>JAOTON010000652.1:600000-1172500 GCA_034440635.1 Lepas anatifera | reverse complement strand
AGTCTCACCAGGCCAGCGCGCTGTCGACGCCCGCCGACCGCCACGGCCTGTCCAGCCGCTCCAGGTGGAACCAGCACGGCGACCGCCCGCCCAGCAGCCCCACCAACGCTCAGCGCCCCGCTCAGCCCGTCCGAGTTTGTGTCGACGTCAGTCAGCTCCGCAGCAGGTCGATGACAGCTAGGTGACGCAGTGTTGTCGGGCCAGTAGCGCCAGCAGCGAGCCACCGTGCCCAGCTCCACCAGCCGCGGGAACAGCCCGGGCCCGTGGCCACCGCGAGCGCCGATGGCCTCGTGGAGGGCCAGTTCAGAGTCAGGAACCCTCCGGGGCGTCGGCGTCTGGTCCGCATCTCCGGTTCTGAGGATACATTCCCAGCGTAGTACCAGCCGCTCAGCAGGTTTCGTCCATCGGCTCCACCCCGGATCCTCCCACCATGCGCAGTAAGTCATCAGTAGAAGGCCCTCGCCCTCCGACCCCGGAGGCGCCGCTCCGAGCCGGCTCCCCGTCATCGTCGCCCCCTGCTATCGCTCGTGTTCGGTCCGGCTAGAGGACACCTAGTAGAATTGATGGACTCGAGTCATTTGGTAATCAGCGTATATGAAGCAATGGAAACACGATCCAGAGTAATGACAATCATTGCCAGGACTAGACAGACAGGGGCCTCGATACGCATGCGACCATTTCACAGCTGCGTCGTTAGCGACCCATTTCAAAATTGTATCAAAATACCACAACCTTGGGTCTTTCCTTCGTGATTTCATTTTCTGAGACTCCCGATATATTCCATCTAACTCCATGTATTTGCAAAAACTAGTCAAAAGAGGCAATGGAGCTAAAGAGCTAAACTGGCTAATGAATGACTCTGATCCCTCCACTGAAACTTTACTCTTCCTTCACCATAGTATGGGGTCCTGAACTGTTTGTACACTTGGTCCTTAAGACAGCCCAGAAAAAGACGCCTGAAGTTTTTGCTCATGGGATTTAACGAGGGACTGATTCTGCCCATGGACAGATTTCATCGTTTCGACAGCACTGACACCCTAAATATTTTTACAAGCTCGATTGTTCGCTTCCTGGGGCTTCCTGCAGGTTTGGACGGGTGCCATTGCCTGTTTTAAAGCTCTGCCCAGTTTATTCTTCTCAAGAATGTACCAGCATTTCTTAATTCTGTTTCAGTAGAGCCTTCACGTACTAGAATCTGGGTAGTAAAGTTCTCTAAAATGTTGCCGATCAAGTCTGTCTAACGACAAAGTATGTACCTCAGAGTCTATCCTTCGCAGGAGCTCCAATCGGGGCCCAATTGTGCTCACAGCCCGTGCATTTACAGTGCCGTACAACACAAGGGTGATGGGTGAGTAAATTAGGAAAACGTTACAAAATCATTGAGCCGGGCTCGGTTTTTGGTGAGTCCGCATTTCCCAAACTTCCATAAAGCTATTTCCGCAGGCAGGTGCCGATCACCTTGAGCTAAGCATGAGAATATCTATTTTTTAAGTAGTTTCGCTTACTTAAAATGAGACCTGCCTGTCCTGATGTAATTCCTCCACATTTTAATCTGGCATTCTTTTGTAGACAGCACGCAACTGTTTAAGAAGTTCACTTTAAACCTCATCCTTACAATTTTAAAATAATCCAGTTCTTGATTATCTATAGCTAGCAGTTCGGATTATTTTCGCACAGGTATTTAACACATCTGAGAAATTCATAATTATTACCTGCATATTCTTTTGTAATACTTTACTCATCAGTTTAAAAGGGGATTCAGAATAAAATTCATATTCATACTTTCTGTCAACAGCTCATTAGGTTCATCTGCCCTAAATAAACGTCGTTGGTCTTTGCTATCCTGACTACACAAACATACCAAGCTTGTTTGATGTGAAGAGTTCTGGCTCCTTCTATCTTGAAATGAAGCTTTGGGTATTCTTGAAGGCACTAAACTTCAATGAGAGCTTATGAAGACCGACATTTTCCAAAACTTCAGTTGCCCTTAAAGGCATTGAAGTTTAGCGAGAATATGCCAGTTTTATTGCATGGGTGGTTCTTACAGGATAGGCAGCAACTTCACGCATTTCAGCATTTCTGAGTTCAGTTTAGTCGGCGAATTGAAGCATAACGGCATTCCGGATGTGATATTTTGCTAGTCAATGTTATGTCTCACGCCAGTTTGCAAGAAATCGAAGCACAATATCCAGGAATAGAAGCACGTGAGTTTTATTGCAGCATTACATAAGGCGTGACACGAGCCGAGCTCAGCCAATAATACCTCTCAGCGCCAATATAGATCAAGTCATCCATACGCCGGCTTTTTCAGCGGGTAATGAAAAGCAGGGATGCCACTAGAGCGTGAATTCCCCTATCACTCGGGCCTTGATTCCTGGTACATGCCTCTCCACGTCACTGATATTGAACCGCACCACCAAAGCGTTCAGGTTGTATTGCATTCAACGCGCCTGCAAACGCTGCAAATGAGCCCTTCAAAGAAGTATAGTTGTAAGAAATTCCACGCCATAGTCTGGCGAAAGTATTCTTTAGCACTAGTATTGATGACAGCCGAGTACACAATGTTATACACAGTGGCGGATCCAGGTTTCTTTTGGGGGGATACGGGGCTCGAGCCTTCCCCGTCATTGCCTAAGAACGGCCTCCTGCTATGCAATTACTATAGGCATTCTAACATTTTGGGAGGCTTGGCCCCCTAGCCTCACCCATTGTAGCCGACACCAGTTATACATTTGGTGAGACTGTATCCCGCCTGAAAAATCGACAACCTGCGAATGGTGGCAGGGCTCCTTTCCTTAAAGTGCTGGTCAAAACCGTCCTCTGAGCCCTACAAGTTTTTCACAAGACAAGCACACAAATTGAATGCCTGCGCACGCTTACCGTCACGCCAAGCCTAGGGTTTGCGACCAAGCTTGGTCGATTCGAGCCCACGGTAGACTTCAGCCAGGGGGTGCAATACATGCAGAAGCAGTGAATAAAACAGGACGGAAGCCAGTTTACGGTTCCCCCGTGCCATCACTCGTACCACGTGACACCAGCACGTGGCGGTGCTGCGCAGTCGGACCCCGTTGGAATTTTTCTCGGACTCCATAGCTCCCCAGGGGCTCATTCTAGACGGCATAGAAAGGCAAAACAATACTCTAAGCGTTTGAGAATAAAAAGAGTTCAGTACTTCCCAAAAAGAATGGAATCCTGCATTCGCTCTTCAATGAATTGTTCGCACATAAATGTATTTAAGTTTAACGTAATTGAGCTGCACAAGACGTCACTTGACTAGCCAATCTTCTCTGATTCCAAATATAATTTGTAGATAAAATCATATTCCAGGGGCTGAAGTCATGCAGTAAAAAAAATAGTAAAAATGTCCGCCTTCTTTACTTCTTACCCTTCCAGTGAGGTTCATTAGTGTTAGAAACGCTCTAGAAAAGTGTTGGGCATGCGATCGGGAAACGGGGGATTCTATTACCGTTATTCCGTGATCAAAAGCTCAGCGTTCCGCGATCGTGGAATATTTCTTCCAGTTTAAAGTAGAATTCCACGATTGTTTATTCTGCCGTCGGTTATCACTCGGAAAGTATTTGTTGGAAGTACTTAAACATTAATTCACTCTACCCTATAAACTAATCA
The DNA here is from genome assembly GCA_034440635.1 of Lepas anatifera. Classification (NCBI taxonomy): domain Eukaryota; kingdom Metazoa; phylum Arthropoda; class Thecostraca; family Lepadidae; genus Lepas; species Lepas anatifera. The sequence goes on along the minus strand of JAOTON010000652.1, from coordinate 1,168,873 downwards.
TTGGCGGACGCAGGGGGGCCATTCCGGCCATGCCCCCCCCCAAAGCGCTGGAGGGGGAGGCAACTATCTTTTGGCCCCCAAACGCCGGAAATTTTTCGAAAAAATGTGTTTACACTAGGTCTGTAGAGCAAAAAATCATCGCTCCCAAACCCAGAAACGATTATGTACTAAGGAGGTAGCTTATAGAGCTTATTAGAGGAAGAGAGGCAGACATGGGTTTGGCACCCCCAAAAAAATTCGGGTTGCGTCGCCCTGAAACTAATACTGTTAACGCCCCCAACTGGGGTCGACGATGAGGGAGACACAGGGTTTGAAACTGGAGAAGTTAAACATCACCCCTCATTTCGGTTTCTAGGGATTTTAGTGGCCTCCAGGTCGACCAAGCGGCGGTTGCAGCAATGGGGCGCCGCAGTGAAAAACTCGGGAAGATCAGGGTTGCGCCGTATCTACGCTGGTGCTGGGCCCCGAGCGGAAAAAGAAGTCGTTCTCAATAGCTGCAAAGAAAACGAGACTCAACTATTTTAGCGCAGATCAATATTCATGTCAGTGAGGTTAAAAATGTGGGTATGACAGGGCTTCAACGACAACTGTTGTTTCGAGCATCTTTTTTAATCATTCCTGATAAGTTTTTTTACAGTCAATTAAAATCCTCTCATCTGGGCGATTTCAGCGATGCAAGCCATGACTGATATAGTCAGTTCTTAACGTTCACCTGACCTTAGGTCAGCCCAAGCTCACCTCGAGTTTAAACATTGCCATTACACATATCAAATGACTTCCATTGACAAAACAAACACAATGAACTCAAAATCAAAGCTCTATCACTATCCATTAGGAACTTATTGACCAAAGAATCGGCCTAAGGATGTTCAAATGACCTTGAAATATCACCATTGACGGACAAGGTCATAATTTGACCTACAAGGCCATATCGCACATCAATTGAATCCTTGCAAGGATTCAATTGATCCAGACGATTGCCTTGGTCCGAGACAACCACATTTATGCCTTCTTTCTAGGTCTAATTGTTCCAAGTAATAAGGGATTTCCAAAGTGCGTAAAAAGTTATAAATTGTATTATAAGTGTTGCAAGTGCAGTTTTTAAATAAGGACCTTCTCTAAAGTCACCAAGGGACTTGCCACGGAGACACCCCAACCCCACTATCCCAACGAGCAACTCCCGTAATAAAAGGTTAGTTCAGAAGCCAAAATTTAATGTCTCTCAAAGCACGGGACGGTTGCCCCGCTCATGTCATCCTCTCACCATCCAGCCAACGTACGTCGGGTAAATATTAAGCGCCAGAGCGTTTCAGGGGAACTGATCCCAAGCCTGGACATGCACTACCACTGCTTGATCCTGAGCAGCGGACCGGAGCCCAACGCCCTACCAACCGAGCTACCGAGGCGGCTTTTGATTTTTCCAATTTGACCCATTTTGGCCGTCACAGGTCATCGCAAATGGTTTAATCTCAACTTCAAAGTAGAAGACGGTAAGACGCTTTCAGCACCGTTCAAATTGTTCCATATCACTGCCAGTTCCTGATATTTAAGGGCCTTCAAACCGGACCCCCAGGCAGTGGTGCGTGTACGAAAGAGCCAAGGCATACCACGATCGCAATCCCGATCGTGGAATGACTTCAAATTAAATATAAATTCCGCAATCAATTTTTGGCAGTCTATGATTGCAGAATCGCGTAATCGCGGACTAAATTTCCGCAATGCCCAGCATTGGCAATAACCATACCTTCGGGGGGCGGAAGTTTGGTGGAGTAGTGGTTAGCGTGATCGCTTTCCACGCTGCTGACCCGGATTCAAGGCCCGGTGGATCCCCGGGCAATGAGTGATTTGACTCGCCAGTAACCCTTACAAGAGCGACAAATTGGCAACGCCATATGACATTGGCAGTTGGTGCATCGATAAGCGCCAAAAATTATCAACCATACCTAATGAAGGACAATTGACTTTATCTGTACTTGGATTATTTATAACTTGGACTATTAGAACTGGGTTATTCCACCATAAATCGACCCAGACATAAAACCCTACCATTTATTTCCTCCAAAATTGGTATATGAGGACGCACAAGGGCGTAGAATCCACCCATGGCACCCAAAAATTATTTGAAAATTGGCTTGAGAGAAATAGCCTCCGGAAATGTTTGAAGGTCATTATCTAGGCATGGATTAGAATGCCTATAGCTTCAAAATGTTCAAGCAATTTCTAAAAAAATATAGTCTTGGGATAGAAATTCTACAGGAAAATTTTTGGCTATCTTCAAATTTGAAAATTAAATAAGAAATTGTTAGTGACCTCATGACCTAGTTTTTAACGGTGACCTTGACCCGTAGTACAGTGAAATTCAAAAAGTCTCTTGAAAGCGTTTTGAAATATGGTAGCATTCGTTCATATCAAATAATTAAAAAATGGCTTTCGAAATGCATATACTAGTTTAAGCTTCATATATGTATATAACACGAGGTGTCACTGTGGAGTTATGCTATCGTAACTCGTGTTCTAATTGACTTGCAACTTTGAAATAAAAACATTGGAAGAACCAAATTAAGCAGTCAACCTAGAATTGAAGCGGCTCACATTATTGTCCCTTTGGGTATGAACTTCAACATCAATTCAACATTCAGCATATGAGACATGTACTATGTAAAATTGCAATAAGAAATTGACCATCATCCTTATAGCTGTTGTAAATGTCATGTATGGTTTTTTTATTATTGTAAATCTTTTAAAAACAAATTTGTCCCCGTCACATTGAATCACGGAACTATGATGTCATGTCAAGAAGCAATTAACCCGCACCCCAACGGGGTCCGGCGCCGCCTTCACCCTACCGGGGCGCCATGAATGGCCCCCTAACTCCAAAATATGGAAGTTAGCGCAAATATACAAAGTGTATTAGAGATTTCATGTAAATTAAATAAGATTTTACGGCATTTTTAAGCACTCAGGTCTATGGTTTGACCTCCAGTGGTCAAGTTAGGTCACGATAGGCTATTTCCAGTAAAATATGCAATCCTTAAGAAACCTGGGCATAGCTCTCACGCCATTAGAGCTATTGAGATCTGGCAAAAAATCATTTGATAGGAAAATGTCAAGACTTTCTCCGCTATGGGGAACATAATGGCATCCCGTCAGTGGTTTGACCTCCAGAGGGCACGTCATGACTTAATATGACCTGAGGTCACGAAAGGTAAGAAGGTGACCTTGTTCAATATCAAATGAAAAACAGTGACATGGCATACACGATTACGTTTAATTCAGTGCTCTAGCTTAATTGGGTCAAGAATTATCGTCAAAATACTTTTTTATACCTCTGGTGACCACTGATGACCTCAGATAGGTCAAAGGGCAAATATTGCCCCTGGAATCCATGAAAGGGTGTCCAAGAACGTTTTTTTCTAAGCAACATGAGTATTTACGATCATTTTGTGACTTTTAGCTCATGACTTTTAGCTTTACCATGCTTTTTCTATGGGAGAGGTCACCTCATGACCTGACCTCAGGTCACCAATCGAAAAATCCCCGACATACATTTTGTGGACTCCGGAGGGAGTCATGAAGTGTAGAAAGTTTTAAATCGAACGGTTTAGAAATGTAGCAATGGTAGAGCTCAAAATTGAAAGTGAGGTGACCCTGGTTGAACTCGCCTGGTGACCTGACTTACGGTGACCCGGGGTAAGAAATTTCAGGGATGATGGGAAAATAATGGAGTGAGAGGTAGAAACCTCAACCGTGGTGCTGCCCCTCGTTGTTTTTCTCTTATTCCGAAAAACCTTAGGGGCCATCAATTTCATTATTATAGGTGGGGCGAGGGCTAGGGAAGATTTTCGGCTTTTGAGGCTTTGTGTCGCGTTTACTCGGACGTAGCTTGAATTTAAAACATGTTATGACCACAGTTCGACTTCTATAGCTTTTGGTAATCTCTTGTCGCGTTTCCAAACGTGTTTAAGCTTGACCTATGGTAATGTCTAAGCAAATTTTTATCAGCGTACTCATTATTTTTGCTCTTTTATAATAAAAAAGTTTTAGGCACTATAAACAAATCATTGGTGATTTTTAGTGGTGCATTGCATTGCATTGGACTCGTTCAGGGTTCAAAAGTACTACTTAGAGGTGAAAGTAACTAGTTCAGTGTCCACATCATTTAAATGGACTATTCATAAGCCCTTCTGAGCCATTTACGCCAATTCAGTGCGTGCCTAATCATCGGTCGCTGCTTACACGCCCCTTCCAGGCAAAATTAGTTCAAAGGTCGAAAAAGGTCAAGTCAGTATCGGAAGAAAAATGTCTTGTTCAGTGTCCTTCTCATGCCAATTGACTATTCATAATAAACTTGCATCGTTTACGCAAGTGCCTGTTTCATCATCTGTTATTTCTACACTCCCTTTCAAGGTCAAATAAAGTCAAATTTCGAAGAAGGTCAAGTCCATGTAATATGCAATCCAACTAGTTTGGTGTCCATACTTTTCAAATCGACTATTCATAAGCCACTCTACATCATTTTCGCCAAGCAAATTGTCTTCTCCATATGTTATTGCTTACCCCCTTTCAAGGTCAAATAAGGTCACAGGTCGAAAAAGGTCAAGTCCGTATAATTAGTATTAGTCAACTAATTCGGTGTTCATCTCATTTAGAAATACCGAATTGAAACACGCATCTGTAGCCGTTATTCGACACAGAGATATCACTGAGGCCACGCAAGGTCAAATCAAGGTCATTGAATGCAAAAAGGTCATGAAAGGTGTACCCTGATAAAATTTATCCTCAAAGTTTGGAAGGAAATATTCATGGCCAGTTCATGAGCAAATACTGCAAAAGAACGATGGGAGTCTGGAGCGTTCACGTGAAAACGGGTACAGGCGCCCAAATGACCCCAACCTGCCTCCACGCTTGAGGTCATAACTCCGTGACATTGAAAGGTAGGAAATTTTTGTGAAAAATATGCGCTATGAATGCCCCAAAGGCAGAGGTGGGCGCCCTACCAATTTCTTTAAACCGCTACCGCTACTTCGCTACCTTGGTAACATGAAACCGCTACCGCTACTCCGCTACTTTTTTGAAAGACGAAAGCGCTACCCGCACCCGCTACTCCACTACCGCTACTTTTTAGTATAAAGCGCTACCAAAGCCTACTCCGAAAATGTCCAGGTCGATCTAAATAAATTCCACAGACAGCCAACTTTAATTTGTATATTGGAGCCAAAGTTCAATCCATGCCCAAAGCATGCACAAACACAATCATTCACACAATCTTCCTTTCGTTGGACCTCCCGTCAGTGTTGACCTCCAGAGGTCACCTCGTGACCTAATATGACCTGAGGTCATGAAAGGTCAGAAATTAACCTTGTTGTATATCAAATGAAAGACAGGGACAAGACAAACACGATGGTGTTTGTTTCAGCGCTCTAGCTTAATTAGCTTAAAAGTTATTGTCAAAATACTGTTTTTGACCCTGGTACCTTGGATGACCTTGAAAAGTCAAAGGCAAATAGGACCCTGGGATCCGTGAAAGGGTGTCTAAAAACGTTGTTCTGAGCAGTCTGAGTATTTGCAATCATTTTTGGCTTTAGATCATGAGACAGCTTTTCCCCATGCTTTTCCAATGGGAGAGGTCGCCCGTGACCTGTCCTCAGGTCACGAAATAGAAAAACCCGATTACCCGTTGTAGACCCTAAAGGCCAGAAGTAGCAAGTTTCAAATCGATTAACTTAGAAATGTAGCTCTTATAGAGCTTCAAAGTTGAAGTGAGGTGACCTTGGTTGACCTCGCCTGGTGACCTGACCTTGGGTGACCTGGGATAAAATTTTCAGGGATGGTAGGAAAATGATGAGGTGAGAGATAGAGCCCTCAAACACGGTGCTGCGTTTTGTCATTTTTCTGCTATCTCGAAAAAAATCCTTAAGGGGCATCGATGGCCCGGTGGGGCGAGGGTTAAAACAACAAAAAAATATACTGAGGCCACGAAGTCAATGGCCTTCAGATGACTTGCTTGATATATATTTACCCTTTCACCTTGTTGGCCTCCATTACAGCCCTGTAAATTAATTGACTATGCTACTTTTGAGGACGTTTCTACTCCAAACTCACACATGAATCCCCTCGTTGGCATAGTCCTTGTTTTGTGTGCCTAATATTTTGAATTTAGGATACGCTTAAAAAGCTGCAGGTAGCGGTAGCGCTTTTAATTTTCTAGAGTCCGCTACCCGCTACTCCGCTACTTTTTTGGTAGAGAAATCGCTACCGCTACTCCGCTACCATTTAGGAGTCCGCAAGTTGCGGAGTAGCGGAGTAGCGGACTAAAGTAGCGGACTGCCCACCTCTGCCCAAAGGCTATACAACATTTCAAGACTCTAACATAAGAAGCTCGTTTTCAATTGTAGAAAAACCTGAGAGGGTTGCAACACCCCCCCCCATGTACGTGCCAGGTTTAAGACAGCCTATGGCGTTGACTGGAAAGAAGTGGATTGAAAATTTCATGGTGCCTTCCTTAAATTTGGACGTTCCACCGTCACTAGCACTAACTGTACTGTGAGTTACAACGGTACATCTCCATAGTGATACCTAGTATCATGTTTCGGAGGTACAAAGTAGTATATTTAGTGCAAAATACATATATTTTATTACTTTACCTAAAAAAAAGTGTCAAATGTAAAATTTCTCCCTCGCGGATTTATAAATTTCACTGTACTGTGGGTCAAGGTCACCGTTCAAAAATAGGTCACGAGGTCATGAGGTCAATTTTGCAAAAATATGAAAATCGAAGATAGCCGAATTAAAATCTGCTAAATAGTAAAAAAAGTAAAATTGCGTTATGATCATTAAAAAATGACAGAACTATAGGCTTTCAAAACAATGGAGACCCCTGAAAATGCCAGAGGCTATATCTGTCATACCAAATTTTCAAATAATTATTTGACACCATGGTTTGGTTCTATACATCTGAATCCCTTTTGGCACCAATTTTGGAGAGAATCCAAAATAGAAGGATTTCATTTTACAACATTTTTGGTCGATTTATGGTGGAATGACCCAACTATATCAGCTACCCCGAATACATGAACACTTTCAGTAGGTACACTCTCCTTCCGTAACGACCGCGGAAATGGACTTATCGACATGTGTTACCGATAGAGCACAAAGCAAACACGTATCAGTCCACAGGCGCAGACATCAGCTCGGCTGCTCGCTCTGTGACTGTCCGCAGCAGCGGGCTCCATTAGTGAACCGTCACTCTTCATGGGCTGATATATCATAGCGAGGATTCACGGCGTACACCCCTCCCCCTCCTCCTCTCTCAACCCAGCCTACGCTCCCCCGTATTTATCACGCATGGCGACGTCTTCCGGAGGATCCCCTGTGTGCCGGAATTACCCCCGCCGCGCAGCCCACGGGGCCGCGGCCAAGCTGGCCGCAGAATAAGCCACGCACATCATCTGTTAGAAGAATGCCGCATACTAAAAAAACGCCGTGCGGTAACCGGCCAGTGTCAAGCCGCCAAGGGCAGTTTTCCGGTGAGACGCGTTTTGCCCCATCAAGGCCCGTTTATCTTGCAGGTCCATGCAAGTAAAAATATGTACGCACTAGGCCTCTTGTAACAAATTCGTTCTCAATCTCCTTAATGACCATGCTCTCCAGTTACTTTCAGATTCCCAGACCTTCAGTTTCGTCATTATCTTTAGAATTTGTGGAATGATACCCTCACGTGAGCATTAAGTCATAAAAAGGCAACAAGGCTTCAAATATTTAATGTTGTTCATTTCACGTGCAATACAATGGGATGTTCTTATATTCCATCGACCAGATTTTGATTAAGGATGGCACTATTAAATATTTGCGATACTTTACATCCTATGATTTATAATTTACGTTTAAGATTCTACTGAATAAACCAAGATTATGGAGGCACCTGAAATCCGAACAAAGTTGATGATATTGGTCCAAATAAGCTTATTTATTTGTAGCTATTAGAAGATTTCTGTATTTTATGCGGGAATGCTGAATCCTGAAAATTATAACAACTTTTAAGATTTGTATGTTAACTTTCTATAAGGCATCAAACGAGCTCTCGTCAGTCAGTTTTAACGTCAAAGTTACCCTTCATCTCATATAAAGTCAAAATCCCCAAAACATCCAAACCTTACGATCAGAGCGCAGTTTTATTTCTTTTTCAGATCAGTATTAAACCAGATCAACTATTTTCCATTCGTCCTTGAAGTTTTTCTACAATGAGCCCCTAAAATTCCCATAATGACAACAATTTGAGGGATTTTGACGCATTTTGGCATCGTTTTGGCATTAAATGTCGAATTGCAATGCACCTTTTTCGTGATTATTTCTTCAAGTATTAACAAAACTGAACTGGAAAGAGATCTGTACGTATGCGCATATCGCACCGTTGTTAATTAGAGTCAAGAAGTCCACATTGCTCTCATATATATCTAAGAGATATATTTTTGGTTATTTTGAAACTCTTGCGTTGTGTAATCTCCGATTTACAAATGTGTTATGAAAAACTTTAATGTATCCTCTTACATTTACCAAGATATATAGAATAGACCGTGCGAGCTGCGGCCTGAGACAAAAAGAGACGGAGTCAGGCCCGTGCTGCATTTCCACCAACACCACAACCGGCCTGCCGCGTCATTGTCGTATATCGCCGCTGCGACTGTCAAAAGGCACCCGCTGTGCAGCCTCTGCGTGGCGAGCGTTCCTCCTCCCCTCCTCCACCCTGCTCCGCTGAGTACGCATGTAGGTGTACCTATATGTATGTGTCTGTGTATATGTATGCGTATATGTATGCAATTGATGTGTGTGTCATGTACATACGTATATATATATATATGTGTGTGTGTGTGTGTGTGTGTGTGTGTGTGTGTGTGTGTGTGTGTGTGTGTGTGTGTGTGTGTGTGTGTGTGTGTGTGTGTGTGTGTGTGTGTGTGTGTGTGTGTGTGTGTGTGTGTGTGTGTGTGTGTGTGTGTGTGTATGTGTGTGTGTGTATGATGCATGTGTCCATGTATGTATGTGTATGTGTATACCTATATGTACTTATATGTATGTGCATAAGACTAAGCGAGGGCAGAAAATGAAGCAGCAGAAGCTGCTGGGCGGGGTTTAGAAGCCTCTAAAGCTATGGGCGATCTCTTCATATCCAGACCACTGCGTTTCGGTGTTGATAGACCAATAAAATCGTGAACTTGCACGAGAATACACATATCCAGGCCAGTACATTCAATAAATTCTCTAAATTTACTCTAGATGCCCGCCAGTGAAGCTAGTGCATAGAAATACTTATCGAACATCGCTTGAGCTGAGCCACTGCGTTGAAAGAAAACTTTCTGTAGCATAGTAGCGCCACGAACAGCGAGTGACTCACCAGCGATGATCATCATGCAGATGGTGAAGATTTTCTCGTTGTCGGTCTCGGCCGCCACGTTGCCGAACCCCACTGACGTCATACACGTCATTGTGAAGTAGAGCGACGTCACGTACATGGTCTTTCTCGACGGCCCGTTCACCAGTAGGGGCGCGCTAGTCTCGTTGGACCAGATGTACGAATAAGGCGACTGCGTCGAATTTGCAAGTTTCCATAGCCAACTGCAAGGAAAATGGCGGGGTAAATAATAAACCAACACAGAAGCCCTGTTCCATCTGTCAGCACAGTTTTGTCAGCACAAATCAGCGGGCCGCGTTGCGCCTACGTCACAGGACTTTAGCCTTTCCCCGGGAACTAGTTCTAGAGGTTTTACGGGCTGACGGCCTGCTGTTTGTGCTGATGAAAAACAGTAAGTGCACGAAGTGGCAGTCTAAAATTGTTTAATGGTGTAAAGGTTTAAGTTCCCTTTGCTTATCACAAACAAGAGGCGATTATAGCGCTGATGTTACTTTTCTGGAGGAGAGGTTAGAGGTCCTGCTGACAAAACTGTGCTGACAGCTGGAACAGGGCTAGAGATAGGATAAGTCTTCCGGTGATGCCAACAAAAAGCTGGACGAGACGGATGATGATAAGCAGCACGTGTATATTGTACTTTTCTTGTACGCAAAGAGCAGCCTAACATACTTTTAAGTGTTTGTTCGACATTTCCGTCAAAACATGTGTACACCTCTGTAAACACAGCCACTACTCCGTGCGTGAAATCCTGCAGCTAAAGTCGTGAGTGTTGTCACACTGACCTGTACGTGACCCCATTGTCGGCGTCCGACAGGCCAATGCTGTACCAGATGCACGCTAGCCAATGCGCCACCAGCATGTAGAAGCACAGCAGCAGGACCAGCATGGCAGCGCCGTACTCCAGGTACCGGTCCAGCTTGCGTACCACGCGGCCCAGCCGTAGCAGGCGTACCACCTTCAGCGCGCTGAACAGAGATCCGATACCCTGCCGAGACCCGAGTCCGTGACCATCATGCAGTCAACCACCGGTCCTTCTCCTGATGTGAAAACTCCACGCAGTGCTTAAACCCGAGTACAGATGTAGATACCAGCATTCACATTTTTCATTCGCTACGGAACGTTGTGGCTTAACGGCTACTTTTGCTCACGCTGGTTAATTCCGATAAGAGCAATGATGACGTCAATATGGCACTGTGGGGCTGGATGCATGGTGTGTCGGCATCCATCCGACGGCCGCCTCCGCCGGTGTCATTATCTAACAGACACGCTAAAATACTAATAAGGATAATGCCCTTTTTGTGTTGGTGCATGATACGTTACTGATCACATTATGTTTTAATCATTCGTCATATCAGAGGGATACCATCTAATTAGTAGTGGAAGATGCAGGTCAGCCCACCAGGTGGTCCCCACTCCGTTGATTAGCCGTTTTTTGGCGCGCATTATATATCATCTTGCGACGTGGGCACGCACCATAGCGTATGTAATTGTATCGGAAATCATCAGGTTTCATTATTGCCTTTGCGGGTCTAAATGAGATACTTAACGAAGTACTAACTTCAGTCTCTGTTTTATTTAAATCCTGTTCTTATTGTGACGTGTATATAGTCATTCCTCTCTACCATTACCAAATACATTTCCGCAACATTTCAGAAATGCCATCCAAACCCTTTCATGGTTAAACAAATGTATCTTGCTTTCATGGATCTTTCAGTTCAGTTCTTTCAGTCGCAGGGGAATGTCGAGTTCCCGGTGCTATTAAGATTGAGAAAAATACTCCTGTTCTGATACAATACTTGTTTTGCAAATTTTTATTCACCTAGACCGACTGCGGCGCAAGCTAGACGAGGACATAGAAGAAAATATTCACACCAAATAACTTCACGTGTTTTTGTGGGCCACCTTAGAAAAAAGTTTCTGGGTCAGGAAGATTGAAATATTCACGAGTGTTACTTTTTAAAGAAGCAAACAAAGTTTTTCGGATCCAAGAAAACATCAAGACTGGAGATTGAACAGCAGAAAAACACAAGAAATGAGCAACAGTGAAACATGGAAACCAGCATTGCCACAGGCGAGGTGGAGCACAAGGAACGGAATTTAATCGGATTGATTTAATCGAATTTAATCGAAGACAAAATGGACCTAAAGCCGCAGAATCGACTATTTTCTCTAAATATTTCAAACCCTCTTTGACAAATTCGCTCCAGTCACTCCAGTTAGCTGATGCCTGTCTTATAGGATATTCTAGAACCAATTAAATCCTAAAATCCCGAGGCATCGTTACTATCTTTACGGGAAAAAACTCTTGATATATCTATAATAACAAAGTAACAGACTTCATTGCGCTTAAGTTAAGAGTGCGAGCATGGACCTGAAACGTGAATTAAAAGTATTTTACAGTGCATAGCAAAATATAGTACTTCAGTATTCCACAGTATTTCTCATGTATGGGAGATGGCTGACTTAGTGGTTAGCCTTAAAACATCCTAAGTCACAGCCAGTGACGGCGGAACGTCCGAATTTAAGGGGGGGCACAATGGACTTAACAACATATTTCTTTCCAGTCAACGCCATAGGGTTAGTGTTAAAATTCCTGATTTAAGGGGGGCACCGTGCCCCGGTGTCCCCCCCAGTTCCACCGCCATTGGTCACTGGTCCTGGGTTCAAGTCCCGGTGAAGCCTCTGAATAAGTCGATCTGGTCCTCCAAATCCCTCCCACCAGGGTGAGCGCTGGTAAAACCGTATAATTTTTGTGGTTGGTGCGTCGTTAAACTCCAACAATTATTATAATTTCACATTTATGGGGTCCCGAGGCCTACCAGATAGCGCTTTACGATCATTCTCCCGGCTTTCAAGGCTAGAAAATTGCTGGGTCGTTTATCATGTAATTCACACCAGTTTTTAAGCAATCATAGCTTACAAAACACGGGAGTGCGTCAAGTTTTGAATAGGCGGTTCCTCATATTTCCCATGTAGGTCAAAAGGACGCTATGTGACTAAAATGATAGGCGCATCTCTAAACCCGAATAACTAAATATTCCAAGTCATGATCTAAGTCGGGAAGCTAATAGTGAACTTATTTTCTTTGTTTACGTGTATAAGACTAGTCATGGTCTAATTACTCGTACATGCTCGTACATATGTTCTATTGGCCACCGGAGACCTGGGCCTGCGGCTTTTTCGGCGTTTACAGAATGCTTTTGTTTGTTAGTTCTAGGGTGTATCTACTTCATAGTCATTTCGCACCCAGCAAGTAAGCGGGATCCCCCTTGGCGTGTGCCGCGCGCGCCGCCGGATTTTGTACACTTGAAACCGCTGACATATATCCTAGTGCACGCGTTCCTGTTGTGTATTTGTTGCCCTTCAGTGCCTGTCTATACTTGTATTATCTATAGTCAGCAATATTTTGCCAATCGTTACGAAATAATCCATCAAACAGTAATGAATACACCAGAAACTGTATGAGACAGAACGTCTCTAACTAAGCGAACAGTAAATCCCTGCAACGACAGGTTAAAGCTTTGTAACATGTGCTATCCACCTCTATTTATCTAGCTACGTTGCACAGTCGAAAGTAATGGCCGCTACTCGTGCAATTTCGTCTAGCACACATCAGTGTGACTGAGGGAAAGCTGAGCGCCCCTGGCCAGTCTATATTTTCGACTCCTGTGCCACTACTGTCTGTTTGGCAATGCTAAAATACCAATTTCAGCGCAAACTGAGGCCTGACACCAGACCTTTTGTTAGCCATCAATCTAATCATCCGATGGCGTGACGGTATGCAACTGATAATGCATGGCAAAAAGTAGGTCTGGTATCTTTGTGCGCTGGCCAAGTACGTCTGCAAGATTCATTCGTGTAGGGTTTGTGTTCCACTGAAGGCGATATTCCCAGTCAGCCATCCGTACAGAACCCAGCTATAGGTGTAAGCATCCAAGCAAATTTTACTCATTCCGATTCGAAGGCCAGACCCAATATACTTGTGTAGTAATGTAGGATGCATATGATTAATACATGAACCACAAAAATAGCGCCCTCCTACGCCTGAAAAAATGCGTGAATGCATGGTCATTGAAGGTGTTCAAAACCACCAGTGGCTAGTGTGCAAATAGCTGAGAGGCAGACGAAAGTTGCGTTTGGTAAAAATTCACAATATCGACGGTAGAAGCCTGCAGCAGGTCCTATATTAGTCCGTATCAAATTCTAGAATCTGCCATATGCAGGACGCCGAAAAATGAGTGAGAATTGATACGTGTGCTGTTATCGATATGGAAGTGAAGGCAGCTACCCGGCACTGAAAAGCCATTCGCCGTCTCCTCGTGTTGGCAGTGAGAGCCGCAAGACCGAGCAGCGGTAGAGCAGACCATGCAGAAGTGAGACCCTGGCCTCCAGCCAACCCTCCGTCCCTGCTACTCACATTTTCACTGCTTCCGGTGAGGCTTCCGCAGTTACTTACATCTTCGTCGTGGTCAAAGGCGTTGAACACATCGTAGGGCAGGCAAGAGAGAAGGTCGATAATGAACCACGACTTCAGGTAATTCATGCGAATGATCTTCGGGTCGCTAACCACCTCGCCGCCGGGACCCACAAAAGTCGTGTGGAAGTTCAGCACTATGTCGATAAAAAATATCACATCCACTATTGAATCAACCACAAGAAGACTGACATCTTCAGAGGTTTTGTTTTTGAAGGCAACATTGTACGGCACCATGATGGCGGTGTAGAAGGTGAGGCACAGAATGGCCCAGTCCCAGATGGCTTTGAAGGCACAGTAGTGGAGCAGGATGTGAGGCGGCGTCTTGGGCGCCTCCTGGCGGTACTGAGGTAGCACGTCCGAGCTGAGAGACATCATCTGTGGAAACAGGGCCACGTCATCACCAACTCAGGGCCGCCGGCTGATGGAGGGACTACCTATGGAAGTGAGACTCTCAGTCGGATTCGACAACGTGGGCGAAATCACACACACTTACAGAGGCTTAGAGATGACAAATGACTAAAATATTATACTACTACCAAACTAAAAAAATACATTTTAGGAGGATGCGATATTATTTGCGTTGTTTTCACGAAGCTGCGAAAAACATTGGACGGAAACAATGAAAAGGTGTATAGAAATGTTAACAGAATTGCACAAATTATTTGGAGTCAATTAAAATATCGGGCACTGAAACATGAGTTTTCAAGATCTTGGGCACCACCAAAAGGTACAGCATCATACCAGTCGTTATACAGTATCCACAAATATCTATATTTCAATGCACCAGTTAAGTTCTGACGAACATTTTAAAGACAATGGGGCGGGGAGGCTTTTCGGATTTCCACATACATTCAGGTCCAAACTTAATGTGTACATAGAATATTATCTTTAGCATGTATGGTAGGCTTTCTATGTGAATCGTGCTGGCAATCTGAAGATGTGTGATGCATATTATACACATATTTGATACGTTCTGTTGGGCAAAATCAAATTATGTATGCTTGCTACATTTCAAGAAAGATTCTGTTCCTGACAACACCCTTTTTCCGAGAAGTATGAAATATTTCCAGATTGAAGAGATATTGTCGCCTGTGGTATTCCACTGAAGCTCTAATACCTCTACATGGAATTGGCACATTCATTTTGGCTGGCAGGCCATCCCATATAATATTCATCGACCTTATCACATCAGCGTTTGAAAGTGCAGTGTAGAGCCAAAAGTGTTGGAGTGGCTCTGACAGAGCCACATTCCAACCCTGCCGAGCCATCACTCATCATTAAACTTTCACAGCACGCAAAGGAATCGATAGAATTACACCACCAATAGGGGCAGTGCATTGATGAAGGTCGGAATACAGTGACGAATAATGAATGCAAGATAGATGTACGAGCTCAAATTTCTCTTCCTTGAGCGAGGTCAAATCAGGCTAGGGTTGGAAGGATCTAACCATTTTCTTCTTTTTTAGCATGACGATCACATTGTTAGGGAGAAATTCAGAAAGGTATCTTGGATAAAGAAAGCCTCCATCTTCAGCACCGACACGGTTGGTATTTCAATTATAGAGTCGTTCATTCGGCTTTGTTTTACACGAGCCTCTCGGACTCCTCATCAACAATCCAAGACTAGAAAACCCATTCCATTTAACATGTGCAGCAGCCTGCTCTGCGTGCCAGACTAACAAAGGAAGTTCCCGTGAAATTTAATTTATCTTCCATTGGCTTTATCAATTGTCAACTTTTCCAGCAAGAAAACAGCTTGTCAGCTGGGTTTTATGCTGCGGCTGTTGAAGTTGTGTGGCATTTTCAGGCTATCTTGCGAAGCCCTCAGCACTGAACAAAACCTATGCTACGGCCTCACTGTCACGGGAAAAACGAAAAGTTCGTCATATGTATTCCCCAATGGGCTATCGATTCTCCAGATTATAAGCCCTCAAGATAATGTTTGAGCATTAAGAATTGAATTAGAGTGAAATGGAATTGTGGGTAATCCGACCATGTCCAATTGGAATTTCATCGAGGTTCAAGTCGTCTCAGGCAATTTCACTTCCATCAATAGAAACTTATCAATAGGCGATTTGCTCCATTTCCGAAATTCCTGTCAAATGCAGATCCAGGGGACATGAGGCTAATTGTTCGATCCATTCCAGCACTCGATGCCCCCAGACTGAATCCTGGCCCCGGTGCCCCTCTGAAATGTCTTTCTCCTCCAAGGAATTAAGTATTGGGGGCGATATGATAAGATTGAACGCCGTCCACCAGATAGGTATCAGCTAAGTTGAGAAACGGTGTCCCCTCGGCCCCTTTAGTGCCCCTGTCCCAAGTGCCCCCTTCACCGAAAACCCTAGATCCGCGCGTTACTCCTGCAGTTTCAGAAGCGATTGAGTAAGAGGTGCACTTGGTGTAACATATCTGACTATTGAGTGTTACATGCAGGACGTGAAATAACGTTGAGCCGCTCATGCTTTGGTTGTTAGTGAAAGAAACACACGGCATTAGATATAATCTCTTAACCTGTTATCTTACAAAATTCTGAGATAAACATATATATAGCTTTATAAAGGTCCCACTTATTCAGATAAAAACATAGGTTATTACTTTTATAAACAACGTGCATAGAATGAACGATGGATAAAAACATGTTGTCAAAGTCTTGTCATACTGCAGATTCATTCGCAAGTGGCATGCAAAAAGCCATGCTGCCCACTGGCAGGAAGAAAGCATTGTTGATAGGGATAACTTGTGCTTGATCACGAATGTTTCAGGTGATCGAGTTCATGTAATAATGGTAATCGGTGGTAAAATTCGTGAATACCTACTTGAAACTGGCAGCGAAGAGAAGAGATAGAAAAACCAAATGTCAGACAGTACGGCACATCGCTCCGAATGTTTTAAAGCACAATTCCCACACATGCCTCCCCGGACCACTAACCACATGTAAATGCTATTATTGCAACAAACGGCAGGAACAAGTCGTACAAGAAGGAGGAAGAAACTTGGATGAGGATTACATCAAAAGCCCACAAAGACACAGAGCTAACACACGCGGGGAGAGTTTTAATCTGGTCAACCCACGCTATCTCAGTTTTTAACACACCACCGACCGGGGCGTCATTTCTGACACCACCCGGTTTTTCCGAATGGTTCCTACATAATTTGAATGAGAGACGCTTTGTATTGCATGATTGTAAGGCGATCGATTTGAAAACTTGTTACCGAAAACTGATAGCAGGTCAGGTTGACGAGTTCTGACGTCACTCCTAAACATTGCTTTTATAAAATGCAGTAGACTAAGGCATGGTGAAATTCGGCTCCCTGAAGAGCTAAGGAATTTCCCACATTAGTGTGAAATTGACTTAATTTGGCCCCCTGTGGCGTCATGGCTGAGCAAATATGCTCCAAAGCTGGCACAAAAGCAGAACATAGAAAAGCAGTTTCAGAGCTGCCACGGTTTTTCGGTATCACCATTGGTTCTAGGGATAACAGGGAATGGGCGGGGTCAGAAGTGACCACCCTGCCAGGCGTTTGCAAGTGCCGGAATATTCCAGGCGGTGGGTGGTTGACGGCACTGGCGCGTCTACCACCCTCCAGCCTCCGAGTCAGCAGTGATGCCGCCCACGTCTGGAACTCACGTGGGCGATGTTGGACTGTCTGCCGTTCTCCTTGATGCCGGCGAGGTTGGAGGTGAACTGGGAGGCAATCACGGTCCTGGAGCGGGTCACGGACCGCGCCAGCTTGGCGAACTTTGATAGGTTCGCTGTCGACGCACGCCACTGGTCATTCCAGGCAACCGAAATGGCATGCTTCTTGCACTTACTCTTGGCGATGAGACTGGTGGAGTTTTAGCTGACACAGAACCGAGCTCAGTAATTTCAGCACGGAACGTCGCTCAGTTACTTGGTGCACGTCTGACACGTTTTCACAGTGCACGCAAAGCTGTGTGCAAGGTTCAGTGACCAAACGGTGCTGCACACATAAGCTGAGTAGGTATAAGAGTTTTCTTGAGAATGTGTTTTACATAAACTTAAATTTATCGCACAAAGATCCCTTAATCGTGCAGCAAATTTGTCAGTTTAAAACTATATAAAAATACCGATTTGGAAGATTTTTTGTGGGAATTTTCTTCATTCCACCAGGGAAAAAATGGCATCATCCCGTGAAGGGAATTATTCGGTTCTTCTGGTGCGACTTAGCTCTATTCCACAGACCTTTAAAAGCCTGGCTGGAATTTTCAGCTCCTCCCCCATGATACTCCATGGCTACCAAATATTAAGTCCCAGACCGAATTCTTAAGATTTGGGATCACCGTTTCACATTTCAAATGTTATCTTGCAATAATTAATCGTCACTGGCATTCAACAACCACCAAACTGTCCATGGCATACGGCATCGCCACCCATGTCCTGAGGGTATTAATTTGGTGGGGGGGGATTGCGCATTTCAGGCACAGGGACGTAGGCCCCGGACCGGTGACTCGGTGACAGGTGATGTAATCACTGCGCCCCGCATCCCGCCTAGAGTGAGATTGATATTCCCGCGGGTGGCCAATTCCTGACACATATGCAAACTACAAAGTGTTTCAAGACTCTGACGCCATATGAACCAAAACTAAAACAGGCACAGTGACTGTTTGTGATGGTTGGGAAGAGAAATTGAATATTTGTCTGGTAGTGGAGGAGTCATAGAGAAGAGCAAGAGTTCACCAGTCCAACCAACGCCCGTGCTGTTTCTAAATAGTCTGTTTTAACCAAATAAGAAATGTTTAGACTTATAAATTGGCAGCACAGTGACTTGGGGCTGCTAAAGTAAAAACACTGGGGCAGTTCAGAGCCGGTTCCAAAGTATATTCTTCACGTATGTACACACTTCTTGTCTGGAGATCTGAGATTCGTAGCTGGTTATTGCACGCTTGGGTTCAACACTCAGAGAGTTGATGGAGTATACCCTTTTCCGGGGCAATTTTGATGCTCATCAGTGCAATGGTATTCGGTGAGGTTAAATTTATTGTGTATTTAGGTTTCAGAAACATGGTACCATAGTTAACACGGGCCACCATACGGGGGACCGCCCCCCAAGATCGAGAACCACGGTAGGTGCAAAAGGAAAGCGTGGCGCCACACCACAAAACATAACCATTTTTTCAGGTCACATTTAAGGTCACGAGGGTCAAAACATGCCCGTCATAGGGATAACATTAAATTCAGTTTTGGCCATACACAACAATAAAGATAACAAAACACAACAATCCTCTAGCAAGCCAAAAACAATATAAATACCCAGCAAACAAGGTTGACCGCCAGGTCAGGTCAGGCAAATTATAAAAATCATATCATTAGAACCCAAACCCCAGGCGAGTCTAATGCCAAAAAAAATCCATCACCATCCGTTACGAGTTATTCCGAAAACAATTTCCCATGTATTTCCAATGGGGGTCATGCCTCGTACGACTTAGGTCATCGATATAAAAAACCGGAACATATTTAGAGAACGGTGGGGCATTAGATATGAGTTCCAATCGGATAAGTTCACCCTGTCCGACTATGCATCTAAACTTTTTTAGGTCGGGTCACTTGACCGTACTGGTGACCACCGAGATGACCTAACCTTAAAATTTCAAAGAAGTTGTAAAAAGAAGAAAAGAACCAAGCACGGCGGTGCACGCGCCGCCGTTTTCACTATCTCCAAAACCCCGCCCCCGCAATGCGCGATAAGGGCCTCGTCTAACGCACGAACCAGTTGGGGCAAATCCCACCTAGGTTCAGAACTTCTCACTAAGTTTATAAAACTGGATAGGAATAGACAATAGACAGACAATATAAAACCACTATATCTAATAGAACTGATGTCATCATTGATTTTTTTCACGTCTGATTACTGTGGCGTGCGTCCGTAATGTGATATTTTAACTCTGAAGTATTATACCGCATGAATTGGGGAAATAGGGGTTAAATGGAAAACGCTACATAGTGAGAGCTCTTTAGACGAGACCCTGCGATAGTTCAACAAGGTCACAGCATTAAACAGCAAATCCCCACCCGGATGTTTGAATCGACCCAGTAATAGTTTGGCGATCATGTCACCCGAAGTAACAAGTACAGATCCAGCCGCCGCCGACATACCTCGCGCTGCCTCGTCGGCTTCGATGGGCTGCTTCAGAGATGTGATGTCGCGCATCGTCAGAAGAAACAGCACCACAACCTCCTTCTCGTTCTTGATAGGAGCCAGATGCAGCAGCAGCCATAGTGGTGTTCCTGTGTGGAGCATCGCACACTTATATTCATCACTGACGAACCCAGAGTACGGGTTGGTTGTATACCGAAGACTCTCAAATTATCACTCTCATGCTAAGGTGTGCAACAGAGCACAGAGGTAAAAAAAACGGCAAACCAGTTTTTACCATTAATGTTCTTTTATGTCCCCATCTCAGTACAGACTTTGCAGAGTCAGCTGTCTCTCCCCTCGCAATGGAGTCCTGGCCCACGACAATCCACACATCCTCCTGGAATCTCCCTACCGTTGCTGGATGAGGTCCTGAGTGGGATGCTTCGCACGAACTTCACTCGCTGGGTGCGTTAGTATCATCCAAGTTTGAAGGTGAGTATTTTCTATAAAGACTTGTTCAAAGGGATTATAAGTATCTTATTAAGATCAGATTGAGTTGATTTCATACAAATAGAGGAATGAAGGGTTTCGAGGTTGGTTTAGGGCAGTCAAGAAGCTCGTTCCACCCCAATCTACTGCCTTCTCTGGAAGATCGTGGATTCGGGCCAACCGATCCTTGAATGTTGCACCAGGCCTCACTTTGCTAGCTCAATAACGTGGCTAAAGCCCTCTTCCCCAATGCCGTTTTCAGGAGTGTTGCCACGAAATTTTCACTGGGGACGTTGGCTGTCTCTTGAATAGTTTCCGATGCGCTTCACGCACACCAGAATTGGAAACATTTACATCCATCCACACAGATAACAGAAGAGAGAGAACATTAAAAGCCTTAGTCGAGTTCCAATTTTGTATGACCTTCCCCTGGTCTGCCAGTTCGAGGACGCAGCTCTGGCCTTCTATTTAGATACGCTTAAAACCCGAACAAAAAGGGCAGCATCGCTTACAAAACCACAACCAAGGACGCCACATTTACACATCTCCATTTCACCCTGATGAAATATTCGACCACTCACGATTCTTCTTGTAGAGCAGAATCTCGAACTGGTCCTGGTTCTGGTCCTCCAGACTCTCCTCAAACCTCAGGATGGTGTCCTTGTCCGTCAGGTCGCCGTACATGAAGCTGCACCTGCACGACTTCTGCATCACCTACCGGACAAAATTTGAACTATCACTCAGCTACCAGGACGCGCGTTTTCTAGTGTTGGAGAAGGGTTGATTACTGGCAATAGCACTGGTGATAACAAGAGAAAATGATTTCATGACAATCTGAACACTGCCCTGTAAATATATCGGACCCTCATAGCGGCCAGGCAGGTTGCGGGGATTCCCGCACCATTGCACAGTGTTCTAAGGGAGGCCAAAATGGGGACATTATTCAAATTTCTGACTATTTTAAAAACTGATTTTGATGTTTGCAACTAGTAGCAAAATGACCAGAGTGTCAGAAAATGGCAAACAAAAAAATTAAGGCCTTTGATGTCGACGTGACAAGGCATCAAACTGCTGTCTTTGAATCTCTCGCCACATAACACGATAAAGGCCAAGAGCAATGCTCATTTTCGACGCTTATTTGTGGGCTAAGAGAACGTACAAGATGAGACAAACCAGGGTTCATTAGAAAGCTTAAGGCATGAAGAATGCGATTTTGCACACAGTTTTTTTCAGTGATCGCTGCAATTAAATTTGGGGAGCAAAATATGTAGTATATACATTTCACATACATTTTGAGACTATGTCAATTATCGATAAGCATACAAAAAATTGCGTCGCCTGCCCCACCCTGGGACCACTTGGAAACTATGGCAGGATGTTTCGTCTACCTGCCCCGCAAGTTTCAGCTGCGTCACGCTGCGGCAGTGGTGATGGCGACATATTATACAGGGGCATGTCGCGCGCGCTGTCGGTCGGGGGCGGCAGCCATCGGCGAGGTATGCCTGGAGGCTTGAAGGGAGGTGGGCCGGGTCAAGGCGAAAGTTCAGTGCATTGGTTACAATGAGTTAAATGAGCACTTTTTGTTGACATTGTTTGTCGACTGGACTTTTTAACCTACTGTCGTTGACGTCTTCACTCAATAATTGTGAAAAAGTGCAATGGTTACAGTATGGGAAAACCAAGCTTTCAATTGATGTCTCTGTGCACTAGCATACCCAGTAACCATTCGTAGAATCGCAGCTAGTATTTGCACAGGCATTTTTAAGACCACACGATGGGGTGAGAACCGAGATACATAAATTAACCCTTCCTTGTTTGCGAAGCTCACTTCAAATAACATCAGGGAATAGAGTTTCACAGCACGAACACGCACTTGTTGCATGTTCTTTTATCGTCACTTGAGTTTCGAACTGGATGCTGTAAACATGGAGGTGCGAATAAGTGTAGAAATGCGGGTAAACCTGCTTACAGTTGATACAGAATTTGGACTTAGGAATTTCATTGAAAAGGCGAACGAGCAGCTCACTGATATTTACCAAGTAAGAAAGTACACACAGGGTGACATAAAACGTGAGGCAGGCTCGTTGAAAAAATAGTTCTGTGCGTTCGACGCAACACCAATTCCGTAAAAATACAGTTCGGTCATGGACCAAGCCAAGGTTTCGTTTTTATTCAGTAGGAATCTGATAACATTATGCTGGTGTATGAACAAACATATCACCGTTGAATGTGATGAATTTCGTCTTCACAGTTGCATGCTGTAGCGCACCCAAGGGAAGGGGGTGGTTATATACAATATAACCGGAACTATAGCAGCCATTGGGTGGGACTAGGGTTTGACCATGAAAAACTTTGACCTTGGCCTGTGACCTTGGCCCAGAGTAGCCCTAACTATAGCCATAGCATAGCATACGTCATACTGACCAATGCCACTGAGTAATGCCCGACCAGAATACTGCGGTCAATGACTTTGACATGAGACCTTTGACCTTGACCTTGACCTTGTGGGTTAATATCGATATATAAACTAATTATATGACGTTATGATATCATCACTCGGTCAACAGTTAATATATTTTATTTATATATATATATATATATATATATATATATATATATATATATCGCACCAGTTCAGACGAACTGGTGCGACCGCCCAAGAGCGACGGTCGCAAAATATAGGTCTGACTGTGAAGGCCTATAAGTAAAAAAATTGTTGACCGATTTCCAAAATGTCTTAATTAATCGACGACCTCATAAATTCTCTCAAATGTGGCAGAGTAGCGTTTTCTGGCGGCGAACAGTTCTCTGGCTGCTTTGGAAAAATAGGTGAGGGCACTTTAGGGCCCCCTCCACTGCGTGTGTTAAGCGAGGGTTAAATAACGTCTTGAATGTCAAGAATATCGCGCGTATACACTCTGAAGTGTCTGGAAGTTAGCTAGAGCATCCATGCAAAGCCCCCTTATTATCATATATACATATAGTTTTTTGCGGCTGACCTAGGGTCAAATACCTGCCAGTCATGCCCACTGTGGTCAGGTCTTGACATTCATATGTTGTCCACATAATCTGTGGGAACAGAGCTTTCGATTGATACCAAAATTATTGATCTGGGATTCATACTTCCTGAGATATTGAATTATGTCCCCACTTTCGGCTCCGTTAGAACACTGCGCATTGATCCGTTCGGTAGAACACTTTTCATCAACTTAATTCCTCCATTTCTTCAGGCCACCCCAGAATAATCTGGGGGAAGGCTATTCTTAGCCTAGAACACACACTCACAAACACAAAAAGGCATTTCCGCGCCAAGAAATTTGCCCTTTCCGCCTGATCTGAAGCGTGTGAAAAGCTTAGCTGCACCGGTCATTCAGTCTGTATTCATGTGTCACGCGACGGCATGGCAAGGAATTAAGGGTGATTACATAGCCGATTTCTAGAATTATTAAGATTTACGAGAGTCATAATGGACTGCTGTTTAAGAAAGGTCACTTACTCTGTCATGCTTGAGTAATTTCCCATTCGAGCTGCTCTTCATAAGCTAAAGCCTAAAGGTCAGAGGCGGTAGCTCCGCATTTCTGGACGTTGTGGTTCTACGAGGTTACGAGAAACCCACTAATTTGGACAAACTGAGATACCTCTACGACGGGTATGTTAACAAGATCCAAATACCCAAGCTACTTAATAGTTAAGGTTTCAAAATACAGGAGAATTTCGTTTTCAACGATGTTTAAAGGGAGATACGCGAAAAAAATGTTATTGGCTAGATCAAAAGGTCACAAAATGTTGTATCAGAAGTCATATTCTCATTTTTGAGAATTCGGCCTGAAAATGCCCTAAAATTGATCTCAAAGTCAACATTTCTAGACGACTTTACCGATACACTCCATATCGATGTATATGACGTACACACGACTAAGGCTATCAATTTCTCTAAAAAATTGGTAGTATTTTTCCTAAGCAGTGACTTAAAAGTTTTGAACTGTTAAAGAAAAAATCATTTAAAAAAAGCCACAGCATAAAATAATATCATAACAGAAATATAGGATTTTTAAGAAATCACAATTGACCAATCAGAAGGTAAAGCCACCTCAAAGAGGGGTCACGTGACCTTTCTGACGCAAAATTTTTGTCATCCTGGGAATTTTGCAGAAAACGATTGAAGATCCAAGGATCCAGTGAGACATATATGAACGAAAAGAGACGTATTTTGACCTGTATTGAAGCAAAGGAAACGAAAGCATAGTTATATAGGCGATTTCGAAGATTTTAGTGAGAGTTGTCGTTCTTGTATTCATGTCATAGGCGGATCCAGGGGGCAAGGGGGGCACGTGCCCCCCGATCGACCCTCGGCGCCCCCTGAAAGGTCGATGGCGCCCCCTGAAATGTCGCTTCCCACCCCCCCAGGATGCGAAAGTCGGCGCCCACCGATAGGATTTGGCGCCCACCTGATAGCTTTTGCCGGTCATAAGTGGCGCCCCCTGGTCCGGATGGCGCCCCCCTCCGGATGGCGCCCGAAGGTGCCCCCCGATCGGCAATCCTGGATCCGCCTATGATTCATGTTATCTTCCACAGGTAATAGTACAAATGGTATTTTGCAGAGGTGATGCAGAAGAAATATTCTGTTTTGTGCCTGTTTTTTTCTTTGTACCACCGAGCATATGTGAATGGCTTCAGAAAAATAAAGCCCATTGGCCCATTCACCGTGCCATCATAGTTAGCAAACCAATAGAGACACCATAGTTAGTTACAACAGTACTCTGAGCAAGTGCCATAAAACGTTGTTTTTAGTCAGAAAGCATGAGGGAAGGAGATTGTGGGATGTTGGTGTGCGATCATACATGTAGGTTCTGGAGAAACTATGATATTGTGCTAAGGTTGATGATGGATGAAATATTTTTGTACCAACTGTAAGTGAACTCTGTGAATATGCTAACTTTTAAAGATAGATGTTCTTTAATATTTGCCATTCTTAAAAGATAAGCAAGACATCTTTTGGTTTTGGCAACCTATGTGGCCCTTGAACCTGTTAAATTAAAGATTAAACAGAGCATTCAGATAGCTCAAATTAGACCTTAACATGCCTTGATCTATACATGTTTAGGTACTATGGCAAGCTCATCTCTTTTTTCTCCTGTATGGGGGGTAAATTTAGAAGTCCTATCCTTCCTCTATGTTGGAGATGTATGATGTGGGTAACAACAACTCTATTTTCTGTCCTCAATGATATTCTGTCTGGAGAATGTGGCTGGTTTCTTGAGGCATTTGGGGCAGCGCAGATCCTGCATATATCTGGAGGCATAAACTTGATTTCCAGAAGAAACTTTTGTTTCCAACCGGTGCACATATCCATTTGGGTGTGTGGGGAGGCCGCTTATCAATAATTGCGATTTTCTCTGTTCTCCTTTTCATTGCTTTGTAGCAAGCATGATATATGTTTTATATATATTCACCATTGTGGAAAGTATGGCAGCTGGTCAGAAGAGTCGCATCAGCCATCTAAAACTCTGGCACAAATTTGCACAGCCAGCCACCTAAATTCACATCAATCTGCAGTATACCAGGGAGAAAGCACCCATCCCTACCCTAGTGTGCAAAGTATGGCATTTTCTTCGAGATCTCATTGGTGCGAGTGTACTTGGAGACAGGATCAAGTGGTGCAAATTCAATCAACCTCGTGTGAATTTGTGAGACTGGTGCAAAGAAGGTGACACTGAAAACCAAACAAATATTGACTGAATGGTTATAAAGACTGAGGAAGGGGCCTTGAAAAAGTCCTTAACCATCTCACTAATAAGAGAGACAGCATTGCATTGTGTGGGTAGGAATGGAGAGCGTTTTTCCCTGGTAATATGACAGGTTAGTGTGAATTTTTGGTGGCTGTCGGTGCAAGAATTACAGATGGCTGGTGCAGCTTGTCTGGCCTGCTGCCATACTTTGCAGACAGGTCCCTACCCACATGATGCAATTTTCCTTGTGTCTTTATAACCATTTTTCCATTATTTGTTTGGTTTTCAGCGTTACCTCCCTTGCACCAGTCTCAAATTCTCACCAGGTTAATAAAATTTGCACCACTTGTTCCTGTCTCCAGGGGCACTCACATCGACTAGGCCTTGTCAAAAGTACCATACTATGTACCCTGGTATATTCATGGTATGTTGTAGCAAACAATGATTCTGTTGCTTCTTTTTCTGCTGTCACTTTTGTGTAATAACTTGAACTACAGTAATGTGATGGATAGCATTCTTATAAAACATTTTGGCCCTAAGCCAAGTTTGTGCTCACATTTAAGTCCTGGGAATTGAAGTCTTCCATTCCATATTTTTGGCCTGTCCTTTCCTCATGTTTGTATGAATTTTTCAGGTGCTGCCAGTGGCTTAAGATCTGTGGATGGTCCCTCACTTCCTGAAGCTGCTGAGGAACCACATCTTGGACCAGGGTCTGAGGCTACCGGGTACAGAACCACCGGTAGTAGACAAGGGCCTCCCCCAGCAGCTTTTGGCAAAGGACAATGCCAAGCTTTGCCACGCCCTTCAGTTGAAGCATATAAAGGTATGGGCCACCAGTTTTGTGCATCAAGCTTTTACTTGCGTTCTTTTATATGTGCTGGACGTGAAATTCAAATGATTTGTATAGGATTTTAAATTATTCAGTGCTCGGGAGTGCACCTTTCCATTTGGTTTGTACCGTTTTTATTAATATACTGTGTACAATTGTATTTGCAGAGGCAAAATGGATTGCATTGTTATCAAATGAATCTCAGGTCACGCATTCGAATGAACATATCAATATATTTTTCTCTGGCAACGGGAACATAACAATAATTTTAGTGGCCCTCTTTTGAATAAAAGGACATTATGAGCCTTCCCTGATAGGTGAAAATAGATTGAAAGCAAATCTATAAATGTGTGAGAGCTGAACATGTGTCATCTTCTAATATTTGTTAAGTTGAACAATCATGATAAATGACTAGATTGTGAATATTTGGCTAAGTGTCAGTTATTCGCTCGATATAGCAAAGTATCCAATAGAACTGTTCGTTTTGACAATCGCCCATCAGTTGATGATTGTCAGATGAAGTTTATACCAAAAAATTTCTGTCAGGTGACTGGCCAGGAGCGACAGCGAGTACGTCCAGCGGCCCAGATGCTCAGTGAGCGCGTGGGAAGGTGTCTACTCCACCTATTCGGTCAGCGCTTCGTCAAGCAGGCTCAGTTCATCATTACCTGCGACGAGATGTTCGACACCTGCAACTTTCGGTGCTTCCTGGACGGCAAGGCTCATCGGTCAGCATTCGGCTTGGAGCACACCATCAATGCTCCGTATACTTCTCTGCTCGAGTTCATGCGGCTGATTCGGGACTCCCGAGTCGGATGCCAGAGCAGGTACCATTCCAGAACGGGTTCATCATGTCCTTAACAGCCCTGCGAGGTCTCCACAGCATGCTTCAGAACATCTACGGTGTCAAGTACTTTCTGACGTCTCGGGTGAATCAGGACATGGCAACGAACTTCTTCTCTCAGGTCAGGGGCTTGGGAGCAGGCAGCACCCACCCAACGGCGGTGGAGGCCAAGACTCGTGTTCTCATGCTAGACCACATGCTGATGGAGCCCCAGTCTCGCTGGAAGAAGAAGAATCAACACACCTGAGTGCGGCTACCCTGCAACTGGACACCCCCCCACGACAGTCATTACTGAAGAGCTTGATGACATCGCTGCTGTTTGATCAGATGGAGAGGGTGCAGCCGTGCCCCGCTCCACCGGTACCGGACAACCCGGAGCAGGACTGACTGGACGAGGATGACCAGGACGACACCGCGGAACGAGCTGCTCCGTCAGCAGGGGACGCGAACCAAAAACTTTGTAAGCAGGCACCAGCCTACGTGGCGGGCTTTGTTGCTGCAAAATGCAAACCTGTGGACAGCTCTCTCTGATACATATCATCGACCGTGCCTGTAGTAGATGAAAGTGGGAAACTGGAGTGGTTGCAACGTCTCAATCGGGGTGGTCTCACAATACCAAGTGAAAAGTGGCTTAGGCAAGTAAGGGAGGTAGAGGTTTTAGTTTGTGCTATGCATGGACCCAGCGACATCGATAGGAAACCAGGATTCATTCGCCGTTTGACTTCTGATATGCTGGTTAAATTCCCGGACCTTCACGAAAAGGTAGCGCGAAAGTACGCGGTGACGAGAACACACATGCGGATGAAGTGGCTGCAACGGTTGTATGCGGAGGGGAAGCGAAAGGCAAGGGCAGAACAGAAAAGTCGTCGGGAAATGAAGAGAATGCGTTACTACGTTTAGTAAAAGTGATTGAGTAGTATCCTCAAGTAGCCAGCTATTATTGATAATACTGTACTGTACCCACCCAGATAAAATAACTGATAATACTGTACTGTACCCAGTTCGTATACTAATCGGGCGTTTACCCGCTGTCGCGCCGCGTCAGAGGTACGAGTCGGTGATTGATAAAGGATTATTTATATATTTTAGGAACGTGCATTGATCTATATATCTATGATAGAAGTCATAACAGTTGTGTGTACGTTTGGTTTTTTACATGTGTTTTTTGTGATTTGGATGTCCCTTGCGCAAAAACATTTAAAAACCTAAAACAAATAGCGGGGAGAGGTGTGGCCCATAATATTTGCTATACATTTTTCTTCTTTGTTTTTCTTCGTTAAGTAAATGGGCACATGGGAAAGGGAAGGGCACTCCTGCATACCCAACAATGGGCAGGGGCAAAATTTTATGCGTGATCTGTACATTTTGTGTTGCGTAGTTTGTTGCCGCCGTAAACTTATCAGTTATGTATGCTAGTCAAATCAAACTGTTGGCTTCCCTGTTATGTATAGTAGTGTGAACTTTGTACACCGTGTCCTATTTTTGGTGCATCTGAACAAGAAGTGAAGTATTCGTCATATATTTATCGTGACGAACGGCGCAGTGGCTGAGACTGCGTTAGTGCGCAAACCATGAAAGAATACGTGTGGAAATGAACGCGACACCACACAAAACATGTTCACGGCGTTACGATTTCGTTTAGCATTTGTATACCGTCGATTCTCTGCTCACCTATATCATGATTAAATGTATCATTATGGATTGCGATATTTCATTCGGTAATGTCTGCCGAGATGGTACTGAATTGAATAGTCTTTCCGAAAAATTACGCTCAATGTGATGTCAAAGGAGCTTCTTCGCTGCTGTGATGAATATACATCACTGCATTGGTACATAAATTTTGTTCCACGGTACTTACCTAAGCATTTTAACACAAATTAGATCGTTTTCTGGTGAAGTTGCTAGATCTTCGAAAGAAAATGCCTCCCACGTTTGTTGTGTTGTGCCCTGATTTAGCTTGACAAAGTTGAGAAAATGCCTGAAAATAAATATCCATTGAAAAATGTTCCGGCTGAACATATGGCTGGTAGTTATGTTAACACGCGCATTGACGGGGGGCGGGTACCCGCCCCTCCTCGGGTTTTTCGGAGACAGCAGAAAAACGGCGGCGCGTAGCGCCACCGTACTTGGCATACTCTTTCTCTCATCATTTTTACAACTTCTGTGAAAATTTTAAGGTTAGGTCATCTCAGGTCAGATCACCAGTACAGGTCAAGTGCCCTGACCTCAAAAAAGTTTAAGATAGCATAAGTCGGAGCAGGGTGAACTTACCCGATTGAAACTCATCACATAATGGGCCCACCGAGTTCTCTAAAATATTTTCCGGTATTATTGATATCGATGACCTAAGGTCAGGTACAAGGCATGACCTCTCCGTTGGAAATACATGGGAAAAATGGTTTTTACTGAATAAATCAGTAACGGATGGTGATAAAAAAGTACAACTTCATAATTTCAAATCCGATCCGCGACCCCTAGAAATGTTTGAATTTGTATAATTTTGGTACCATTGGATTCAGGAGATCTCAAACAATGGGAAAAACCACCGCCACCGGAATTTTAGGAGGATTATATTTGATCCACGACACAGAGAACGAATTATTCATGTGATTCACAGATAAGTAAAACAGCCGAGATACCACCAACCCACTTACCCCTTCCTTTACCACCCTCTCTCCACACCAACGACTGCAATGTACACACAATTTGCATGCAATTTGGGTGCTCGACAGACCTAGTATAAGCTACCTCTCCAAGTGCATGATCGCTCTTCTGGGGGGGGGTGGGAGCGAAATTTTTTTTGCTATACAGACCTGGTGTAAATCACTTTTTCAAAAATTCATCCGACGTTTGGGGGTCAAAACATAGTTTAGCCCCCTCCAGCGCTATAAGGGGGCATGGCCGGAATTCCCCCCCTCTGCGTCCGCCAATGTGTACACACACGGTTAGTGGTAGGCACTGTGCACTGGACCCTTTTCCTATTCATACACCATAGTCCACTGAGTGTTGGTTGCCAGTCCCTTCGGCCAAGAGGGAGCTCAATTGACTCAGTGAAAGCGCTAAAGTATTTTTTATTCTCCAGTCTTCCTTGACTTTTCCAAACTCAGCTGGCTAATACTTCGTCCCTGTAGCCAAATCATACCTGGCATCCTTATCTTCATCGGTTTTCATAGAGGGCGCTGGATCAGTCCCATTACAACAACTTTAGGCACACTCGGACAGTTTGAAATTCGTTTCATCGCGGCGGGAAGAAAACTAACGAATGAGCACTCAGCTGACGGATATCGCGGACGCGCTGAGCAATCGACAGTCAGCGGGGCACCATGAGTTGAAAATATGCTAATTTGTTTGCTCGGAAGCGGAAGCACAACTAGGGACGCAAATCCATGAGGCACAGAGCCAGTGGCGAATGAATTTTTACAAACTTTTGTTTTGCACCAGTTTAGTTCACCCTCTGTAGATACAATATGCGGGGTTCCCTTTCTGAAGTTGGAGGGGCAATGCCCCCACGTCTCAGAAGTTGGGGGTAGCTGCTCCCACTGCCCCCCCTTCCTACGTCCCTGTCTGAGCCAATCCAGCTCAGTCACCTGAGCCACTCCAGCTCAATCATCTGGGTCACTCCAGCTCAGCCATCTGCCATCACCATCGCATCCCGAAGTTCTTTGATGATTGCAGAGGACGTTCACGTCCTTTACAGCGAGGACATTGAAGGCTAAGTAGCGACCTGTTGTTTTGGCCCCTTCATATTCCAGACTGAAGACGAACTGGTATACGATCCACATGTGGAAGGCTTCAGTTGGTCCATCCACCACCACCACCTCCACGTCATTCACACATACTGTGTGCGCTCGCAGTGTCGCACCCACAGCCTGAATATTGTCATCATATACTTGCCGAACACCCACACCAGGGCCCTGGGAGCTCGGGCTGAAAATAAGACGCGAGGCGGTTAGGGCATGGTCATCGGAAAACCGGAGTGCAGATGTATTCTTTGTTAGCGTTCGAAAACTCTTGACGAGACGAATAGCCATTATGCGAACTTTTTTTGGTTAGGTCAATATTGAGGTTACCAGAACTCAAAGAAGGTTCCATTAAGTGGCCCAATCAAGGGGAGGGGCGAAAAAGGCAGTTAATCCCCCAAACGAAAAAGCTTAGTGAACAACTATAGGCATTCCCCCAAAAGCTGTCGACTGTTGGTCATTTTTCCCCGGCTCCTGCTCCTTTAAGTCTATAAGCAAGGTTTTGGTGTTTCAACTCAACCATTCAACACAAACTGAACCAGTGAACATCAGTGTAAACATTGGACCCAGGTCCTCTTGATATTAAAAATCGTTTTTGAGTGAATGATCCTTGAATAGCAGAAGCAAGCATCTTGTGGCCAAATTTTTTACCGGGTTATTTTTTGCTTTTTTACTTTGGTTGGTCCCCCCAAACCTACCGGCCAGATCCGCCACTGGTTCCATATGGCTGAGAATCCCTGGCTACACCCATAAAGCCATTATATGCAATGGAAGAAGTTCCGAAACAGGTAGGTAATTGGACACTTCGCATTCCAATGCAGCTGCTTACCTTGCAAGTCCAATATGTTTCCAAGTCCACACCACTTTAGCGACTGCCTGCTCCCAATGTCATAGGGCACTGACACTGAAAAAGATTGGTCTAGAATATGCCCAAATAGGCTATACGCTAAGCAAAGAAACTTTTCCACTGCAATCCGCCGCCTCTACTAACACCGCCCCGCGTGCACACCGCCTGGCCTGCGCTCTTGAGACTGAGGGAGGCGTTTGATCACGACACGAATGAAAAAAAACATTAGCGCACGTGCATCTTACACTTCCGGTGCTTCCACGACACTAGTAATACTAGGTCAAAATGTGTGTGGCATTTGTAAGGATACGACCATCTTGCCGATGTATTAGCAGGGCTGTCCAACTGCCAGCTTTGATCATACGGGACAGCTTGCTACCCTTGTACTGCCTTAGTTGCGTGTTCATATCATTACAAGAGGACGGCTAATGTTTGTCTTAAAACAATACCTCAACTACTTTTTGCTATGCACCAACTGGGGTTTGTCCTTCTTTAGGGTTGGTTGTGCTCTAGTGAACCAGAATATCAGGGCTATATTCGTTACAGACATTGTGAAAATTTCTCTCAGTGTGTCCATTCATAGATGATAGATATATATAAAGTTGTGTGGGGAGAATTGGAATTCCACTGCAAGTAGGTAATCATTCAATCAAGTAGTTTTAGCTTCTAGGCAGCGGTTAAAGCTTAAATTTTCCTTCACTTAAACATTATCTCACGAGTCCTGCGGCCGCCACCGTCATAGTCTCGTTTTAAAAATTTTTCTTGCCTTGAAGAAGCAGGTTAGCAGGTCACACACAATGTTAAAAGCTTGTTTACCAGCGTTCTCTACGAAGTAGGGCATGTCCTTGTGAAAGGACGACGTATTGATGAGGAGATCACAAACGTTTCAACATTCGTTTACTCGGGCCAGTTCGCTCTGATTGGTCCTACTAGCCGTGACGCGGGCGAGGGTTTGCTCTCATTGGCTGCAGCAACCTGTTCGGGTTGTCGCACCAACTTGCCTCAATTTTCATTACTGTCTTTTTCTAGACGCCTCGCAGTAATAGTGCCAAGCGAGTTAGTGTTTCTTTTTCGCGCTGCTTTTTCCAACAGCAAGTTAAGATGTTCCTGCACTTATTATCAATCAAATGCATGTAATCAGGTAAAAGGTGATTGTGTGTTTTGGAGACAGGGGTGGCTTAACGGCGCGAGCCTCTTTTTGCTGTTTTTGAACTGCATGTGAAGAATTGGGGGGGGCATAATGCCCATCAGTCTACCATATAATAGTCATGATTTATTCGTAGCTACAGATACTAATTTAGAGACAAAATTTGTCATTTTTGTTACAGATCGGGCATTGAAGGCACGGGTGTGAGAGCATGGTGTGACAACAATTATCTACGAGACATATAGAATGCTGGCTTCGGCCGTGATTAAAGCAACACATCATGGTAAAGCAGTTCGCATCGGAGTAAATCGCCATCATACCAGACATGAGCCGTGTCAACCTGGTTTACAAGATTTTGCACCATTGCAAAGGTGAAATATTGAAGAGCCCTAATTACAAGGGTTTTGTGAAGCAAATCGTCAGGAATATTTTTTGAGTATTGGGAAAACAATTTTTTCGGATTAAATGTGCCTATTTCTAAATAAAAAAACATATAAGCATAGGTTGTAGTCATCTATGTTATAACGTCAACACATACTTCAATTGTGAGACATTTATAGCATAATTAGAATCTAAGACCGGGTTTGCTTGCAGCTTTAAAATACACAATCCCTTACTCATTACTACCCAGACAGTCTATATAGTCGCGTGAAACATAAAGTACGCCAACTCCAGTGGTGAATGCAAAAAGGGGGCTAGAAGGCTCAAGCCCACTTCATCCCCAATTCTGAGTGCCCGTATTAATTGCGTAGCAAGAGACTTTTCAGGGCAAAGATGGGGAAGTGTTGAGCTCCCTATACCCCCTGAATTGAAAGTTTGGATCCGCCGCTGGCTATCTCGTTGGGTTGAGAGCAGCATGCTATTTCCATTTCGGTGTAACATTGCTGGCAAAATAGGTGTCATACCAAATGGCGTACCAGGCATCCAATCTAATTCTTGGCTCCAATTTCGCCCAGGACATTCACACTCTATTTGTGCCCCGCCACTTGGGGCGGGCGGTGCGGGAGACTCGTGTTCTGCGCCCGGCTGGACAGCACCCACTCCTGGCCGTCCGACACTCGACTCATTATAACAGGACAGTGTGATACAACGACAGCACCCACTCCTGGCCGTCCGACACTCGACTCATTATAACAGGACAGCGTGATACAACGACAGCACCCACTCCTGGCCGTCCGACACTCGACTCATTATAACAGGACAGCGTGATACAACGACAGCACCCACTCCTGGCCGTCCGACACTCGAATCATTATAACAGGACAACGTGATACAACGACAGCACCAACTCCTGGCCGTCCGACACTCGACTCATTATAACTGGACAACGTGATACAACGACAGCACCCACTCCTGGCCGTCCGACACTCGACTCATTATAACAGGACAGCGTGATACAACGACAGCACCCACTCCTGGCTGTCCGACACTCGACTCATTATAACAGGACAGCGTGATACAACGACAGCACCCACCCCTGGCCGTCCGACACTCGAATCATTATAACTGGACAACGTGATACGACGACAGCAACCACTCCTGGCCGTACGACACTCGACTCATTATAACTGGACAACGTGATACGACGACAGCAACCACTCCTGACCGTCCGACACTCGACTCATTATAACTAGACAACGTGTAACGACGACAGCGCCAGATCCTTGCCGTCCAACACTCGACTCATTATAACTGGACCAGTGGCGGATCCAGGGGGGCAAAAAAGGCAATTGCCCCCCAAACGGAAAAGCTCGGGGCAAAACTATGTTTTGCCCCCCCAAAGCGATCGACCTCCTTTTTCCCCCGACTCCTTTTTTAGCTTGTAAGCAAAATTTTGGTGCTTCAACTCTCAACTTCAAACAGAATTAGAGAAGTTTAGTGTAAATATTGGGGCTTGGATTGGAAAAAATGTATGTTGAGCCGATATTTTTCACCCCGTGACGTTTTTTTTTTGCTTTTCGTCTCCAGTTCCCAAAATCCTACCGAAAAGGCATATTGTAGCGCAATTTTTCACTGCGCGACGTTTTTTTTTTTTTTGCTTTTCGACTTTGGTTTGCCCCTCCCAAACCAACCGGCTAGATCCGCCACTGAACTGGACAACGTGATACGACGACAGCACCTACTCCTGGCCGTCCGACACTCGACTCATTATAACAGGACAACGTGATACGACGACAGCAACCACTCCTGGCCGTCCGACACTCGACTCATTATAACTAGACAACGTGATACGACGACAGCACCAGCTCCTGGCCGTCCGACACGCGAGTCATTATAACAGGATAACGTGATACGACGACAGCAACCACTCCTGACCGTCCGACACTCGACTCATTATAACTAGACAACGTGATACGACGACAGCACCAGCTCCTGGTCGTACGACACTCGACTCGTTATAACTGGACAACGTGTAACGACGACAGCGCCAGATCCTTGCCGTCCAACACTCGACTCATTGTAACTGGACAACGTGATACAACGACAGTGCCATCTCCTGGCCGTCCGACACTCGACTCATTATAACTGGACAACGTGATACGACGACAGCATCAGCTCCTGACCGTCCGACACTCGACTCATTATAACAGGACAACGTGATACGACAGCAACCACTCCTGGCCGTCCGACACTCGAGTCATTATAACTGGACAACGTGTAACGACGACAGCACCAGCTCTTGGCCGTCCGACACTCGACTCATTATAACTAGACAACGTGATACGACGACAGCACCAGCTCCTGGTCGTACGACACTCGACTCGTTATAACTGGACAACGTGATACGACGACAGCAACCACTCCTGACCGTCCGACACTCGACTCATTATAACTAGACAACGTGATGCGACGACAGCACCAGCTCCTGGTCGTACGACACTCGACTCGTTATAACTGGACAACGTGTAACGACGACAGCGCCAGATCCTTGCCGTCCAACACTCGACTCATTGTAACTGGACAACGTGATACAACGACAGTGCCATCTCCTGGCCGTCCGACACTCGAGTCATTATAACTGGACAACGTGTAACGACGACAGCACCAGCTCCTGGCCGTCCGACACTCGACTCATTATAACTGGACAAACGTAGTACGGCACAGTACCGTACCGAACAGGCGAGGCAAACCATGCGCAAAACCGGAGAATTGTTAAGCCATAAAAATGTAAGCGTTCATTTGAGATCAATGTTTCCTGTTTGTTTATTTCCCCTCTGTGTTTAGAAGTTCAATTTCTGACGGATTTCTGACGCATTGGAACGCTCAAGACGAAAGTATGATAGCACTTCAATGTAATATATTTTTACGATTGGGAGGACGCTGCAAAATACCAATTGCAAGAAAAGAAAAGTTAGCTATGCCGAAATCTATCGTAATCACAACCTAACTCTGTGCTGTGCACAGACTGGAGCAAACACTTTAACTTTGCACCGCGTTTTGGGAGATATTATACGTGCTTAGAGTAGATAACTAATGCCCCCGCAGCGTATGTAAAATACATTATTTTTAAAAGTATTGCTCTAAAGACATGTATCCAGAACGGGGCCTTTTTGTCAGTCCTGAGCACTGTGCAGTCGGACAGGCGACATCCACTGCGGCAGCGCACAAGGACAGCTGGCGTCTTTTAGTGGCAATGCACTGGGACAGCTGACTTCCTTTAGCGACAGTGTACTGGGACAGCTGACGTCCGTAGCGGCAGTGCACTGGGACAGCTGACGTCCTTTAGCGATAGTGCACTGGGACAGCTGGCGTCCATAGCGGCAGTGCATATGGACAGCTGGCGCCCGGTGCGGCAGTGCAGGGCCGGTGGGATTGGGCCTCGTCGGTTCGGAGTCGGCGGTCGGTGCGGCGGCCACAGGCCAAGTCACCTGTGCTTATTGATCGCCGCTGGCACGGTGGTGATTTACAGCACGGCCACTTGCAGCTGGATTGCGCCGCATTCGCGGCAGGTGCACGGTAGCGCTGGAACGCGGCCAGCTTACACACGGCTCCAGCATGGGAATGTCCAATCACGGGAAGCCTGAACGGCTTAGCAGACAGTTGTTTGAGGAGTGCCACCCGACAGAAGACCTTCAGTGTGAAGTTTTGACGGAATAAGCCTGGTTTGCTGGCTTTTGCTGTCTAAGCCAGATGCAGGCAAGGCTCAGTGGTCGAAGGCCAGTGCATGTCATGTGAGTGAACAATCAGCCGGTTTTATTAGGGTTATTCCATTATGTTCCATTATAAGGTGCACATACCATACCATGAACAACAGGTATCCTCAGATTGAGATTACATGCAAAAATCACCGCCTGAAAGTGAAATACTTACTCGAATATATAATGCAGAAAAGTATTAATTGAAAAGAGGCAGCAAGCAGAACAAGCAGAGAAGATAATACCATGTGCGTTTCAAGCACGCTTGTGTAGGAAGTAAATGAGATCCTGCACGGCTCCGGCCGACATCACCTGGGGCGGCTCAACACATAGCGGCTGACCTTTACAACGGCGGCCGGATGTCATCTTGATGGCTTTACCATTGCCCTTACCGGAGGATTTTGTGCCGCCCCCTCCCCTCACTAAGACATGTTTGATATGGGGCGGAAACGGTAGCGGAGGGGCTTCCACCGCTTAGCATAGTTTAGTCATTTAATTTCTGAGGAGTTAGCTTCGCAAGCAGGGGCTTATGTACCATACCACAAAGCACATTCTTTCAACATTTTCTGAAGACCAAATTTGAAAAAGGCACTATCAGGGCTAGAGGGAGCGCATTAGTCGAAAAACACTCCTGTTTCCGTTCTTGAGTATTTGTGGTTGCTGCCTTGTACGGAAATCCTAGTTGGGGGGTTCATGAAAGCCTTCAGCAAAGGGCACAAGTGCCATTTCCCAAAGGAGAACAGTCTTTGAGGTATTCAGAACTGGAGGGAGCTGGTCCCTAATGGAATGAAATACGAAGGGCTGGCGACCACTTAAAGTGGCTGGGGACAACAAAAATGGTCCGAGTTTGAATAAAAAATACCCTGATGCCACACCACATGAAATGTCAGCTCCTATGGAAAGTACTGGCAATGGATCCTTGTTAGCAGCTGATAATGATAGAAATACTTCCAATACAATAAAGCCGGCACCCCCCCTCCCGCCTTGACCTTGTTTCACTTCCTGTCGCAGATGTGTTTGTCTTGTTCGGACCTGTGATGGTGAGGCCAGTGTAGGCACATTACAGCTTTCAGTACCTCCGGCAGACTCGCCAATATCTGGCTGCATTGATGAGCACGCCTGAAAACAATGCCTTAGAAGACTTATCAGGAGGCTGAAACTCATCAGAAGAAATAACCTAGCATCGCAAAAAAGCTATGTCAAAGAAAAACTGAGCCAGTATGAGGTATTCCAAGCACGCCGATTTCTATTCAAAACCACCCATGCCACCCCGCCAGCTTTCTTGGGGAGAGAGGAGAGCTCCACTCAAAAGACAGTAAGCCTAAAAGCTGCGCCTATCTCTTGGGTGGATTCCAGGAAACGACGCTTAAGGTTCTAAATGTGTTTTTTATTATTGACAGTACCTTGAACAGTAAATGGCAACTGTTTTCAATTCTTTAGCTGAGTACACACTGAGAGAAATTTTTATTCCTATGTGCTCTTTCTAATCCGGAATCACGGTCTGCTCGAGCATAAAATGATGCCATGAAACCTCATTAACCCTCGCCCCACCGAGAGGGCCATCGATGGCCCCCTAAGGTTTTTCCGGGATAGCAGAAAAACGACGAGGCGCAGAACCGCGGTTGAGAGCTCTACCTCTCACTGCATCATTTTCCCATCATCCCTGAAATTTTTACCCCGGGTCACCCAAGGTCAGGTCACCAGACGAGGTCAACCAAGGTCACCTCGCTTCACTTTAGAGCTCTGTAAGAGCTACATTTCAAAGTCGATCGATTTGAAACTTCCTACACTTCATGACCCCTCCAGGGTCTACAAGGTGTATATCCGGGATTTTTCGATTTCGTGGCCTGAGGTCAGGTCACGAGGTGACCTCTCCCATTGGAAAAGCATGGGGAAAAGCTATTTCATGATATAAAAGCCACAAAAATGATTGCAAATACTCAGACTGCTCAGAACAACGTTTTTGGACACCCTTTCACGGATCCCAGGGGTCATATTTGCCCTTTGAATTTTCCAAGGTCATCCAAGGTCACCGGAGGTCAAAAACAGTATTTTGACAATAACTTTTGACCTAATTAAGCTAGAGCGATGAAACAAACACCATCGTGTTTGTCTTGTCACTGGCTTTCATTTGATATACGGCAAGGTCACTTTTTGACCTTTCGTGATCTCAGGTCATATTAGGTCACGAGGTGACCTCTGGCGGTCAAACCACTGGCGGGAGGTCTTTACGTTCCACATAGCGGAAAAAGTACAGGCAATTTGCTATCAAATGTACTTTACCAGGCCTCAATAGCTCTAATGACATAAGAGTTATGCCCAGTTTGCTTAATCATTGCATATTTGAGTGAAAATAGCCGATCTTGACCTAATTTGACCTCTGGAGGTCAAACCATTGACCTGAGCACGAAAACATGCGAAGTAATTTCTTACTGAATTCACGCTAGCTTTCTATTGCACTTTGCAGATTTGCGCTAACGCCCATATTTTCGGAGTTAGAGGGGGCCATCGATGGCCCCCGGTGGGGCGAAGGTGGCGCCGGACCCCCGGTGGGGCGCGGGTTAAAGGAACATTTGAGCATGCTTGCTCTCATTAGATCCTCTTCCCAGCATAATTCCAGGACAGGAAGTGTTTTTGTAGGCCTTGACAGCTTAAAATGATTCTCGGTTTCCAAACATGGTGGGAAGAAGCTTAACACGCGCATTGACGGAGGTCTGAGCCACCTTCGCATTGACGGGGGCGGGTACCCGCCCCCTAAGATCTCGAGAACCACGGTAGGTAGCGAAAAACGGTAAACGGCGTTGGGCTGCCGATCCACTTCTCCATCGAAAACATTTAAACCATTTTTTTGTCAGGTCACATTTAAGGTCACGAGAGGTCAAAACATGCCCGTCATAGGGATAACATGTAAAATTCAGTTTTTCGGGAATTACATCTGAAAAAGTAAAGATAGAGCAAAACGACTTGAGCTATATGCATCCTCTTAGCAAGCCGAATCGAATGATATATAATTTGACCTTGTTAGGTCAAATCAAGGATTTGACCTGACCTGAGGTCAGGTCAGGGTCAAATTATATAAAATGCATATCATTAGAACCGCAAAGCCCAGGCGAGTCTAATGCAGCTAAAATAAATGCTCTATCACCATCCGTTACTGAGTTATTCCGTAAAAACCATTTTTCCCATGTATTTCCAATGGAGAGGTCATGCCTCGTACCTGACCTTAGGTCATTGATATCAAAAATACCGGAACATATGTTAGAGAACTCGGTGGGGCCATTATGTGATATGAGTTTCAATCGGATAAGTTCACCCTGCTCCGACTTATGCTATCTTAAACTTTTTTTTGAGGTCGGGTCACTTGACCTGTACTGGTGACCTGACCTGAGATGACCTAACCTTAAAATTTTCACAGAAGTTGTAAAAATGATGAGGGAAAAG
This sequence comes from Lepas anatifera, assembly GCA_034440635.1. Classification (NCBI taxonomy): domain Eukaryota; kingdom Metazoa; phylum Arthropoda; class Thecostraca; family Lepadidae; genus Lepas; species Lepas anatifera. The sequence continues at coordinate 1,127,692 of JAOTON010000652.1, read as the reverse complement.
GTATACCAAGTACGGCGGCGCTACGCGCCGCCATTTTTCTACTATCTCCGAAAAACCCGATGGGGGCGGGTACCCGCCCCCGTCAATGCGCGTGTTAATATGATACCAATATGGCATTACAAGTGGGATCTTTTTTACACCACAAAGCATCATTTTACCATAGGTGCTCGACCTATTCTAGCCACGAAATTCAAAGAGCTATTAATATCCTCATCAAAGTTTCATTTTATACTTGGAATCAATATATTCTGTCACCAGAAATAACCAGGAATATGGGAGCTTTAGCTGTAGAATCATTCGAAACCCCAGTGTATTTTGATCCCACGTCAAAGCGTATCCGGAGATTGCGTGCGCGTGCTCGACCCGCGATTGAGAAAACTTATTCGCTGTCTCGCGCCATCTTCAGTGTTCCTGCCATTGCACGCAGAGCTGGCCACAAAGCTTTGGCGTCGTGATCCGAGCGAAATTTGAGAGGAATAGCTGACCCTTTTCACTTTATGTTGACACGTGCTTCTACATCGATCCAACTCAGGTTTTAAGCTGAGGGGCCTGAAGAAGCCACGCTGCATTTGGCATGGATTACGGGAGAAGCCACATCGACAGACCTAGCGGTGATAACGGATCAAGAGGAGAAGCTTAAGCTGAGTCTGATGACCGACAGACTCCGCTGAGAGCTAGCGAGAGTGAAGAAGCATACTGGGGCTGCGAAGGTTCAGGCATTCATTGTACTGGTGGCCAAAACCAGGAGTCCATGTGTGTCAGCTAGATGACGGCAACATGGACTGAAGCCCCAAGTTTGGCCGCGCAGAACAGCCCTTGCTATGCAAAGTTGATGAATTATTGAGAAGCATCTGTTTATGTTGGATACAGTCACCCACGTGTTCTAAAGATCGTTTTAAGCTCATTTTGAGCACAGATTAGGGGCGCTGAAAAAAGATTGGAAGGATTTTCACCGGAGCCTCTGAACGCACGTCCATCGCTGGACAGCCGTAAGTCTCATTTTGTACAATATCGTGCACAGAATGAGATTTTTTCAGCCATGACGGGATACTTTGAAGCAAACATGTCTAAAATCATATCTGTATATCCAAAGTAAACGAGGGCTGCTGTCTCTGACGACAGCGGCATGTGCTTGAAGTATAAGCCTGGACCGCTCCTGAGCGATATGGGAGAGGACTGTTCATTGAAGGCATTTCATGTGTGTCCGAAAAATGGTGAACGTGATTGTTGATTAATGTTTGTGTCCTAATACAAAGTTATGATTATGTTATCTTTTCTTGAGGCTGAAGTAGACTACTGTAAACAAATTGGATTACCCTCATTATCATTAGACAAAGTTAATGTAATAGCAAGACCACAACAGCACGATAAGTAACATCTTTACAGCAAGTTTCAATTTAAGAAAAAAACACGAAGACTAACTAGGAACATCTAGTGAACCCAATGAAACTCTAGGCACGACTCAAAGTATGCCACACAGAATACAATTATACCAGCATCAGTTTTGCTACCAGACTAATTTTATTCCAAACGCAGGCTCAAAAGAGGCGGTTTCGTTTGAGGCTTGCATCAAATTCAGTTGTCGTGTTGAGTGGAGGGGCAGTTTTTTCTAAACCATGTCTCGTGGGGAGCTGGAATATAGTGATTCCATGATGATTTTGCTGATGGAATATATTGATGCCGTGGAGTTTTTCTATACCGAGCGAAGAATCATTTGAAAACAGGCATCAGACATTTTATTCCCGAGCTTACGGTGATCATTCTATGAGCTTCAGAAAATGATACGTGCTAGACTCAATCCAGTCCAAGAGATTATATTGAGTCTGCGAAGGGAATACAATGAGCCTGATTCTGCCTGATTCCAACCGAGTTTGACACCAGAATCCAGACTCGCTTTCAGCACCGACTCAGTTTAGCCAAAAGGACTCAATTTTTCTCTCAGTGCATAAGCTAATGATGAGTGAGTTGGGTAGTGGAGGTGGAAAGGGAGTGGTGACAAGAAATTAGTGCACTGGGCGGATAAAAGCCTTCAAATGTACAATTTTCAGCGGGGAAATTAGTTCTACCAATCACATGCTTACAGAGTTTAAGGTTTTGTGTTTCCGTTCTTCAGTAGTGCTTGTTTTTAACTTTGATAACTCTATATCAAACTTGATTAACCCTAATAGTCCATAAAGTAGCCCAAACACTGATTTTATCTGTGTTAATCATTAAGCATTTCATCAAATGATGATACAGAAAACACGAAAACTCGACATTTTTGTCACGTTTTGAATGACAAGACGTTTGAAAGTAATAGCACAAAGACACGACTGCTCTTCTGTCTTGTGTGTGTGGGTGTGTGTTTTTTAGGAAGAGGGAGGGACTATGGCCGAGCGTTGCGTAATATCTCAGGGCGTCGGCATGAATGTTATTGAGTGTTACATAGAAGGATGGAAGCCAAAAAGGGGCGAAATTCGTGCTACGCTCAATGCGTACGGTCAATTACGCCCACACACGAGCTAATAGATTTCCTAACCGACGCTGTCTTCATTATTCAAAATGCCTTCAGTTTCCAGAGGCCCTTATGAAGGTATGATGCTATCAACCAGACAGCTTTAATCGATGAGGCGGGCGACATCAAGACTATTTTAGCGTAACATTCATGGTTTGACTTCAAAGGCCTTCATTATCGCCACAGAATGGCTTCGTTACAGTAAATGGGATCACGACCATAAGCAGCCGAACTAAAGGGCAATGGAGCACCACACCCCCCCCCATAAATAAAAGGAAGTTTGTCTCTGGCAAACTTCATATAATACCTGAACATATCTAACGCCTTCTTTGTTTTCGGGCCATGTGATTTTTTTCAATTTGAAGCATTTTGAGGCAGAGCCCAATTGATTGGAATAACTGGCATGGGGTGCAAAGGGGAACGGTAGCTTGAAAATGGAAAATTAAAATGACATTTACGGATAAAGAAGAAAGAGGCCAGTAGTGGGGGACGAGCTGTCCAGTGGTTCTGAGCCTGAGCTGATGGAAGCCAGTGTTCTGTGTTCAAACCTCGGCGGGTCTCTTGAATAAAGCGTGATATGGTGCCTGCAGTCCCAAATACCAAGAGACAGTGAGTTTGCAACGCCAAATAGCTTTCTCGGTAAGTGTGCTATAAGATATTGATAAATACTTTCATATTGAATCTTGAAGAACTTGTGTGCCACACTTTTATGCTGTTGATTTCAACGTCGCTTAACTCTGAAGATCTTAAATTTTCGCAATTCACACGAATGACACCCAATGAAGAGCACCAAACCATAGTATTCATGTTGCTCTCGATGTCCCTGAGGGCAGATGCCGAGAGTATTCTTTACTCTGCAGTGCACACTGCTCCCGCTGGCATGCATTTCATTTTTATATCACGGTCATCCTTCTCGACACATCAGTTTTCAAAAGATCAGTTAATGATGACCTGAAATTAACTTTAAAATTAATCTCCCCAATCCATCATATTTCTCTCCTAGATTCAACTAAACGCGAGCATCGGCCATGGGTCAATGGTTTCGTAAATTATCTTTTCAGAGAAGTGGAGACTAGCTACGGTCTTAGTTCAGCGAACCACGGTGCTGGAAGAAGATCTAAAATTTAATTCGCAGCTCGGAAAAGAATCACACCGCGGCCGTATAGCTGGTGAATTTCCCTCCCACACATTTTTAGGGCTGCCAAAAATGAAACCCACTCGTTGGGAGGTACTAATTATGCTCCGAAAAGCACTTAAGAGTGTACTGTGACCCAAGGCAATCGAGAACAATCGTCTTTCAATGGCATATGTAACGAATATATTAATGAAACGGTCTGATGAACTGTGGAAGACTGCCTTGCTTGTCATTGGCACGGAAAGGATGGCATCATATGTGACTGGCGGATACTGCTCTCGCATTTTTGTGCGCAGAAGTGGATCTAGACAAACTGTTGGTGGGACAACGCTGGTAAAATCCTGAAACGCATTGTGGTATAGAAGAAGATAGGTCACAATCGGTTAAAGCGGGTATTAATTTACCGCTCTGGGCGGCCCATCTTAACCCTATTTCCGTCAGGCTCCCGGCTACCCCTATTTCCGGCAGGGGGGCAATATCGGCCCCCCTAAGATCTCGTAATCTAACCGGCCGATTTTGAAAATTCAAAGTGCCATAGATTCCTCTGCTGCTAAACCTTATTTTGAAAAAAGAAAATTTCAAAATTTTTATTTTTTTGGAGAAGGTCGTGCAAAATATACAATTTTTTGTGTATTTTTTAGATTTTCCATAACCCTTGTCTCTGTTGTACGATTTTCACAAAACTAGTTCAGATTTACAAATAATTGACCCAAAATTTTCATATACTCGAGTTACGCAAAAATTGAAATTCAATGGCAGTTCCAGGACCAGGACTATGAGGGGAAATATATACAACCTAAAAAGTTTTTGTTACGCGGATTAGAAGCCGTCATATACTGCTTGGCATCTTTGACACATAAATAAATGAAAAAAAGAAAAACTCATCAGGGGCGGATGCAGTAAGGTAAAACAGTGGGGTAAAATACATACCAACAATATGCGAATGGTATGCATGAGTATATTAGTCCCTCGACTAGTTGAAATTTAATTTCTGATAATTTTTACCCTCCCATGGCAGCTCTGGGAAAGGGGGTGACATAGGCGGATCAAGGACTCGTCGTGGGGGGTGGGGGTGATTGGAAACACATTTTCAATATACAACGATATTGAGTCGCGGCGGTGATACTGGCTGGGAATATACATTTTGAAAATGTGTAGTGACTGGACACGCCTCTGGTAATCTAGAACTGGGTTATAACTATTTTGAATTTTCATATACCCAATTGTATTCGCGCTGACACGGCTGTAAGCAGTCTTCTCACTTACTAACGTTTAGTCCTTCTTGATAACATTCCCCCCATTTTGAACTGCTGTAACCGCCCCTGATGAATACAAATAGTGACAATTGTGAATGCACTATCATCTCACATAAAAAATGATATAATAAAACCATATAACTGGTATCAGGATCAGCAGAGATGGCTTCCTTTTACAAAAAACCCATCGCATACGATAATACTTGGTTTGTGGATAGAACCTCCCCAAAAACCCAGCCATAGCTCCGCCCCTGGTAAATATATAATCTTGAAAATTTCAGAAAACCTGCCTGTACTAGTTTTAGGAAAAGTCAGGAAGTTTCAAAGTTCTATCGCAAGCCGTTTCGGAGATATTCTTGAAAAACCTGAAGGGGGGCAATATTAGCCCCCCTGCCGGAAATAGGGTTAAGTTTATTCCCCACCCCTGGACCCGCCCCTGCCTGTGTATAGTTATAGTTGTGCAGACATTTTTAAAACTGTGAATTTTTCAGTGTTTTAGCATATTTATCCTACCAATGATGGAAATGAGCCGTACACACGTATTGATTCGTGTCTCAATGCCAGCTGACGCCACACTGTGCCGCAGCGCTGATGTGTGCTGCGGCACAGTGCACAACCCGCCACACGGACAACAGAGCTATTTATAAGTTACTTTATTAACTGCTGAACACTAGACGTTTCAGAATCAGAGTTCCTTCGTTAGTAGATTAAGCACACATCAAAAACACTGTAAAGGCACATACAAAAGCTAAAGTTCGAAACACATCACTGAAAAACACTTTGAACCGCATTGGAATACTTAAGAAAATCATCTGAATTACTCGTGATCTAAAGCTAAGCGCGCCGCTGTTGTTCCCCACCTGAAGAAACCTGATTTAGAGTTATGTGCCGAATGATCAGGTTTCTAACTCTAAGTTCATTCGGCACATAACTCTAGATCAGGTTTCTTTAGGTGGCGAACAGCAGCGGCGCGTTTAGCCTTAGATCACGAGTAATTCAGATGATTTTCTTAAATATTCCACGGCAGTTCAAAGTCAGCCCCCTCCAACAGCAAGCGCAGACCACCGGATGTGACGTCACACCTTGTAGCATATAACATGGGAAAATTAAATGATTAAATATCCAACTTTAAAAAAAGAGGCCCAGAATCTAAAAAATAATGCTGATCATTTGCATTTGGGATAAACTTGATTACCGTGTATTCTCACAAATTCGTAAGTGGGAAGTGCCATTAGCAGCAGTTTAATACAAGGCTCAATGGCGAAGGCATTCCTCCACGCCCCTGTGACGTCATTCGCGCGTGGAGGAATTCCTCTTGAGCGTACCTTTAAGTAAAGGTATCTTGGTTCAAAGTGTTTTTCAGTGATGTGTTTCGAACTTCAGCTTTTGTATGTGTCTTTACAATGTTTTTGATGTGTGTTTAATCTACTGACGAAGGTACTCTGATTCTGAAACGTCTAGTGTTCAAAAGTCAATAAAGTACCTGTTTGATAAAGAGCTCTATTGTCCGTGTGGCGAATCAAACCGTCAACAGAAAACAGTGCAAAACCCAGGCATACTCCGCTCGAAAGCCGAGCCAAGGAGAACAGAAACTGGTTGAAAAGTCCAGCTTGATATCAGTCTCCACGGAGAGCGCATTGTAGGTTTCAATTAATACTTCATCGCTCATTGTGTGAAACGACTTGAGAACGTCGGGAGGGGAGATGCCGGACTCCAACCGCGAAGGAGGAAGCTTTTCACCGTACCTACTAACACGAATGCTCGTTGAGATAACAGGGTAACAATAACAGGATAAAAATAGCCACCGCAATGTTACTTTCAAACATATCCGCTGAAATCAATTTCATGATGCAGTAGTACGCAACTTAGTGACATCCATAGGCGCAGGAGCTAGGGTAGCCAGGGGGCGACTGCCCCCAACTTTCGGACTGGGGGCAGTGACCCCCTCCCAACTTTGAGCCGATTCCAGACCTTTTCCGTTAATAAATCACCTGATGGGTGGAATCATATGTGATCTCACCAGCAGTGAAAACTTTTGCACCCCCAAAAAAGGTTCTGCTCCTATAGCAACATCAGAGCATATCAACACATATTAGGTAGTATCGGAGTCACGAGAGCAAAAAATATTTTCCTAGACCCTCCGATTGTTCTCAATAAAATGATTCTCTCCATCCCTCCCCCTGAGGCAAGTTTTAGCATCCGAACCATTCCACCCTACCAAGTCCGTCCTGTGCCGTTCCGTTCTACCAAGTCTGTTCTGTGCCGTTCCGTTCTACCAAGTCTGTCCTGTACCGTTCCGTTCTACCAAGTCTGTCCTGCGACGTTCCGTTCTACCAAGTGTCTCCCGTACCATTCCATTCTACCAAGTCTGTCTCGTACCATTCTGTTCTACCAAGTGTCTCCCGTACCATTCCGTTCTACCAAGTGTCTCCCGTACCATTCCATTCTACCAAGTCTGTTCCGTACCATTCTGTTCTACCAAGTGTCTCCCATACCATTCCGTTCTACCAAGTGTCTCCCATACCATTCCGTTCTACCAAGTTTCTCCCATACCATTCCGTTCTACCGAGTGTCTCTCGTACCATTCCGCTCTACCAAGTCTGTCTCGTACCATTCTGTTCTACCAAGTGTCTCCCGTACCATGCCGTTCTACCAAGTGTCTCCCGTACCATTCCATTCTACCAAGTCTGTTCCGTACCATTCTGTTCTACCAAGTGTCTCCCATACCATTCCGTTCTACCAAGTGTCTCCCATACCATTCCGTTCTACCAAGTTTCTCCCATACCATTCCGTTCTACCGAGTGTCTCCCGTACCATTCCGCTCTACCAAGTCTGTCTCGTACCATTCTGTTCTACCAAGTGTCTCCCGTACCATTCCGTTCTACCAAGTGTCTCCCGTACCATTCCATTCTACCAAGTCTGTTCCGTACCATTCTGTTCTACCAAGTTTCTCCCATACCATTCCGTTCTACCAAGTGTCTCCCGTACCATTCCGCTCTACCAAGTCTGTTCCGCGACGTTGCGCTGGAACAAGTCTGTCTGGTGCCGATCGGTTCAAGCTATCTAATAAGCACTCCCTTTCCGTTTCATACTGATTTTTTCCGTGGAATTTTTATAAAAGGTCTCCTGTACCATTCTGCCCCGAATGAAGCCCCGGAAGTAATGTTCTTTCTTGTTCCATTTCATTATACTCGTTCATCAGAAATTACGTTTCCGCTCTAATGAAGACCTCTATCATGGGCAGATCCAGGAGAGTCAGGTGGGAGCACTTCCCCCTCCCCGCCCCCGCCCTTGATCGACCCTTAACACCCCCTGAAATGGTCACAGCGCCCCCTGAAATCCCCCCACACCAGGATGCGAGTATTGAAGCCCTCACGACAGCATTTGGCGGCCACTTGATAGGTTTTGCCGTCCAAAAGTGGCACGTCCCGGTTTGGATGGCATCCCACCCCGACCGTGTGCCCCCCCCGATCGTACACCCTGGATCCTCCTATGTCCTTGACGCCAACCAACTGCCCTTAAGCCGCTGGTTTGGATCCACCATCGAGTGAACCCCAAATGACTGCAAAAATATCGCACAAAACAGAGACAGTAAATATTGCACGGAGCAAGAATGGCGCTGAAGGAACCAACTAATAGTTCATAATATGTAAAGCCACGGGCCTTGGAGGTGTTTTTGGACGGAAAGAACGCGTAACACATTCCTGCACTTCCGTCACAAATGCTCATCTTTCATCTCAACGCGGCAGCGGGGTAAAAGTTTCAAGTGCCGTTGGTAACAGAAAAAGAGCACAAGGAATAGAAATCCGAAAATATTCTGGTTTCAGAGGATAATACTTCTTTGTCTAAGAGGAGTAAAGTTTTCTGGTAACCACCATGCCCTTCCCACACTCCTCCCAGGTTTTTTTAGCCTATGTGTGACGGTACTCGTACCTAATACTACTAAAATGGGGAAGTGCAGCACTCGGTGCTTACCTCGAATGACCTCTGGCCCACGCTCAATTGATCTAGCAATTACCCTTTAATTTCTTGGCATGTCGTTCCGAATAGAATGGTTCAGATGGTTTTATTTTAGCCCCATTAATATTTTCGAGCCGGCAACAGTATGCAAGCCTGCCCATCACTGGTGCGGTCAATTTCTACCCACTATAAAACAAATTAATACGCATAAAACATACACATTGTGTTTTGTAAGCATTTAAAAACGACCAGCTGTCCACGATATCCCTTGGACAGCGCTTCGAGTTGCCGGCACGTTTCAGGCTCTATGACGGCCAAATCTTCTTTTCTGACGCTGAGAAACACCCAATCTTCCTCCACTTGTTTCCTGCATGTGACGGCAGAATTTTAAGCACGCATCTTCGCGGTGTGACGCCTGAGGGAGAGTGCGAGGTTGTGGCGAACACGAAAAACACCAAATGAAGAAGAGCGCTGGGACTGCAACGGCGTATATTTTTTTAAAGTGGAGCTGAGTCATTTGGTAGTGATTATTAACCTTTCATTTGGTACCCGATAACACTGTGTCAGTGATGAGGAGGTTAGAGAGGTTCTTGTGTGTATTTGAAAAACACAAAATCGAAAATTACTCAAAAAGCTATCGAGGAACATATATATATATATATATATATATATATATATATATATATATATATACATTTTCACATATTTGGAATCAGCACGCCCTCAGCTTTCCAATGCTAACTTTCACTCATTGGAGCACACATTACCTTCCAACAAACCTTGATCATGTGACCCTGGCCTCACTCGAGGTCAGATTATTTTCCCCAGTTCACCTATTATGGTCAATAGTCATACTAGATATCATTAGATTCGCTACGCTGACAATGATTTCAATTATCCCTGAAGATTTTCTCTAGATCCGCTCAGTAAAACTATATAGGAGAAAACCTCCAATGCCCTGATCTTCCGTAACATCTGGTCATCTCAATATTGACCTGACATAAGAATATTTCGCATGATTTCTTTCCGTCTCACTAAGAGCTTTCAAGCACTGTCTGTTATTTTGTTTTCGCTTTACCAGGAATCGAGATACCGAGGGGAAGTGAAATACCCCCCCCTCCTCCAGCTGGGTGCATCGTGCCAGGTACTCCAGCGGGGTGCGAGTTAATGAAGCACCAACACCGATGCTATTTTCGGAATCTTTCCGTTGGGACTTCTTCTAAGGTTAACAGCACGGATATCGCCCTAATATTCCAATTAAACGGGCGCGTGGGGATGACATATGAAGTATTCTAGCAATCATTATACATATGATAAAACAAGCATGCAAGTGGAGGCATTTTGAACGCAAAATGGGCAGACTTTCTTCTTAAATCCATATTTGGCGTGCTCTTCGAAGCACGAAGTAACTATACGAGCTTGAAACTAAATTCATGAGAGAAGTTATCTTAGAACAGGAATTGCCTAGCAACTTTATAACCTGGTTTATACCCTTACAAGCGGAACAAAGCAATGTCTTTCATCGGTGGTAATAGGCAGACACCAAAGTTATTCAAGCCGAGCTCGAGCAATTTATGGTTTTTCATCCAAATGTGACCTAGCCTAATAAGATCTTTCTTTCTCCTCTCTCCCAGTTCATAGTGGATTATTCATTCTCAGTTCGTCAGCGTTTCACATTCAAAAGGCATCAGAGCGTCCACTAAATGATTCTTTGTTGGTGCCAAGCCTCAGCAGTTTTGGTGACACATGTGTGATTCGAGATTCCGTTGGTGACACCCGGACACTTATTCTACCTCTGATTCGTCGTTCGCGAAATGTCTCATCACAATGCAATACGGTGCTGAAACAGTGGACGTCCTTTGGGTGATATACGGTGTTTTGACACCCAGAATGCACGCAATGCTTACCTCCGCTCGATTGAAACCGGAGATTTTGCAAAAGTTTCGTTGCAGTAGACGATGGGATAGTCGACGATCTGGGCGTTCGCGAGCAAAAAACTGCTGTCAGCTGAAACAGATACCACAGAAAATAAGTTAGCCGAGTTATAGGCTTTTGAGAGTCAGGGGATCACGGGGACAGCCCTCCCCTCTCTCTATTCTTAACTTTACATTTTCTCATGCAAACCAAAGTGAAGAAAAGACTCGAAATAGTGCTAGTGTTATGAGCAGAGAGAAACACTGAAACTTGTTTCGAAACATTGAGACTCCTCTAAAACCTAAGACTTTTGGTCTTAGAGTGAGCGGTTCGCAGTCAGTGAAAGGCTGAACATTCAATGTCACCTCACCTTTTGACCGTTGACGAAGTTGTTTCCTTTCCCGATGGATTAAAACAGAGCAGATGAACTTAAATCTGAACCAAATATTCCGAAATAAATTCAACTTGACTAGAAAGCTTGAAGTTTGTCATCTTTCACATTGGCTGTAAGGTGGCTTACTTCAGAGGTATGGATAGTTCCTGACAGTGGTGTCTTATTAAATTAATGGAATAAAAAAATTATCTGGCTTTATTATATCCTAAACATTGTTACACAGTAGGTTTTTGAAAGAAATTTGACTTTTCTTTACTGTCGTGGTCGAAAACCCACTAGAGCTGTTTTAATGACTCACAAATTGTCCATGTAATTCTTAATGCAATGTGATGCCGGTCACCTTTAAAGAGAGTGTTCCATTTTTATCACGGGTTTTGAATTTAAGTAACGCTTTGGTTAGACGTGCCAAAAAACCTACTACTGACATGTTCTATATCACTCAACGTTCTCTGTATTGAATTTCTGCACAATGTGTAGCCCAAAATAATGGGCATCAAGGCTCTAATTTAAACTTTGAATCAATCAATTTCCATCAGGTAGCGATGGTTTGTTTGGTCTAAATCCTAAGCGCCTCCAACTCCTTAAAAATACCATGATAACGAGGTGAGCCATCCTTATTGCCTGCTTGACTTTTTCAGATTGAAGATTCACGTTTTGGTAAACTCCAGAGGGATTATGGATGTTTTTCACCGTAACAATTACTGAAATCAATGTCCATGCCACCCTTATCCTTGGGTTTGAATTTCGAAAGCAAAATTAGGATTGAACATGGAATACTGGCTGTGCACTCCATTTGGCTGTAGTTCAAAGTGAGTCTATGTTTTGCTTGTGATTAATGCTATTATTTTACGGACGACGAAAACTGTCGTTTTAATGACGTCAGAATTTGAAATTTATCTGGTATATTTTGGTTTCAAGCGATTCAAAGCGAGAAAATACTAATTCTAGATTTCCAGACTTCTTTTCCATATTTGTCTAGAATTGGAACAATTTATCTAGACGAAGAGACCTTATGAAGCTGACTAATGGTCACTCTACATTTACCCTCCCGATATAGTTTTTTTATACTTCGTGTCCATGACGACGGCTCTTGAAAACTGTTCCATGTGTGGAAGTGCACAGAGCCAATAAATACATAAAACCCTGCTGCCAGCCGCGTCACAAACCACTAGAAAACAAAATAAATTTCGAAGATAACATGGTGATAATTATTCAAGCGCTCATTGATCTACTCAAATAAAACAAAAATTCCCCAGGACATTAATCGCCCAATGTAATTCAGCGCTAGTTACACCTCACAGCACATAAGAAACGTGCTGCATCAGTCATCACATATGACAACGAGGTTTATCTGAATGCAGGACAAACCACTTTCTTCTTCCCAAGAATGTATTAAGTTTAGAATTGTGCTTGGTAGCATTCAACTATAGAACAAATTCTTCTTAACGTGTGAAAAGGGAGGAGAATTGAGCCTAAATAGTTCAAAAGTATTCGTTAAATGCTGCTACGAGGAGACTGCTTTAAAAATGACAGCTAGAGCCACGCCAAAGTCAGCCCCCAACCACCAATATGCAGCTGCCTTTACCATGACGTCATGCTGGCGGAGAAATTTACCTTTACCCATAGAATCCCATTTTAAAGGTGGTCAACCTTAAACGTCTTTCACAGGCACAGTACCTATACCTAGGAGGGAATAAGTTTTTGTTTTATCACAAGTTTATAGTATTTTTATTCCAAAAATAAATCCTCTCATGAAGATTTAATGGCAATTAACGGACCCAGGTTAGAGAAAGGCAAGAACAAAACCAAAGAGGCAGTCATAAGATATATAACCAGGGGCGAGCAGGGTTGGAGGTCATCCAAAACCAAGTATATCGAGGATGGGTTTGAAAGAAGCGCGATCGAACCAGAAGGTTTAATATCATTTAGGGATGAAGGCATCACAATGTCACATTTATCACAGGGGCGGTACAGCAGTCAAAATGGGGAATTACAAGAAGGACAAACGTAGAGGGGCGCACAGCGAGAAACAATGGTATAGAAATCAAAATAGTTAAACCCAATCAGATACCAGACGCCAGTCACACACATTCAAAATGTATATTCCAGCCAGATACCCGCGACAATATGTATATAAAGTGTCCAACACCCCCACCCCCCACACGAGTCCTATCCGCCAGACCCCCCAGAGCGCCATGGAGGGTAAAAATTATCAGAAATTAAATTTCAACTAGTCGAGGACTAATATACTCATGCATACCATTCGCATGTTGTTGGTATGTATTTTACCCCACTGTTTTACCTTACTGCATCCGCCCCTGATGAGTTTTTCACTTTTTTCTCATTTATTTATGTGTCAAAGATGCCAAGCAGTATATGACGGCTTCAATCCGCGTAACAAAACTTTAGGTTATATATTTCCCCTCATAGTCCTGGTCCTGGAACTGCCATTGAATTTCGAATTTTGCGTAACTCGAGTATAGAAAATTTTGGGTCAATTATTTGTAAATCTGAACTAGTTTTGTGAAAATCGTACAACAGAGACAAGGGTTATGGAAAATCTAAAAAATACACAAAAATTGTATATTTTGCACGACCTTCTCCTAAAAATAAAATTTAAATTTTCTTTTTCAAAATAAAGTTTAGCAGCAAAGGAATCTATGGCACTTAATTTTCAAAATCGGCCGTTAGATTACGAATCTTAGGGGCCGATATTGCCCCCCGCCGGAAATAGGGGTAGCCGGAGCCTGACGGAAATAGGGTTAATTAAAAGTATGTGCGTCTAAGTTAGCTCTGACACTGAGAGAATAAACGACACCTGATTGGGATATCAGGTGATGCCGTAAAAGTCCACCCTTTTGGGGTATCTGGAAGACCCCTCTTTGGGGAGTCCTTTTCCCACCAAATTTGGGATCAGGGGTATCAGACTCTTATCTTCAGAGTCCCGACTCTTGATTAGGGAGTCAAAAAGAATCATATGACACCCCTTAGGAAGTAATCCGACTCCGCATAAGGTGTCATTTGTCACCCAATAAAGGGTCATCAGACTACCGTAAAGGTGTCATGATACGTGAAAAGGAGTCGATTGGCACCTCTTAAGAGAGTCTAAGGGTCATTTCACGCCCCTATTTTGTCCTGATGACCCCCTGTAAGGTGTCATGAGAAAAGTCGTGACCCCAAATATGGGTTCTTTTCTCTTAGAAAGGGCGTGACTTGTTTATATTTTTGGGGTCAATGCTTTAGCATACTCAGATCCTCCGACTTAAAGCCAACCACAGGACTTGCCTGAGCCTTCAATGAAAACCACAGAAGAAAAAAGAACAATTGTATTCGATCTAAAAAAAAACGACACATAAACTCGCAAACGAACCCAATGAACAGCTGTTCATCAACCCACACCCTGACTTGGTCGGATCCAGACCGACCGCTGGGAGAGAGGGGGAGCAACGGGGCCAAAAATCGTGATTTTTTTAGGAAAACCGGTAAAAATCGGGGTTTTCGGGACGACAATTGCAGTTTGCCCTTCTCCTGGATCTGCCAGTGCCTGCATGGCTGAAAGTCTCTTCTCGATCCAGGGGGGGTCCTGGGTGGGTTAACGCTGGTACGGCCATACAAACCCTATACAAAGCCTATGGGAGACCCAAAATCCAGGGGGTCCTGACCCCCCAACCCCCGGGATCTCCACACATGAGTGCCTGACTCGCAGGGTCCCCCAATCACAGGAAAGTTCAACGCCGTTGAGACACCGTCCCGATGCGCATCCTCACTAATTAGCCAAAGGAAATCAACACATTTTCATCTTTGTAGCGGTCAGTGGCGGATCCAGGGGGAAGGCATTTGCTCCCCAAACGGAAAATCTCGGAGCAAAACTATGTTTCCCCCAAAGCTATCGACATCCTTTTTGCCCCGACTCATATTTATTGAAATTGCAAGGTGCCTGTGCTTCAACTCTTAACTTCAAACTGTTTGAAAAAAACAGAACCATTTAACTTCAGTGTAACATTAGGCCTTAAATAGCTTCACCCCGTGACAATTTTTTATCTCATCGACTTTTGGGTTTACCCTCGAAACATACCGCCCAGTCAGATTAGGCGCACATCTCAAGAAAGGACCACCATTCGAGGGCGTGCTGCAGGCTGCATGCAACAGGGCAGCAAAACCATCAACCCTGGTGAATGGGTTTCGGACTACCGGGATGTATCCCCCTACGATCACGGCCATCGACGCAGAGGCCTTCGCAGCTTCTGCTGCGTCCGAGAGGCCATTAGATTTGATGGAGGAAGACGTGGCGATGGAAGTTCCGGAAACAAATCCCATGGGGGAAGAGCTGAGGGCATGCAACGGGGACTACAAGTATGAATCACATGAAGGCTCAACTACTGAGCCAGAGGAACTGGAACTGACCAGGTTTAGCAGCCTGCTCTCTACCCCGAGGATTGAGCGTGGTGCTGCAAGGAGGAAAGCTTTTAACTCCTCCGCTGTTGTGGTAAAGAAGAGCCTGTTTTGGGGAAATTTTTCCAATAAATATACGGAGAAGAAGTAGGAGAAAGAAGGTCAAGCAAGCGAAGATGAAAAAGAAAGTACCAAGAGGTCAGCCGCGGAAAAAAGACAAGAACACCAGAAAAGCGAGAGAAGTGCGAAAAAAGAAGCGAAACGCCTTGCCGGAGGCCTCATCGTCACTGAGCGTGGCGTGCATATACTGCGGCATGAAGCTTTCCCTCAGCGCGGAACAGTGGATAAGGTGTCACGCATGTGATGGGTGGGCCTGCGTGCCCTGTACAGATGCACATAAGTATCAGAAAGGCTGGGTGTGCGATATGTGCCGCAGTTAGTCTGCAACAGCAGCATGCTAAGCACAATGACTTGTGACCCTGTCTTGGATCGCTCAAATATAAATGTATGATGAAATATGTGTGTCTATGGTAATGTGGATAGAGCTAGCATTATTGTTCTATAGATATTAATCTTTATACGAATGAAAGTAAAAATAGGTCAGGCCCTATGTTGAAATAGGACCTGGAAAAAGAACTGCAGGCTCTCAAAACGGGGAAGGGAGCAGCGGGGAGTTCGAGGTAATGCATCTGATTTTATCCTGAAAGCTACTTTCATCCAAGTTGAATGAGTTCAAAGCTTCAATAGCGGAAAAAGATGTGACAAGAATTTAGGTTCAAATTTTTGTCTACTTTAAAGAGAAATGTTTATTTTGATAGCGGAGACTCTTACGTTCACGACACTTTGAAAAATTATCTATAGCCCTGCTTTGGACCCACTAGTTTTCAGATAAAATTTCCCCTATTACGCTTAGACCCAATTCTGGGACAGGATACAATTCATACAACAAAATCACGAAAAGGTATCGAGTGCAAATCGTGCGTACTTGGGTACGCCGACTGTGCGTTGATAGGGACGGGGCTTCAAATTACGCATAAATGCAAGCTTCTAGAAATCACTGTATAAATGGAAAGTGCGTCATTCGTTCGAATTTTCCTTTGCCATGTCGATGGATAATTCAACAGAGCGCTAACATGCACTTTTTTAGGTTTGAGTGTACGCTGCTGTGACGGGAATTCTTACTTTACTTTAGGGTGTGCGCCGCATGGACCCTTTCCCCTATGGCAAAAATGATTCACCGTGTGACGCTTTTTTCCCTTTTCGACTTTGGCTTCCCCCAAACCTACCAGCTAGATCCGCCACTGGAAACGATCCCATACCACAGCACTTTAACACAAATAAACAGCAGGCCGAATTGGCACGACTTACCACTCAAGTGGGTTTCTTATTGTTTATGATTCTTATGAAAGCCGAATATTTATAGGCTTCCTAAAATGCCTTTATCACTCGGGCAGGTCACCCACAATGCACCCTCTTAGTGACAGCACGAGTTCAGAGAATCCTGCTGTATCCTTGCCCAGTGCTCATCCGGGCTGTTTTTGAAGTGGTCCACCGTTTCTCACTCGATAACGCAGGATAGAACTGTTCCAGTCTGCCACGGCCCTGTAGCCCAGTTGGTTCCGCCGAGCACGGGTATTTGCACGAGGATGGGCGACCTTGAACTGATGGCCTCGTAAATTGGTGACTTGCGGCTCCTTGATTAGTAGCTCCTTTGACACTCTCGTGCGGCTTTGCATTATCTTCAAATAATTGGCATGTTGCCGATTACTCACGGAGATCACAACGGGAAAGTCACCGAACTGTGTGGCCGATCAATTCAATATGGCAGCCTCAACGGCGGCGTGGGTTTGCCTTTCAGTAAAAAAGACGAAGCACGTGCACGCAAAGGAGTCCGACTCCGCATTCCTGAGATATTTGACACCTTTTTAAGCGTCGGAAGGTATGCATTAGGGAGTCAAGATAACAGTAGGGAGTCAGCTGACTCTTAGAATAATTAGCCGTTTTAAAAGTGTCAATCGCTACAAATGACTCCCATAAGGGTGGAGATGACTCCTTTATATAACGAGACAGTGCTTCTGATGGTGTCTAAGTGCGCTTAAAACAGGTGTCTGACACCCCAAAATAATCATTCACGGATTTGTGGTATCTGAAACCTCGGAAGTGACACCATTTATTGGGGACTGACCCTTTTCTTTAAGACCAGCGACGCCCTAGGCTGGGGTCGACCACTAAAACTGGAGCCGTAGACACCGCGGCAGAGAGTCACTGGGACATTGGGTGTCACGAAATTTCTCTCAGTGCAGCTTCCATAAAAGTTAAGCCTTTTTAATAGTCACCGCAGTCATATCGCTGCCATATCGCTATGTGACGTCACCATTAGGAAGGAATTCCTTTAATGGGCCAACCGTATGTAAAGTAATCTTCCGGCAAAACTAGTGCCTGCTCAACCTGCAACCCGCGACCGAGTCTGGATTTTCGTGTCACAGCCACTTTACTGAAGACAGCGTGTTTCAGCCCCCTGTCAAGGCATCGATTTCTGGTATTTCAATAGCAGAGAAAAACAAGTTAAAGATGACTTAAACATGTGTCTTTGTTCCCCACAAAGATAATCATCACCCTTCGCAACCACCTGACAGAAAAGTAAGCAGAAGCACCGCACACATGAAAGATAGGTATTTGTTTCCTAGTTAAGCCGTGATATCGGTTCTTCGGTACGGCCGCAGCCCTGGACGGGGGGCGGTGTCGGCGAAATGAGGACAGCACAGCTATATCGAATGGATTGATTGTCGCGGCGAACGCCGGTGGAGGCAGAGCGGCAAAAAACGGCGCGGGCTCTACGTTGGATATCAGTGAGGCACGTCAACATCCGGCGCAGAGGGCCGCCGTGCTGTCAGTGTATCGACTTGAAGCCAGGCCGGCGCATTAAGTTGCAAAAGGTAAACACCGGACTGAAGTAATCAGTCCAGGAGTGAAGGTGAATAGAGACATCAGAATATAATTTTTTTCAACAATAATGGTACATTTTTGGAAAATGTTACGCCAGCCATCGCTTCATCAATACGCTATTTAGCATTGGTGTACTTATATTCTTATCCCCATTGAAAAAGAAAAACTGATTAACAAGTTGAATCAAGCTAGGATGAGCAATATCGGTATCCCTCTGCATGTCCATAAAGGATAAGCAATTGTATTTTTTATCCTCACCGGCCACATAAATAATCCAGCAGGTTTTCGTGGCTGTTATTTTTACTTATTTATGTATTTTTTGTCGTCTCTTTTCTGCTCCTAGCATTGATTGTGCCTTCCGTATGTCTACAAGCATTCTGAACCACGGAATCTCCCACCCACTGTTTTGTAACAAGAGTGAAGCACAGGGTATCTTTTGCCGTAACAGATAGAAATCATTGCTCCACGTATCAGAAAATGTAACCATTTTGTACCTTATTCTTTCGCCTTCAAGCCATGGACTATCACCCAGGGATCTATGTTGGTACTTCACTGCGTTTAACCAGACTTGGGGCGTTGAAAACGACAGTTCCTGTCAGCCACGCTACCCTTTAATGCCCATGAGCGCCGTCACGCGCTTTCTGAGCACCTAGCCCTATTAAAAGCCACCTTTCCAGCGACGACTACATGCAACCTCCACATCAGCAGAAGGACAAATCGTGGCTGGCACCGGGCTTCCCAGCTCTTGTTTTAGGAATTGTTGCCGGGGGGACTTAATAAGTCCTACTCCCAGCGCGTGCTTTGTCTTCCCATGGGCTGCACGCAGCGCAGCCAAGCTACAAGCTTTTCGTGTTGGTGATGGCTGTCTACTGTTTCAGACGCTGCATTCTTCAGGGGTGGTATTTGTATCATCACATGTTCGGCAGGCTGCATGTATGTACGAAGCTTCGGCTTGACCACTCGTAGTCCTGGCTCCCAGCATGGATGGCTCAAGCAATCAATGCGCACCGGCGCGCCGCGCTGGAAGGCATGCCAGGAAATTAAGCGTCAGCATCGGAGGCATCGCTGCGGCACCGGATCTCTGGGTCCCGGATAGGCCCATGTCCAGGATTACCAGCTGCCACAAGGGTGGGATACGAGGAGTTGCGCATTTGCATGCTGCAGCCAGCAGTGCTGAGGACTTTCTGAAATGTGAACAATTCACTGAGGCATGTGGCTAGCTTATCATGATGCATGTTCAGAGTTCAGTACTCAGTGAAGATTTGTACTAGTGGCTTATGACGGATATGTGTCATAGAAAAGCTTGTATGCCCCTGATAAACCAAATAAAAGACGAGCCATTATTCAAGCCTGAAGCCATATAAAAACACTGCATGCAGCAAAGATAGACATGACTCAGTTTTTACACCTCTTTTCAACAATTTAGTATGTCATTTCAACATACAACGGGTTTTCAAGGCTTTATTTTTTCGAGGTGGCAAAATATTTTGTAAGAAGAAACTCTTGCAAAATATTTTGCAAGACTTGATCCCAAGCAATTCATCAATTTTATTTCTAAACACAGCCGTGTTTAGGGACCACGGATGGAACGAGTTAAGAATGGCCCAAAAATATATCGAAAGTTAAACGAAGAAAGTGGTCAATCAAAATGGAAACTTCTCATTTCGACGCAGCCTGCTAGATAATACCATGTTACAGTTCAACATGGCATACATAAAATTGATTTCCCACATTTTCATAATCTGATAAAGTGACCGTGCATTCCCGGCCACACTCGCTCCGGCCAATCGTTCATGATACGCTAATCGATCGCTCACTTGCTATTCATATTCAGCCCCAGTCCTGATTTTGCACATTACAGCGTCTTCAGTTTTGGAATGGATAGGCAGCACGACCAGTAGCTATTTCCCCAAAGACACTCGCTGCAATGCTGCAATAAATCTCGCAGAAGACGCCCCTATCAAATCACTGGATTCCGAGAGTCTGACAAAACCCGCCCCAGCGCCTGAAGCGGTACTCACGCTGTGAAGAGGAGCGCCGTATTATGTTCTCTAGGAAGGTGTTTTGCGGTGCGACGAGTCCCCGCCGGCCGCCCGGCATGATAGCCGGCCTCGCTGAGCCGCCGTCCCCGTGCTATCACCGCGCCATCGCTTCGCTGGTGTTCCTGAAGCAGCGGCGGGCGGCGCTCCCCTTCATTGTGAGCCAGTACGGCGAGAGGCTGAGAAGGCTCCGGCCGGATCACCGCGCCACATTGCGGAGCCTGAAGCGATACAGTGGTATACGGTCAGTGGTATCCGCATGGGACACCAGTGATATTGCCTCCTATTTGTGTGTGTATGTCTATGCGTGTGTGTGTGTGTGTGTGTGTGTGTGTGTGTGTGTGTGTGTGTGTGTGTGTGTGTGTGTGTGTGTGTGTGTGTGTGTGTGTGTGTGTGTGTGTGTGTGTGTGTGTGTGTGTGTGTGTGTGTGTGTGTGTGTGTGTTTGTGTGCGTACACACTGTGGTTGTGTATTTGTATTCGTATTGCATCACCAGCATGCTTGGGGTTTAAGGGTACGCCGACTGCAGTGGTCATTTTGCGTCCAAGGCGGTGGCGGATACAAGGGGGGTAAGGGGAGGCTCAAGCTCCGCGCCCACTTTTCGAGTGCCCATATTTAATACATAGCCCTAGGCTGTTCCGAGTCAATGACGGGGAGGTTCGAGGCCTCCAGCCCGCCCCCCGCCCCCCGAAATAATGTCCTGGGTCCACCACTGGCCCAGGGTACGTGTGCTATTGTACTGTACTGTGTTTGTGTACTTTGTTTTTACACTGTGTTTGTGTACATGTATGTGTGTCAGATTTTTCTCGTAGGTCGCTGGCACCACCCAGCTGGGGTGTGAACCCGAATATCTGGCATGTGGTGAAGGTATTTAATACCTTCCCAGCACACAGCAAAACCATGTGTTAGGGCTGGCAGTCACCTAAATAAAACAGTTTCAGGTGCAAAAATATTGTACATTTTTTCCGTATTCAAAGATGATATTCAGTAGAAGGGTTGAAAATATCATTTAACTGTTCTCAATGAAAGGCAAAGCAGAAGTAGGGAAGTCCGCAGGTACGCACTTAACTTTCTAAAGGCTCCACTTTTTCCTATAAGTCTAACAGCAAAATTTTTGGGTTGTTTAGCCTGAAGAATATCATGTATGGTCCCTGTTCATCTTGGTGTCTCTGAAAGGAACTCGCCACGAGCCCATCAAAAATAAAAACGTGCGTACCGCCGGAGTGGGTCGGTAAGAGTACGCAAGAGAGCGCTGGAGCACGCATTGATGCCCCGCGTGCTTAGGTCATAGGTCATGTCGCAACGATTTTTGGTCGCCAAACTAGGCGATCTATGATTTTATATCATTCTGAATATATCAGAACTATGTGCAATGTCTGGTTTTCCAAATATGAATTGCGGACTCGTTCCGACAAAAATTAAATTTTCCATCTCTTAGGCATGCGCACTCTGCCCAATGGTCTACTGCGTACTCTTGCCGGACATGCTCCCTTGGGAAGAAATTCTTCATAAACATGTTGGCAGGCGTTTTAGGGATCCGGTCCTGGAGCACACTTCAGCCTAGCTTTCTACTGATGACAGACCGTAATATAATAGTTTGATAATAGAAGCATGGTCTACAAGTTCACCCAGTTAAAAATATTACTTCAACGGTGCCCAGAAACTTATTTTGCTCTGTACTCCCGCGGGAAGAACAGGACACGTTGAATTGGGGCAGCCCAGGCACTGACCCTGCTTTTATACCAGGGTATCCACCATCTCAATGGTTGCTAAGTAACCAAAACAGCTACTGCGTACTCTTATCTCCGCGCACTCTTACCCGCCATTACCCTACTCTCTCCAATTCCAACTATTCCTCATCGTGCGTTGAGTAACTGCTGATTTTCACAAAGCAACAGGACCTGATATCGGATACTAGGTTTCAGTACTCTCTGAATTCTCGCTATACTAGTCACTTCATTGCAAGAGAGATGGAAGGTAAAATTACCTCGATGTCAACGCGCTCTGAAAATCCAAATAGGATTAGGCAGTAACATCCTAACCACCAAAAAAGAACCCTAAAAACGTACGTTGAAAGGGATGGTACCAAATCAGACGGGACATGAACGAAAAAACATTTTTAGAGTGTGCTCCTACTCATGGCTTTACGCCCTTCGTTTGTATGTATGTTGTCTCGGCAAGATATTCAACTGCTCTGCCGACTAGGTATAGTGAATTGATGGTGAGCCAATCTGAATGAGAAGAAGTCCTAACCTCAGAACTCAATCGGGTGAGTCGGGAGTAAGTGATTCAATTTCGTATTTATGTGAGACTGCGAGAGCGCAGTTCCGTTGAGTCACATTCAGATTCTACAGGCTAGAGTATATCTGCGTTGGAGTCGTGACAAAGTCAGAACGACGTTGACCCTGCTCAGGCTGTTCACAATGCAAATGCACTGATGCTCAACTTTTTCATCAAGAAGGTTTGATATCTGAGTATTACTCTAATTAGTTATGCTGTTGTGCAGGGACAAAAACCAGCGCTTCGCCCATCAGAACGAGAAATTGTATGTGCGTGCACAGAGCTGCGAAGCCTGACCGATAATAATTTTGCGGTGAAAATATGTCTTAGGGACAGCAGTGGAGTATCAATTTACAGATTCCCCACTGATGGGTGAGGACGGCAAAAAAGTTACCAACCCCTCTCCTGGTGTTGTCGGAATAAAGTGTAAGCGAGACAACATCAGCAAGAAATTTATCTGAACCTTGTTACTAACTATTTAGACACATCGCCCAATTCTGGAGGTCTAATAATCCAGCCTAAGAACCTAGAAGCACGAAATGATAGTGGGGTTCAGAAAAATGAGACATCATTTTTTGAATGGTACTATTCCACACGATTAACAAAAATCATCGATACTTGCCGAAAAATCAGGGCACAAACAAACTATAAAAAGTGAATAAAAATTACGTACAAAACTTAAGACCTGCTGTCTCTCGGCATAAAAATCACTGGCCTCGGACCTGGCCATCTTTAAACCTGTTCGTTTACAAATTAGACGACGGATACCGACTTGGCTGTGACCGAGGTGACGCTCAAAATATAGACTGTCTTAACCCCCACCGGGGTCCAGCGCCACCTTCCCCCACCGGGCCATCGATGGCCCCCTCTAACTCCAAAATATGGGCGTTAACGCAAATCTGCAAAACAATAGAAAGCTTGCGTGAATTCAGTAAGAGATTACTTCACATGTTTTAGTGCTCAGGTCAATAGTTTGACCTCCAGAGGTCAATTTAGGTCAAGATCGGCTATTTTCACTCAAATAGCAATGCTTAAGCAAACTGGGCACAACTCTTATGCCATTAGAGCTATTGAGGTTTGGTAAAGTAAATTTGATAGAAAATTGTCAGTACTTTTCCGCTATGTGAAACGTAAAGACCTCCCGCCAGTGATTTGACCTCCAGAGGTCACCTCGTGACCTAAGATGACCTGAGGTCACAAAGGTCACAAAGTGACCTGCCGTATATGGTGTTTGTTTCAGCACTCTAGCTTATACAGATCAAAAGTTATTGTCAAAATACTGTTTTTGACCCCTGGTACCTGGATGACCTTGAGAGGTCAAAGGCAAATATTGCCCCTGGAACCGGAAAGGGTGTCCAAGAACGATTTTCTGATCAAGCTGAGCATTTTCAATCGCTTTTGTAATTTTAGATCATAAGACAGCTTTTCCCCATGCTTTTCAATTGGAGAGGTCACCTCGTGACCTGACCTCAGGCACAAAACAAAAAATCCCGGATATACACCTTGTAGACCCTAGAGGGGCCATAAAGTGTAGACAGTTTCAAATCGATCGACTTCGAAATGTAGCTCTTACAGAACTCTAAAGTTGAAGTGAGGTGACCTTGGTTGACCTCGTCTGGTGACCTGACCTTGGGCGACCCGGTAAAAAATTTCAGGGATGGTGGCAAAATGATGCAGAAGAGGTAGAGCCCTCAACCGCGGTGCTGCGCCTCGTCGTTTTCTGCTATCCTGAAAAACCTTAGGGGCCATCGATGGCCCCGGTGCGGCGAGGGCTAAAGGAATGTGGTACCTTGGTCGAATCCTGAAATTTAGTGCAATTAGGCGTTTTTTAGCCGAAAACAAAGAAACCACTCATGATTTCTCTGAAAAATGTACAATAAGCTTAATATTTTGATTTTTTAAATACTCCTCTAGAAAAATCAATAAACATCAGCCTGTGAATGATGTCACGATCTGGCAACCACTACCATACTTGAAACGCTTCAAGGGCTTCGATTGGCTGATGCTCATCGTGACGTCAGCATATTTCGTCACACCAGTAGCTCACAACAATGGCCGCCGGCGACGGGGGCTGAGGGGGCTGGTGTCAGGTAGGTTTTAGCTTTTTCTACGGAAATATCGAGTTCCAAGACAAATAATATATGGAGTACTGGGTTTTCCGACTTGCCTTACAACTTGGCTATCTCAGTTAAAACCACGTTATGAAGGTGCCACATTCCCTTTAAGAGCGAAAGTTTCAGCTTTGCTAAGCACCAGGATAGCCTCGGGGGCAAATACGCCACCAGCAGTCCTCAGCGGGGCGCATGTGGTAGTGGCTCCTGCGGGGGCATGTTAGCACGTGCATTGATGGGAGTCTGATCTATCGTCGTATTGACCGGATGGGAGGCATCCGCCGCCCCCCCCTCTCCTAAGGTCCCAAAAAATCTCATTAGGTAGCAAAGAAGAGAGCACTTTTAGATAATGTGACACAATATCTAAGGAAATGCTAGATAACATGTTTTTTAGGTTAAATCTGAGGCCACCGAATGCAGAAGACACCCTTATAAGGCCATGAGGGGAATGCCTGGCTCAGTGGTAGAGCACATGCCTTCTGAGCCACAGGTCCCGGGTTCATGTCCCGGCAGAGACTCTGAATAAGTTTATTTGGTCCCCAAAATCCCTCCCCAAAACCTACTCGGCAAAGTGCTGGAAATCTGGCAGATGCCAGCCATTAATAGAAACGAAAACCCCATCTAGTAGAAGGCAATACCAGCCCTGCCTATCGAGGTTCAGTGCCAACTTTCGGCTATGGCCACTGAATAAACTCACTAGTTTTTTCTTTCGAAGAAATTGGTACGTAAATCCAAGGTCAGTGCTTGCGGATGAATGATGTTAACTTTTTTCGTTCAGGTTACTAAGAGACCGTCATGTTGGCGTATTTGCAGCCTGGAATGAATGTAGGTACAACAGAAACTTTTCTGAGAGCATAGTTTTTCTCCTACTTTATGTGCTCGCTGCGTAGTCTGTCTTCTATATCCGTACACAAAAGGTAAAAACATTTCCACTTAAGTAGACGGAGAATTAATAGGTGAAGATATTTCGCCTTATCTCTTCTTTTAAAGAAAGAACGGGAAACCAAAAAGGCAAAACCTATTTTCCTGGCTTAAGCCGATGTTGATCAAATATACGGTATTTAATATTTAGGAAGTTGCAGTTGATAACCCAGTAGTCTGAAATTCCCATGGAGACAGTCGCCGGAACGAAAGATCACTATCGAGGAATGGCATAGTCGCTTATAAACATTTTCTACAAACAGGGGACCATGCCCGAGCTCCTAATCTCTCGACTTCCTCCGTCGCTGATAAATTCCGAAAGATATGTAGAAGCCAACGGTAGCCGATTTACACCAGGTGCTTGAGGGATCAGGTCAGAAATTGTGGAAAATATTTTGAAAATCGGGCAAAATCGGGGGTGGGTTGGGGCAGTGGTGAATACATGGGGACTGGATACAAGGGGTATACAAGAGGGCAGATACAAGCCCCCCCCCATCATGCTTGAGCGCCTGTAGTTAATGCATAGGCGGGTGCTGATCCAAGCCAATGGTGGGTGAAGCTCGAGCCCCTAGTCCGCCCACCCTTCTGAAATGATTCAACCAAGGACTTGAGCATGAGCTTCGGCAGGCATTTGCAGCACATTGTGTTTGCTTCTTGCATCTGTTTGACATTTATATCCCTCATCTTCATTGCAGCGAACTTCATAGTAGAAGCTGAGTGATAGTGGAGATGCTTAGATTTTAAAATAAAAATAAAATATGTAGTGCGGGTTCTGTTAAACTTAGCCACATAAGATGGCGGCGCGCTGTTGTGATGCCGTTGCTAGGCGACGGCGGCGGCGTGGCTAGCGCCACCGGCGGCGTCAGTTCATCGGTCGATCGTGACCGCTAAAATATGTATGTCACTGTCAGACACCTCGGACCTTGCGGCTGCTTGATGGGTGCGATTCTTGCGCCGTGATTCGAAGAGGATAAAACGGCGAAGATAATTTTATCGCAGATTAGCGGAGTTTTCGTGTGTGCTGTTTCAGGGGCATGGACTTCTGGAGATCATTTGCATGTGTCTAGATTTGAAACAATAACAATATTCACCATATTTAAGGGAGCATTGGATTTAAAACGCTGATTTACTACGACCACAGACTGTCTTAACCATAAAAAACTCAGTTGGGATCCACAAAATGCAATCACACTGGGCGCCCCCAACGAGATTCTCTTTTACGCACACCCATCTGTTGTGTGCATGAATATTTGTAGTTGTAGGACTTATACTTAGGGCAGAGAATTACCAATTTGATGCCAGATTTCCAAATATACTTTTTTGCTTCTTAAGTAAAGCGAAAAGGTCATGTTTACCTCTCAATTTCTGTTCCCTGTATACCCAGTTCTAAAACTGGTGTGTTCGCAATGAGATCAGACGCAGTACGTATTTCGTTATGAATATGTAAAAAAATCTCGTGATTTTTGTCTGTAAGTGCTCATACTTCCAGTTAGCGTGTCTCGCATGGTCCACGTTAACCTCTACTGTTTTGGTCAGAATGCCGAGCCGCCACCTTTCGGTGCGTACCAGGCACCCCGGAGACACGCGTCACACGCCGGACACCTGCCACCGCTTATCTTTGGTGTCGCACGAAGGTATGTGTAGCAATGCCAGCGGCAGTCGTGACATGCAATATTTCTATATAGGTAGCTTGCAAGTCAGGCTACACTACAGGCTAAGGCAGGTAGGGATTATTGATGATATGTTTTCATAAAGCTTAGAAAAATAAAGAAGCATACAGCGAGATCACATTACGACAGATTAATAAGAACAATATTTTAGGCTTGATGAAACAACAAATATTCATATCATATGGCGTCATCAACTATTTCTGTGTTTGAAGGGATTCCGGGGGATAAAATTCTACATTGCTGGGAAACTCAGAGTTTTAAACCCGGGTTGGTCATGCAGCAATCCGGAACACTGACCACTGAACCGTCGCACCTCTATTTTATAGGAACTTGCACAGCAATGGCCATGTTGCCCCTTGACTTTATCAGGTGAGAATGTCTGGTGCCATTCCCATTTAAAAGATCATACATCAAGAGGAAATGTAAACGTAATCACCCTTCATCGAGCGGCTTTATGTACGAACCGGAGCCTTCTGGGTATTTCTAGCCATATCAGATACGACTGGTCACCGTGGACGTTTCATTTTTTATCAGATAAGTCAAGAAGTCTCTCAAAAGCTGTGATTATTGATCAACCAACACGATGTATCATCTGTAAACCACACCCCGGTGGGGGGGTTGAACACCCCTCCGGTTTTTCCGGTGGCATGAAAAACGGCGGTGCGAGGCGCCGCCGCACTTGGCACACCTTATCCTTGATCAATTCCGAATCTTTCCCGCATTTTAAGGTTGGGGCATCTCAGGACAGGTCACCAGTGTAGGTCAAGTGAACTCACCTCCAAAAGTGTTTAAGGTGGCATAAGTAAGAAAACGATGAATCTATCGAATTCAAACTTGTATCACATGATGGGCCCACCAAGTGCTGCACAATGAATTCCGGGATTTTTCATATCGATGACCTAGGGTCAGATACAGATCATGACCTCTCCATTGGAAATGCAGGGAGAAACAGGAGTTGGGCTGTATTTATGTAGATGCAACTGAGAATACCTTCGTATTATCCAAATCGTAATATACCGGGTCTCTTTCCCTGTTCATGTTGCAATTCTTTACCTGTGACCTCTGAGAGGTCATTTGGGGCTACTTAGCAGGTTTTCAGATTTGGATCAATAAATTTTCAGGAAATGACGATAAAGCATTTATTGTGATACCATTACGTTTTGATTGTTATTGCGATTCAATTTTCGTGCATATTAGCTATGCTAGATCCGAAAGTGACCTTGACCTGACCTAAAGTCAGGTCTTCTTTACCTAGTGTAGACACATCATACATCATTTGATTCGCCATAATGAGAGAAAGCGGCTGATGTTTAAAAACATGATTGTAACTCAACTCTGTTAGACGCTAGAGCCCAAAAACACAACTTTAACATGCCACCTTCTTTAACCTGTCATTACCTCAATATTGACCTGAGCCAAAAAGTGACCCATGAAGTTTCTTCATCAATTTGTATAGGCTATCCACCCGCCTTCGCGTTTTTTCGCTATCCCGCATAGGAGCCGAGTTTGAGGGGGCTGTTTGAAGCCACCCACCAGGGCGAAGGTAGCTTGGAGCCCCACCTGTTTGCCCAACTGGGTGTTTAGCATGGACGAGAATTTTTCATTATGGGCGGTGCCCAAGTTAAAGCAAAGTCAATAACCACGATGTTAAGAGGGGCAGTGAAATACAAAGTGTGTTAGCCTAGCCTAACTATTCAGCCTTTTCAAAAGCCAACTGAACTGCATAGCACCGGTGGTAAGTCCTTCAAATGAAAAATAGCACATCTTAAAAAAGATTTTACCACTATTACGACGTTTCATTGGGAGTACCCAGACACCCACAAAGACATACGGACTCACACCCCTGTCCTACAACATACACAACTCACCAAAACAATCATCTTGTAAAAAAACTATACGTAGCAGCATGCCAGAAGCTTCACACTGTCAGTCTGTTGCGGCGGTATCGGCACGATCAAAGTTCTCCGCCGGGCTGAGTCACAGGCGCAGAGTTATGAAAGCGGAGTCGAATGCGGGAAGTCACCTACAAATTCCGCAGTGCGCTGGTCACTACACGGTTAGTCCCTATACAATTCATGTTTCGTTACTTTGCACGAGCTTACGCTGTTTCCCTTCTTCGAGCAAACACCGAGCCATTAACATGCGAGGAGGCATACTGTAGGTGTAAGTGCCTTGCTTTAAATCATTCGTAAATCATTCGCCCGCATCAGATCTTTGATATTTGTTATATTTTTCGACATGTTAATATTCTAAATATAGATTGTAGATGTTTATGGAACTACTTCCTTCCAGCTGTCTTAGCAAGAAAATTCCATTGAGGGCACAGCTGATGAACAAAATTATTATATGTTGGAAGATAAAGCGTTGAAGATAACGCGTTGAAATACGCGTGGGTTCAACTGACAACGTAATACGCCACCCAAATATTCATGTGTGACATATGTTGTACGTTTTTCATTTCCTGAGGAATGCCTTGTTATCCTCTCTCTTCATGTATGTACATGTCTTCCAGCCCTTCAGCTTTTGCGTCGCTTGCAAATATGATTTATAAACGTCATTTTACCATCCTGCTGTGAAGCTCTCAAATCCCAGCCTGTTCCCAGGAAAACGATTTTTATTGTCAATAATTTTGAATGTTAACTATAGAAAGAAACTGCAAAGGTCATGATGACACCATTATGCCTAGCATTGGATTATTCTCGCTGAGTGAAGAGATCACGCTATGCCAGCAAGAAGCTCCCAATCAAACGTTTCATCTAACTGTCAGCATCTCTAAATGGGCTCTCCACCCGCGTGCGATTTGCAATCAATAATAAATAAATAAACGATGGACAAGGCATCTGGAAGAGACGAAACAGTGGAAATAGTGAAACTCTTGGCTCGTGGCATGGTGTCTGCATTTGGTATAGGCTCACGAAAATACGAGAATCCCAACAATTGATCAGGCTGCTGCTATTGTCGCTAGGGTTCGAGTCTTGCTCTCTAGGTAGCTTTTCAAGGTCAGGTGAACCAACCTCAAAACCCAAAATCTAGAGTTTGAAGCAGCGCCTAAGAAGCATCTGCCAACAGATCAGTTTCAAACTTCCACAATATGATGAGGTCATTGGGCCTATAAATCTGCTGTCCCGGAATTTTCATATTGTTGACCTAAGATGTGGTCTATTTTTGGTGACCCCTATTATAAGTTTATGGTGAAAAAAGCAGCGGCTTACTTTTACAAAATGCTGGATAGATCAACATGAAAATCCTCAAATCGTGTAGCCTTACCAGAGTCTTTGCCATGAAGCTGACTTTTTGACAACCTGACCTCTCAAAGGTCATGTGACGTCACATGAGCATACACTAATAGAATTATGATATAATTATATTGATAAAAATAACTATTAAATATAATCATTAGCTAATATAATTACAAGATGATCCTATAATTTTCCTTTGCCTAGTGAAAAGCTTTCGAATGCTGTCCGTAAAGTTTTTTAGGTTTTCTGGGAAATGAGACACAGAAGGAGGGCGAAATACGCCCCCTCCCCCACCACGGGGAGCGTCATGCCAGGAACCTCAGCGGGACGAGTGTTAAACAAGATAAAGCTAGAAAGTATGGACATTTCACAGCGATCAATAAAAGAAAACGAATGGTGGTGCGTGTAGGTATGCTTTATGTTCTGATGATAGCAATGACGTGAGGCATGGCTGCTTGGTTGTCGTTATTGGACATTATATTTACTGCGATGCTTGTCTCAAGCACCAAATTCAAGTATTGACAATTCACCTTGTTACTGATGGGCTTGTGTCTACGGAATGCGAATTCACTAGCTTCTTACAAAATTGATAATGCAGTTGTTTGATTTCGACATCACATTACCTACCCAGAACCCTTGAAGTTGTGTCTTAAAGCACTTTCATTCCAGCTTAGTGATGGTGCCGGTTAGGTGTGGTTAGAGGTTATGGGGGCCGGATCACGCCTTAATCAGAGAGCACGCCCAGCCCGGACTCAGAACATTCACCTAATTAAGCCGACATCCGATACCGCTTAGCCATGGGAGCCGAAACAGGGATCTCCGGAATACGGAATCCTCCTTCTGAAACAGAACTGCACCCTAAGCCTACGGCATTGACTAGTGAGAAGATGGCTAAAAGAAATTGCATGGCACTACATCTGACTTTCCTTAAATTCCGACTCTTAGACGCTGCTGCCCTGAGTCACTCATCATTCAGTTCCACACAATCAATAATGAGAAGTATTGAACTACTAAGGATGCCCTCTGTCTATTACAGTGACATCGTCACCCCCATTCACTTATAACCAGGGAGTCGCCACAGAATTATTGCAGAGGGAGATGGGTGCTGATCTGACGATGACGGGGGAATGGGAGGCAAATATCGAACACATTGCTTGTCTCTAAAAAGCTACCGATGAAGCACTTTATCAACACTTCTATGTATGTCCACCCAGGTACGGGGGAAATAAAAAAGTTAGGTCGAGTCCCGAAATTTTGGAGGGGTCGTCCTGATTCGTGAATTGGTGGGACATGTTCTTATCCTTCCGCATTCGACGTTCATGCTTATAGCTTATTCATTTTCACTTGATAGAACTAGCATAGGTATAAAAGTCTGATGATGAGAGATAGTGGGCACAAATCTAAAACACGATGAAAAATATTATTTCCAATTTAACGAAAAAATACTTTCTTTAGTTGATAGTTTTGTTCTCTTGCCGGCATACACGAACATCACACAGGTACGATTTGGTCATGCAGAGCTGATTTGCAAGGCTCCTTTAATGTTACACCACCGCAGCCAACCATTCAGAAAATGTCACCTTACCTCCAGACTTGTTGCCTCGCGACTCAGAGTCATGGTCGACTCTGAGTCAACTCAAGTTTTGCTTGAGTCAGAGTTGAGCCGACTCACTTTTAGATTTAGTTTGAGTCAGAGTCCACTCAACTGCTCGACCAGTTGAGTCGAGTCAGAATCGGAGTCAACCTCCAAGTAGGGGGGGATGATAAATATCAATGTTATCGTTGCTCAGTTGCCACTTAACACATGATTCTATATGAAAAAATGAAAACTTTTAGTGGTTTTGTTATAGGTCTAGCTTTCAAAAAAAACTTCGACCATGGGCAACTGAAAATTTCCCTTTCTGCCAGTCATTTCCCGTATCGCTCGAGTGTCTAATCGGTCCTGTCCCTCTGTTTTTAGCAAATATTTGTAAACTTAATCACACCGAAGAAACAAAACTTTGTAAAATTTCTGGTTGAATAATTTTTTTAAGCTTTCCAAAAAATTGTGTCAAGTCAGGTAACTGACTTATGACGTCATTATTTAATAATCAC
The DNA here is from genome assembly GCA_034440635.1 of Lepas anatifera. Lineage (NCBI taxonomy): Eukaryota > Metazoa > Arthropoda > Thecostraca > Lepadidae > Lepas > Lepas anatifera. The sequence goes on along the minus strand of JAOTON010000652.1, from coordinate 1,094,848 downwards.
ACCGGATAGGAGTCTGGCTCTAACGCGCACTGGAGGGTATTGGTAAGCCCCCTCCTAAGATCTCGGAAACTAAGATGCGTAGAAAAACACCGGTTGGGGGGTGGGTGGGGGCTATGGTGGTCTAAATCATGGCTTATTTTCATTTACCTAGGTCGATTTCTTCAATGTCAAACAAGGTCATAAAGGTCAAATATTGGCCATGCTGGGTACCTATTAGAAAATGATGTCATTATGCGGGAAAAAGACGGGAATAAGCTAAAGGCGGACCAGGGTCATAGATGGAAGATTGCAAATCATCTTTCTTGCTATTTTGAGCTCAAGGTCATTCAAGGTCATCAACCTATAAGGTCACAAGATGGTATACTACCTATAATGTACACTATTACGAACGCTATAGCAACTGTTAGATGGAATATGATGATTGAACTTTACCAATGAAGTTTGGCCCTGGCCTTTGACCTCGACCTTTACATTGAGGTACCTTAACTATGACGCCATAGCATAATATACGTCAGACCAGGTAACGCTATATAACCGGAGGCACTGGGGTCAATGACACTGAAAGTGTTGATATGACCTTGACCTGTGACCTTTGAAATTGACCTTGACCTTCATTTGAGGCGAACATTAACATATCATCCCGGTTATATGGCGTTATGACGTCGCCACTCGGTCTCCAATGCAAGTGAACTGTTCCGACCGCGCGATTCCGGCAATCTCAAAATGCAGGTCTGACTTTGAAAGCCTATGACTAAAACGAAATTCAACCGATGAAAAAATGTCTTCGCTAATCAACAAGCTGTTAAATGCTCTCAAATGTGGCCTAGTATCACCTTTCGACACCGAGCGGTTCTCCGGACACCTTGGAAAATAGGTGGGGGGGGGCTCCGCGGTACCCTCCAGTCCAAGTGTGAACCCGTTAAGCCAATTTTGCTATTCTAAAAAGTGGAAGGCTAAACCAGAGTGCAACTTGGCTGTTAAAAGATTAATTTCCCATCATTCGAAAGTCAAATATAAATCGGTATTGCACAATAATTTAGGTAGGTCAACAATAGAACAGATGTACCAACGTACACGTTAAAGTACATTTGCCATGTTCGAACAAAAATACAACATCCTCTTAACACAACTAAATATCAAACACATGTCGTTATTGACCGATCCGAGGTCCTGACCCCGGTCAGGCCAAATATAAGGGATCCCGTTACCTAAGAGGGACATTTCATGCGATTCGTCTCGTGAGCGGAACAAACACATAAATGTCGCCAGATATCTTCTAAATCTTCGCAACGGGCCATCGGAGCGAAGATGAACCCTGTCCGTTTCCTTGGTGAGGCCAGATGAGGCTCCCCTTTCACGCATAGACACATTTTTACAGTGGCAATAAACGTGAAACCAAACGGAAATAACTACTTCTGAAAGCCCCTGCAGAGACAAAAATCAGTTAGTGCCCAAGCACCTTATATCAAGTCAAGTTAATGCAGTAACATTCTTATGTAGAACATACCTAACCGGACAGCTGTTTGTGACTTCACATTTTTCAATTCAGCAGCTTTTGAATGGTATCCAGAAATTTTGTCTTGCATTTCTAAGAGCAAGCTAGATTTCCACTACAAAAAAATCACTATGCATGGACACAGGAATGACGTCAAAACTCAGTGACCTGACCTGACCCAGTTAGGTATTTTTTGTAAAAAAATGTTACAAAATTTGTCGGGTAACAGATACGCATACTGACACTGCCTTAATACAAATACTTTTGGAATTATTTGCAAGAGAAACGGAGAGTAGCAGGTCCAATGCAACACTAGGTAGGTGCCAGAAAACAAGCATCAGAGACGAAATTTTCACTTGCCCATGGTCGAAGTTTTTTTTGCAAGGTAGAACAATATCTTCTGCACTCAAAGTCTCCATTTTAACCCTAGAATCACCTCCTGAGTGGCAATTGGTCTATTCCAAAAATTATTTTTTCACCATCATTATCATCCCCCCTATCCAAGCCGTGAGTCATAGTTGAGTCGGTTCAACACGCTATTTTCTTAACATATGTGATCACAAAACTCATTTGATAACTTCTTACAACTCATTTTGATGGATTTCATATTGCTATTTGGTATTAATAGGTAATTTATTATTTTGATATCCACACTAGACCCATGCGGTGAGCAGCCGTTATCAAACATGAACAATGTGAAATATACAGTCTCTAATGCACACTGATATGTTAGTTATTTTCCGTTTACTCTTAGCAATAGCATGCAAAATCATATAGGAAAAATTGTCATTTGGCACAAAATCAGGCATTTCAACTTTTGAGGATGCGCACCACACAGAGTCCTAAGCTCATTCTCATCCAATAATTCACTCTTTAGAAGCCACATCTTTATTTTTTATTTTCGTCCTTCGTTTGACCGAAAACACTAAGAAAGTAAGTAATATACGCGCCAGATAGAGGGTACAACAAATATCATTTTGCACATAAGCCTTGAAATTGGTAAAAACGCTAAAGCGCTATCTTGATATATCATGGGTTTGAGGACATCCCTTGGTAGGCAGTAAATGCTGTCAATGCTGTCTTTACACGGAAAGTAAAGCTCAGTCCTATGTCTGGCATTGCCCAAGTAGTTTCAAACTATTAACTGATGAAAAATATACACCAGGTCTCCAGCAACACTGAGAGAAATTTTCACTAAGTTACAACCTCGTAACAAGGGCTTCAGAACCCTAACGTTTGTGTTCTAAATGTCTGCATCATTAGCAGGCATTTACCAGTTTTTTACTCCAAAAACTAGCATTGCGGGCCCAAAAGTTAGCACGAGAACAAGGCTTTGACCAGGGTTGAGTTGGTATTAATCATCGACCATCGTATTCCAACAAAGTGCCTACAATGACTAAAATGCAATAACCAAGTCTAGGCGAAGTCTTTACCAGGGCCTACAAATGTGCTAGCATTTCTTACTCTAGTAACTTACCACAAGAACAAGGCTTTGACCATGGTTTATTTGGAGTTAGTCAGTCACCATCCTATCGTAACTAGGTGATTACCATGCTTCGAAAGCAGAGACCAGGTCTAGACAAAGTCTTCAGTCGGCCTTACTCTAGTGTCTGAATTAGGAAAGTACAATTTTTTAGCTTCAGTATGGGTGAATTATAAACCAGTGACTAGGTCTACAAAAAGTTGGAAGTATATCATTGATCACTATTTGAACCCCATTAAAACCCCTCTTCGTTCCTGCTGAAAAACATTGATCGCATCCAAGGTAACTGCATTACACCATGTTTCCTTCGTTGTTTTTCTTTTATTAAGAGAAATGAAACACATGACTATCACGGATCGTAGTAGTTGCAAAATATTTGCACGAATGAAAAAAACACGAACATCATACCGCAATCATCTTGGCCATCTGAGCCACTCCAGCTCAGTCACCTGAACCACTCCAGCTCAATCATCTGGGCCACTCCAGCTCAGCTATCTGCCATCACCACCGCATCCCGAAGTTCTTTGATGATTGCAGAGGACGTTCACGTCCTTTACAGGGAGGACATTAACACGCGCACTGACGGTGGGGCGGGTACCCGCCCCCCCTCGGGTTTTTCGGAGGTAGCAGAAAAACGGCGGCGCGTAGCGCCGCCGTACTTGGTATACCTTTTCCCTCATCATTTTACAACTTCTGTGAAAATTTTAAGGTTAGGTCATCTCAGGTCAGGTCACCAGTACAGGTCATGTGACCCGACCTCAAAGTTTAAGATAGCATAAGTCGGAGCAGGGTGAACTTATCCGATTGAAACTCATATCACATAATGGCCCCACCAAGTTCTCTAAAATTTGTTCCGGTATTTTTTATATCGATGACCTAAGGTCAGGTCCGAGGCATGACCTCTCCATTGGAAATACATGGGAAAATGGTTTTTACGGAATAACTCAGTAACGGATGGCGATAGAGCATTTATTTTAGCTGCATTAGACTCGCCTGAGCTTTGCGGTTCTAATGATATGCATTTTATATAATTTGACCCTGACCTGACCTCAGGTCAGGTCAAATCCTTGATTTGACCTAGCGAGGTCAAATTATATATCATTCGATTCGGCTTGCTAAGAGGAATCATACAGTTCAAATCGTTTTGCTCTATCTTTACTTGTTCAGATGTAATGGCCAAAAAACTGAATTTACATGTTATCCCTATGACGGGCATGTTTTGACCTCTCGTGACCTTAAATGTGACCTGACAAAAAAATGGTTCAAATGTTTTCGATGGAGAAGTGGATGGGCAGCCAAACGCCGTTTACCGTTTTTCGCTACCTACCGTGGTTCTCGAGATCTTAGGGGGGACGTGTACCCGCCCCCCCGTCAATGCGAAGGTGGCTCAGACCCCCGTCAATGCGCGTGTTAAAGGGCAAGAAGCGGCGTGTTGCTTTGGCCCCTTTATATTCCAGGCTGAAGACGAACTGGCATATGATCTCCATTGGGAGGGCTTCAATTGTTCCATCCATCACTAACACCTCCACGTCATTCACACATACTGTGTGCTCTCTCAGTGTCGCACTCACAGCTTGGATGTTGTCATCATATACTCACCGACCAACCACACCAGGGCCTTGGGAGCTCGGGCTGAAAATGAGACGCGAGGCGGTTAGGACACGGTCATCGGAAAACCGGTGTGCAGATGTATTCTTTGTTGGCGTTCGAAAGCTCTTGGCGAGACCAATTACCATTATGCGAACTCTTTTTTGGTTAGGTCAATATTGAGGTCATCAGAACTCAAAGCAGGTTCCATACAGTGGCCGAATCAGGGGGAGGGGGCGAAAAAGGCAGTTGATACCCCAAACGAAAAAGCTCAGTGAAGAGCCATACTCCCCCAAAACTGTCGACTTTTAGACATTTTTCCCCGGCTCCTGCCCCTTTTAGTCAATAAGCAAGGTTTTGGTGCTTCAACTGAACCATTAAACTTCAAACAGAACCAGTCAACTTCAGTGTAAACATTGGACCTAGGTCCTCTTGATATGGAAAATTGCTTTTGAGTGAATGGTCCTTGAATAGCAAAAGCAAGCATATTGTGGTCAAATCTTTTACCGGGCTACTTTTTTGCTTTTCGACTTTGGCTGCCCCCTCCCCAAACCTACTGGCCAGATCCGCCACTGGTTCCATATGCCTGAGAATCCCTGGCTACACCCATAAAGCCATTTCAATTTGTATGCAATTGAAGAAGTTCCGTAACAGGTAGACACTTGGCATTCCAATGCAGCTGCTTACCTTGCAAGTACAATCCTTTTCCAAGTTCACACCATTTTAGCGACTGCCTGCTCTCAATGTCATAAGGCACTGACACTGAAAAAGATTGGTCTAGAATATGCCTAAATAGGCTATACGCTAACCAAAGAAACTTTTCCACCGCAATCCGCCAACTCGACTAACACCACCCTTCTCACACTCCCCGTGGCCTGCGACTGAGGGAGGCGTTGGCGTTTAATCACGACACGAATGAAAAAATGCAGTAGCGCACGTGCATCTTACACTTCCGGTGCTTCCGCGACACTAATAATACCAGGTCAAAATGTGTGCGGCATTTGTAAGTATACGACCATCTTGCCAATGCATTAGCAGGGCTGTCCTGCTGCCGGCTTTGATCATACGGGACAGCGTTGCTACCCTTGTACTGCCTTAGTTGCGTGTTCATATCATTACAAAAGGACGACTAATGTTTGTTTTAAAACAATACCTTTACTACTTCTTGCTTTGCACGAACTGGGTTTTGTCCTTCTTTAGCGTTGGTTGTGCTCTAGTAAACCCCAATATCAGGGCTAAATTTGTATAGACATTGTGAAAATTTCTCTCAGTGAAACCACCCCTCTTCAAATTATAATAATCATTATCATGATTTACCACTCACTGCCCTAGCGCTCGCTACGCCAGTCACCAAAGAGTGTATGACAAGGGTTGATGCATTGCAATTTGCATATTATTGAAGGAAATGTGCAGTTATTAAATAGTTAATACTATAACCAAATGCATTGCAATTCGCATATTATTGAAGGAAATGTGCATCTTCTGCGTGTATATTTTGCCACCATTCTTATTCGGAGTCGACTCCGACTCAATACTTCTGTGAGTCGGAGTCGAGTCGACTCAAGAAAATTTGAGTGATCAATAAGTCTGCTTACCCCTAATGGAGACGTGAAAAACGAAAATTTATATCATTCTCTAATCGTCAAAAGTATAATCCTTGTAGCCCATGGTGCAATTTGGTAGGGTGCATTTGGAAGCAAGTAGAGTCCGGGTAAGTAGCAAATGTGGCGCTAACTGCCTCAAAACACCAGTATGTTTTGATGCATCAAAAAAATAAGATGTAAAAATTGGAAAGCATCGTTTTCCTTTTTTAGCATCTTGTGTTCAAGTAATTTCACCTGATTCAAAATCTCCAGTCACAATAAACAAGGTGGGGCAGTGACGGCGTCAGGAAGGCGCGTTAGACTTCCACGCGGCTGACCCGGGCTCGAATCCCGCCCAGGTATTTTGGATTAGTATGTCCCATCCCTGTAATACCCTCTCAGCAGGGTAAGAGTTGGCTATGCCCCGTAACCCCATCAGTCGGTGTGCCGTACCTCAAGCCCATGGCGCACACATAAAAAGGTGTATGACGATTGGAATAATAGGTAAAACACCACAAAAACAGGATTGTTATTCCGTGCATTTCCAAAGCAGGGATTAGGCACCTTTTTGGACAGAATGTATAGCGGCGTTGCCAGTCTTTTCACTCTCTCCTGTGATCACGCTAACCTGACATATCTTTGTTAAACGTCTGAAAATCTACGCTTGATTAATATTCGTCGAAGCCAACACTCAGCCAAAAGCACGCCCTGGGAGTTCAGCTTTGAGAGTTTTGAAAGACGAGTAAAATGTGTTTAGCTCCTCTTATGCTATGTCGGAGGAAGAGTCCCATTTGCCTTCTGGATCTGTCACAAGGGCCTTGTTCCCAGCAGCTGTAAGTACAGCATCCCTCCACTTCTGACGAGCCCTGGAGCTTTCTATGGACATGTATCTGTTTTGTTTTCTTTTGTTTGCGCATCTCCACTGACCTGTTTTGGAGTCCAGTAATATCAGCTCAGGATAAGATACAAGCGCAGCGATGATGAGATCCTTCAGGCAGGACCCTCGGAGAGCCACCGGCTAGCGCCGTACGGCCGACACCGACGCACGCATATCCCCCAACACTTGCGATGCTGAGATCGAACGCCGGTGCGTCCGGCGACCCCCGCCTTGGCCCTGAATCGGCACCGACTGACACGCCGCCGCCGCCGCCGCGCCGCCGCCGCTAGCTCTCACGTGACTCGCTCTATGCACTTCCAGCGCTGCAACCGTACCGTCACGTGACCGGCATGGCGCGAACAGGTGATCGAACTGGTGGCTACCTTGGTATTTACCGGAGCGAGGTAGGTTACCATGGCAACAACGATTCGGCTGTTGACCGTGTCATGATCGGCGGCCCACGCCGCTGCAATCTTTGCATGCAATCGATTCACTGGCACGTGGAGTAGCCGGCAAGGAATGGGAGGCACGCATGCATTTGTTCGAGCTTTGTAAGCATTACCTTGCATTGTATCCCTATATTTTAAAATACATAAAAATAATGCAGGCGAAGAGGCATGGCCAGAAATCTCGGAGGAGAGTTTGGAGGTGGGAGGCCCCTTCCCCTGGATTTTAACAAGTGGAGGGTCACGCGAAAAAAGAGATGATGTAAACAAAGAATTTAATGGCTGCCAAACAAACGGAACAACAACTGTTCTGTACTTAGATATACCCTCATGAGAGATGCCCTCGTAAATAAAAAATTTAAAATGAAAATAGTATGTCGACAAAATCCACAAGGAGATCTAGTTATAGGAAGGAGTCTTAGCACTATCGCAAGGGTAAGACACGGGGTAAATATGAGTTGTCCTGTTCTATCACGGAATAGTTCGGTTCTCCCCACATATCTTTGCGTGTTTTTATATATGGCTCTACTTAATTATAGGTAGCAACTCAGTTAATTTCCGTACAAAAACATGCCATGAGAAATTTGTATTGCCATGTGCTCTATCTAAGCCGGAATCATGATCTGTTCGAGCATAAAATGATGGCATGGAATCTTATTCAAGGACCATTTGAGTATGCTTGCTCTCATGAGATCTTCTTCCCAGCATGATTCTAGCAAAGGAAGTGTTGATATAGGCCTTTACAGCTTAAAACTATTATCGTTTTCTAAAGCTAATGGCAATAAGAGTAATATGATATCAATATGTTGTTGCATGCGGGATCATTTTTACCACATGTATCATTTCATCGGAAGTGCTCAATCTATTCTAGCCGTGAAATTTAAAGAGCTAATAATATCATGTTCAAAGTGTCACATTATACTAGGAATCAATATATTCTGTTACCGACAGGGCTGCAAAACACCGGTAACCAGGACATTTTCTAAGGAAAAGTCAGTGGGGGCATTTCTTGTGCTGGCCATTATAGTGTCTTCAGGTGATCAATACCCCAATTTGAAGAGGTTTAATCAAACTTAGACGCGTTAGTGTTAAACAAATGTTTCTCAATTTTTTGTGTTATTCTATGTCTAGAGAGTATAGATGCTGCCCAGGGCTGCCAGGTTTTTTCGACGGAAAAAGTCAAACCGAGTTGAAAAAAGGGCTAAAGAGGGCAAAATTTTATTTCCACTAAAATAGCCAAAGAAACACCACAAAAGGCAGGTTTGAGGCTAAAACGACCCCTAGCGGCAGTCATAAACCCACAGAAAAAACAACCTATAGCACTGTTTGAAACTAATTGTTGACAGTTTGATATTGACTTGACGCAATATTTTTAGCACACTACCTACCCATCTAATAGGAAGCCAGGGGTGCCCTTCCAACCCCGCGTGGCCATCGAATGATTTTATCCACATAACCAGGACATTTTTTAGCATCATCAATCCCCCCCCGACTTTTTGACCTACAATTTTTTTATCTCAGTCAAAATTGGAGTAAACTGGAAACCAGCCACTGCGGAACGCTACGAGGAGCTCAAATTCGAAAAGTTTTGGGTACTAACGTGGAAAGTTTGCTATCAGCATCAGGTTGAAGTTTGTCTGGCCCCCTCACTTTTTTGCCGGAAGCGACGCTTATGTATGCTACCACAACAATAATAAATCAAAAGGCTAAACACTTCATACCACCACACTAACAACCAGTCTTACGAACTTTGACTAAACCGTGTCCCGTCTAATCCACAAACAAGCTCTTAGCGCTGTTAACAGACTGCGCGTGAAATGAGAGCATCATGCAATGTCACGGTACTGGCTGGGATGTGGGCTTCCGGTCGGATAGAACAGGATGTTTGATTGGTTTTAGGTCAGCGTTCATCTCCAGCGTTGTGATTAGTTGATGCTGAGGCTGTTTTTCCGGGACTTTCCGTAACTACGCGGTTTGTTTCGTCTTCGCACGATGGAGTGGGCAGCCACGGGTGGAACTTTTTAGCACAATTTTTGTGGATTGCCGATTCGGAAGCAGAAATAGAACAAAGTTTATAATTATCGGGTGGTGTTCTGTCTTATTTTCGTTCGGTGAGTCTGCATTTAGTCAATTTCATGTCATCTGTCTTTCACTGGGGGGCCAATTTCCGGGCACTGGGGGGCACTTTGGCCGACTGGGGGGGGCAAATAGCCTCCCAGTTAACATGTTAAAAAATGGCCTGCCGCTAACTCGCCAACCATTGGGGATTGCGATAGACCTTGGCTACTGAAAATATTCAGAGCGACAGAAAACGTTTACGAAATCGGAGCTGCGGCAGCCGTGGAGAAAAGAACAAAGCTCCCAGGGGGCCGGGCCTTTACGCAGCTAAAAGCCTCGATACATAGGCGGATTCAGGCGGCACAACGGGCCACTTGACCCCCGCCCACATCAACACTCGCCTCTCCCTGAAGTGGCCACGGGCCCCTGAAAGGCCGATAGCGCCACCTGAAATGTCGCCTCACATCCATCCCTTTTCAAGATACAAGCACCGGCGCCCCACAATAGGGTTTTCCGCCAAAAAACATCCCTGTGGTCCAGATGGCGCCCCAGCTTGTGTGCCCCCTATAGGGCACTGGCACTGGCAGGGCAGGGCAGGGCACTGGCAGTGGCAGTACCACTGATACTCGCCATACTTAAAATTGATCCTCGTCATATCTAGGGAAGCCCCTATACTTATGGGTAAAAGATGCCACCTAGATGAAAGAGGTCACTCTGTCAGCAAAAATCCCAATTTTTCATGACCGAAACAATGAATAGGTCAGTGAGGAACTATCTGACACAATAAATGGATCGGGAAGCCCTCTCACTGCAGAGGAGGCCCTCGGCATAATTTTACTTACTGCATTTGTAAAAATGAGGCTCGTCTAATACATTGGAGGCCCCCTGCCTAATAAACGATATTAAACAGCACACGAAAATCGGCTACGATAGTACACTTAAAAATCCGAAGATCTACTCCGCCCTAGTATAAGGCCCTCAAACTTGGAGGCACCCTTGGAGTCTTTCCCCCGTAAAGAGCAAAAGGGCCCCCCACTTTGCCAAAATTTCATCCAGTCAAAAAGAAACCACATTTTAATCAGCCGCGCAAGGCAACAGGACCAAATTGAACAGTTTTGGTCCTGATGTGAAAGTTTTTGTCAGCATCAGGTGAAGTTTGCGCCCCCACTTTTTGCCGGTGGCGACACTTATGTAAAGAGATATTCATGGTAACACTCCTGGTCTCTGCTTACCGTGGATTGCGGTGGAAGCCCAGCAAACGGTCTGAATCCATTGGACAAAGAGAAAAGACAAACAGTTATAAAAGCTGTCATGGCTGTTGCAACACCACGTCAAGCTGTTGATAGCCGAGTAGATGGGGTGGGATGACACATTCACAAGGCGAAACTTTTGTTCAATACAGTCATGCATACGACCCATCGCATAGAAAACTACATACACTTTGATATAAAATATTCTCATTTCACTTCTCAAGCAGGGCACCATCACACATCCCATGACACCTTAAGTCCGCCGTTACACGAGTTGGTGCTTAAGAGCACGGCAGAAGGCAGGTACTGAAAGCACCTCCATGTCAGCGGGCAGGTCGTTATATGTAAATCAAAAACCCTGGGTCATAAACTTGCGCTGGCCCATATTGCTACGGGAACGTGGAACCCAAAGGTGTCTGTCTCACCTCGCACTACGCTCTCGTGTGAACCGGACCTCCTCGAATCCCCGGGCCAGCTCCTCTGGCTCCTCAAAGCGCACTCCTTTGTTCACCAGCACATGTGTGTGATACCTGGCCAGTTCACCCAACGACAGCCAGCCCAAGTCCTCTAACTGATCCGAAATGTGGCCAATTTTTTTGCGCCCGAATATGTTTTTTGCACCATTTTTAATTATCTTTTGGAGCCGAGTGTTATTGGTTTGGGTGTCATTGATGAAAACAATGGTGCAGTATCGGACCCGAGAGATAACCAGAGAGCTTAATATCGGCGAGATGACTTTCTTTTCAGGGGCTTTGGATCCAGCGCTACGTAATTTGTGAGGGGTCTGCCCAAGCGCAACAAAGAGGAGATGGGGGGGGTAAAAAATCGAAAAAATACGCCTTACGCAACTTATGGACGGCCCCTTAAGCATTACATCAATAAGCATTACCCGCCGCTGATCAACGTCAATCTGACGAAACAACGGAATGTCGAGTTCGCTATCGACGTCTGGGGTGATGGTGGGATGATGACGTCTGGGCCAAGTACAGTGGCGCTTCGCGCAGTTGTTTTTTTGTGGTGCCGGAAAAACACGACGGGCGTGTTCAGACACCCCCCTCCCCCCACCGGGGCGAGGGTTAACCCGTTAGGGATGGGGACATTTGAACATTCACTTAAGTCTATATCCTGATACTAATTTGAGGTGGGCTTTTGATTTCAGTTGACTCTCATCGACTGGAATGAACCCTCCAGCGGTTACCAGGGCACATCGGTTATGGTGGGCCCCTTCATTGACCTTACGATTACCCCAGCCCCACGGTTACCCCAACCCCATGACTACCCCGACCTCATGATTACCCCGAACCCACGGTTACCCCTACCCGACGACTGCCCCAGCCTCACGAGTACCCCGTTCTCACGATTACCCTGGCCCCCAAAACGATGAAGTGGTCGAAGTGCCTAAAAAAGAAATAGTCTCGCATTGGATACGGTGACCCTGTTCAGCGGTTGAATCAACTCGCCACTATACATTGAAGACCGTACGGTTGTCTTATTTGTACCGTCGGTCAGGGGCGTAGGAACGGTTTGAAAAGTAGGGGGCAAACCGTAGAGAGGTCCCACCTCAGGGGGGGCAGCCCACGGGGGGCCCATAATTATGAACATTTTTAAATAGTTCGTTTGATGCAGGAGAGGCTTGGTATGGGGGGACACCAACTGAGGGGCACCCGGGGAAAAAGGGCACTTTTAACGTAACCTAAAAACTTGCTATATCTTTGTTTATATCCTTTTTGGGCATCTTTGGTTCAATGAAAATGCAAATAAATCATTGACGGAGAAGGAAAACGCCATGAAAACCGAAAAAAGAAAAAAATATCATCAAAATGTCATGGAAGTAGCCAAAACAGACTGTTTTGGATAGATTTAAGGACAAATCACCAACTCATGCAAGTACTAACATCATAGAAATCAGCGGAGCATGTTATATATGTTACAATGTGCAGGCTAAGGCATATTGAGTCGAAAATTCCTTTGTTATGCCCACTGGTTTTGTCGTGACGAGTGAGCACTGGCTGAACGCGGATTAAGTTACTTGCCTCCCACAATCGCCGTGGGACGAGGAGTAGCATAGTGTCTTTGGAAGAACACATTTTTACTGCCGGAAAAATTTGGGAGATACCTTTGAACGCGTTTATTAAGTTCCATATTCTCAAGGATCGGTTCCAGTTAAGAGTAAATAAAAGGTGAACAGGCCGGTGGTTTGGATGGAGAAGGTGTGACAGGACGAAAATTGTGAAAACTAGTCCTTCATTTAAATTAATAAGTAGAATCCCGGTTTAGGGGACTGTGCTCGAGCTCAGGGGCAATGCCCTTTATCATTTCTTCCCAGAATCCACCAGTATAATAAGCAATTTATATAACCAGGGGTGCCTAGGTATCATAAGCCGTTTTAGAGATTCCTCATTCCTGGTTAGCTCCGTTTAAAGGGAATTTCCATTGTATTCTTATTCCCCATCTATTCAAGACCAGCTCTGGCGCCCCCAAGTGTGGATCAGAGGCCTCCAGAGCAGCTTCCCCATCCCCCAGTTGTGCCTCCAGGGACTAGACTAGCTCAGTGACCCCCACCGAGATGACGGGAGTTGGCCTTGTGTTCTTATTATCTGTCTATTCAAGACCACCTCAGGGGCCCCTGATTTAGATCAGGGCCACAGAGCTGATCATGCTTCACCCACGGACCAGACAGCTCATTGATCCCAGAGATGAGGTCATCAGACTAGCTCAATGGGCCACAGATGGGCTCATAGGGCCTTAAACCAGTTCAAGAAGCCCCAGAACAGTTTAAGGCGCCAGATCACCTCAGGGGGCCTCAAGCCAACAAGGGCTCTCACAAGCTCAGCGCCCAGACCAGCTCAGGTACCCTCAGAACCTAGATCCACTCTTGGGCCCCAGATCGGCTCTTGGGGCCCCAGATCAGTTCAGGGCCTCAAGTCAGGTCAGGGGCAAGATCAAGTCAGGGCCACTAAATCAGCTCAGGAATCCCTCACCAGCTCGGGGCCCAATCAGTTCAAAAGTCCCAGAGCTGCTCAGGGACACAGATCGGCCCATAGGGCACCAGATCAGCCTCGGGGACAAACAATCAGATCAGTGGTCCCCGACCAGCTCGGGGTCAGATCAGCTCGGGAATACCAGATCAAGTCAGGAGGCACTTAATCAGCCCAGGAGCCCCATACCATCTCAGGGGCCCTCACCAGCCCATGGGCCCAGCTCAGCTCAGGGCCTGTGAGCTGCTCAGGAAATCACGTAATCAACCCAGGAGGCCCGAGTCAGCTTAAAGGGCACCATATTAGCAATGGGGCACCAGACTAGCTCAGAGGAATAAGATGGGCTCAGGAGGCACACTGATGACTCAGCAGGCACCAGATCGGCACAGTGGGCATTAGTTCAGGAAGCAGTATATCTGTTCAGGGTGCACCAGATCGATCACCGCAGGGGGCAAGTTCAAGTCAGGGCACTAAATCAGCTCAGGGATCCCTCACCAGCTCGGGGCCCAATCAGTTCAAAAGCCCCAGAGCTCCTCAGGGGAACCAGATGCCCATAGGGCACCAGATCAGCTTCGGGGGCAAACAATCAGATCAGTGGTCCCCGACCAGCTCGGAATACCAGATCAAGTCAGGAGGCACTTAACCCGCGCCCCACCGGGGGTCCGGCGCCACCTTCGCCCCACCGGGGGCCATCGATGGCCCCCTCTAACTCCGAAAATATGGGCGTTAGCGCAAATCTGCAAAGTGCAATAGAAAGCTCGCGTGAATTCAGTAAGAAATTACTTCGCATGTTTTAGTGCTCAGGTCAATGGTTTGACCTCCAGAGGTCAAATTAGGTCAAGATCGGCTATTTTCACTCAAATATGCAATGATTAAGCAAACTGGGCATAACTCTTATGTCATTAGAGCTACTGAGGCCTGGTAAAGTACATTTGATAGAAAATTGCCTGTACTTTTCCGCTATGTGGAACGTAAAGACCTCCCGCTAGTGGTTTGACCGCCAGAGGTCACCTCGTGACCTAATATGACCTGAGGTCACGAAAGGTCAAAAAGTGACCTTGCCGTATATCAAATGAAAGCCAGTGACAAGACAAACACGATGGTGTTTGTTTCATTGCTCTAGCTCAATTAGGTCAAAAGTTATTGTCAAAATACTGTTTTTGACCTCCGGTGACCTGGATGACCTTGGAAAAGTCAAAGGGCAAATATGACCCCTGGAATCCGTGAAAGGGTGTCCAAAAACGTTGTTCTGAGCAGTCTGAGTATTTGCAATCATTTTTGTGGCTTTTATATCATGAAATAGCTTTTCCCCATGCTTTCCAATGGGAGAGGTCGCCTCGTGACCTGACCTCAGGGCACGAAATCGAAAAATCCCGGATATACACCTTGTAGACCCTGGAGGGTCATGAAGTGTAGGAAGTTTCAAATCGATCGACTTTGAAATGTAGCTCTTACAGAGCTCTAAAATGAAGCGAGGTGACCTTGGTTGACCTCGTCTGGTGACCTGACCTTGGGTGACCCGGGGTAAAAATTTCAGGGATGATGGGAAAATGATGCAGTGAGAGGTAGAGCCCTCAACCGCGGTGCTGCGCCTCGTCGTTTTCTGCTATCCCGGAAAAACCTTAGGGGGCCATCGATGGCCCCCGGTGAGGCGAGGTTAATCAGCTCAGGAGCCCCATACCATCCCAGGGGCCCTCATCAGCCTCTGTGGGCCCAGCTCAGCTCAGGGCTTTAGAGCTGCTCATAAAAACACGTAAGGAGGCCCAGTTCAGCTAAAGGGCACCAGATTAGCTCAGGGGCACCAGACTAGCTCAGAGGGCATCAGATGAGCTCAGGAGGCACCAGATCGACTCAGGGCATTAGTGCAGCTCAGGTGGCACCAGATCGATCCGCTCGGGGGCCAGGTCAGCTCCCAGCCCCCAGACTATGGCAGGAGCCTAAATCAGCTCAGGAGCAACATAACAGCTCAAGGACACATGGTGGGCAGGGCCCTCAAACCAGCTCAGGGGCACCAGGCCATCTAAGGAGACATCAATAATTAGCTGAGGGGCACCTAATCAGCTGAAGAGGAAAATAATCAACTGGGAGGCATGAGATCAGATCGAGGACCGAATCAGCTCAATGGGCACTAAATCGGCTATCAGGGCACCAGAGCTCAAAGGCATTAGACTAACTCAGAGGGCATTAGATAGGTTCAGGAGGCACAATTATTTGCTCAGTGGGGCACTCGATTGACTCAGGGCACCAGATCAGCTTAGAGGGCAAGTAATCATCTCAAGGGGCCAAGACCAGCTGAGAGACCACGAGATGAGCTCAAGGAGCACCAGATTAGCTTCACCCGTACGATTATTGGCGACGATGAGGCATTAGGTGGACACATACTAGGTGCCCATACTCTTCCCGGGTGCTTGAAAGGCGACAGAATGTCCTAACTGACCGAAAAAGGTATTAAGTTGTCCAACAATAGTTTCAATCGGTACATACGGTCCAGTTACATATAGGTTCAACGGCGTAGGGCACTAAATTTCGAGCGGCACGGCCCTAATTGGGTACTCCCCTGGCTATCACCCAGCAGTATGGGAGGCACGTCCATGCCCCCTGGACAGTAGATCAACTCCGGGAGGCATTAAATAAGCCCAGGGGCCCGGATCAGCTCAAGGGCACTAAAACAGCTAAAAGGACACCAGGCAAGCTCAGAGGCATCAAACTAACTCAGAGAGTATTATATAGGTTCAGAAGGCACACTTATTTTCACAGGGGGCACCAGATTGACTACGAGGGCACCAGATCAGCTCAGAGGGCACATGATCAGCTTCAGGAGGCACCAGATGAGCTCCGCCCGTACGATTATTGGCGATGATGAGGCATTATCTGGAAACGGATTATGTGCCTATACTCTTCGGATGCTTGAAAGGCGACAGAATGCCTAGATGAACAAACAGGCACTTAATTGTCAAACAGCAGTTGAAACCGCTAAATGCAGTCTAGTTCCATCTAGGTTCAACGACGTAGGGCACTAAATTTCGAGCGGCACGGCCCAAAGGGGTACACTACCTGGCAATCAAAAGGGCACCCGGCACCGATGGGGCACGTGCCCTGTGCCCCCTGGACAGTAGATAAACTCCGGGAGGCATTAAATAAGTTCAGGGGCCGGATCAGCTCAAGGGGCACTAAAACAGCTAATAGGGCACAGGCAAGCTCAGGGGCATCAAACTAACTCAGAGAGCATTATATAGGTTCAGAAGGCACAATTATTTTCTCAGGGCGGGCACCAGATTGACTACGAGGGCATCAGATCAGCTCAGAGGGCACATGATCAGCCAAAGGGCCAAGACCAGCCCAGGGCACCAGATTAGCTCCGCCCGTACGATTATTGGCATGTTGAGGCATTATTGGAAACGGATTACGTGCCTATACTCTTCCCGGGTGCTTGAAAGGCGACAGAATGCCCTAGCTGATCAAAAGGCACTAATTGTCAAACAATAGCTTAAATCCTAAATGCAGTCTAGTTCCATCTAGGTTCAACGGCGTAGACACTAAATTTCGAACGGCACGGCCCAAGAGGGTACACCACCTGCAATCAAAAGGGCACCCCGGCACCGATGGGGGGCACGTGCCTTGCCCCCGGCTGCGCCACTGGTTTGATGTTAATGAGGCACGTATGCACACTAGGTTGCTAATATACAAAAACTGAGGAATTAAAGTTTGCCCTATTATTTTGAGTTGTATTATGATTTAATAAATCAAAGTAAAATGCAAAAAAATAGGACCAAAAATTTGGGGGACGTCCCCCCTAGTTGGCCAACAGGGGGGACGCGTCCACCCGCCCGCCCCCCACTTTCGGCGCCCAAGGGCAGGATTACATTGCAAAGACCTGAAAGCAAAAGGAACATTTTTCACAGCCTCTTTTAAACCACGAGACTCTATGGTCTGCTATTTATCGTCATCTTTTTTCTGATCCAAAGTTAAATGCATGATGTCTTCAATGCGCCATCTGTTTTTTACAGATTTTTCGGGACTACAGATTTTTTAAACTTTTTCGGGACTTTCGGGACTCTGGTTCATTGCGTGCTTTGTTTTTTAGGTACATTGACATAAATTTTACCTATCTGTCGGTCAATTTCTAGTACAGTTTTTCTCAGCTTAAATTGAAATAGTCAAAGGGTGGTTCAGAATATACTGGGTCAGAAATTGCCACTCAAAATGTCACATTATAATATTCACTTCCGTTATTTGCATTTGAAACCTCGCTTACATATTGTTTTAGTTATGACATAGCTAATGAATGACATGCACTCAAAATAAAAACTTTCACATCCCCGATCTCACTCACCTGTCAGCATTTAGCATCCTTAATTCCTAAGAAGCAAATACTTTATTTTGAGTGGCAGGGAAACCTGTCAGTTGCACCTCTCCAGCCAGCAGAAGGAAGAACTAATTCAACTGAAAACCAAAAACCATACCCACGCGTGTTTTCGAGGCGGTCTCAGCCGATTTATCTCGTGTGTTGGCTGCACATTCCTAGTCTACGTGGACAGGCTGTCTGGCTGGCCATTTGTCTGCGACATAAATGGCGCAGCCACTTCCCGGAACCTCGTGAGCAGTCTCCGGAGAATTTTCTCCGTCACTGGAGTGCCCACCACCCTCAGAACCGACAGCGGCCCGCAGTTCGGCGCCCGCCTCACCCCCAGCTTTTTGCATCGATGGGGCGTTGTGCACCAGGTGTCAACGCCGCACTTCCCCCAGGCAAACGGCCACAGTGAAGCTGCTGTCAAGGCTGTCAAGAGGCTCATCCAGGAAACGACTCACGGAGGCGACATCGACACTGATGGGTATACAGAAGGACCACTCGAACTGCGAAACACGCCGAGAGCGGATGGCCGCTCCCCAGCCCAGATTCTGTACGGTCACCCACTCCGATCAGCGGTACCGGCACATCATCGGGCCTTCGCCGCGTGCTGGCAACAGGCCGCCGACGTGTGCAACGCCAGGTCTGCCACCCAGCAGCTGCAAGCGAAGGTGCGGTATGACCGCTCGGCTCGGACGCGCCCGCCACTACGTGTTGGACAGCGCGTCCTGACACAGGACCCCAAAACCCGGCTCTGGAACCGAACCGGCGTCGTCACCGGCGTCGGTGACCGTCGAGAATATGTCATCAAATGGCCGAGTGGCAGGATCTTCTGGCGCAACAGGCGCTATCTGCGACCTCAACGCAGCCTCATCACGACTGGATCACAGCAGGCGCCTACTGAGGCACACCGGCGCCACCTGGCGAATTAGCCGCTGCCTACCACAGCGTCCGGTGGACAGGTGGCAGCACCACCGCCGCCCGAAACACCAGCAGATCTGCACCGGTCACTGGCTGGTTCACGAGAGTCTCAGCCCCGGCCCAGCACCCGCACACGCCAGAAGCCAAGACATCTGACTGTGAACTGGTCTGAACCTGTATGAGCATGATCTGTGGGAACAACCATCGTTATGCTGGAAGCTCAGCTTCGTTTCTTTTTCCACATGCCATGCGTCTGGGGGAGGTGTTGGGGTGTGCGTGGCGCCAGAAACTGGCATCTCTACCGGCCGCCCGTGTGACTTGCTCCTCTCTAAATACAGTCGCTAGTTACCGGCCAACGTGTCTGGGCGTACCGGGAGAGTGAGTGAGAACATAACAATGTCATGAGTTAACATGCGCATTGACGGGGGGCGGAGACCCGCCCCCCCTCGGGTTTTCCGGAGAGAGCAGAAAAACGGCGGCGCGTAGCGCCGCCGTACTTGGAATACCTTTTCCCTCATCGTTTTTACAACTTCTGTGAAAATCTTAAGTTTAGGTCATCTCAGGTCAGGTCACCAGTACAGGTCAAGTGACCTGACCTCACAAAAAGTTTAAGATAGCATAAATCAGAGCAGGGTGAACTTATGCGATTGAAACTCATATCACATATTGGACCCACCGAGTTCTCTAAAATATGTTCCGGTATTTTTGATATCGACGACCTAAGGTCAGGTACAAGGCATGACCTCTCCATCGGAAATACACGGGAAAATGGTTTCTACTGTGTAACTCAGTAACGGATAGTGATAGAGCGTTTATTTTAGCTGCATTAGACTCGCCTTGACTTTGCAGTTCTAATTATATGCATTTTATATAATTTGACCCTGACCTGACCTCAGGTCAAGTCAAATCGTTTATTTGACCTAGCAAGGTCAAATTATACATCATTCGATTCGGCTTGCTGCGAGAATTCATATAGTTTAAGTCCTTTTGCTCTATCTTTACTTGTTCAGATGTAATGGCCGAAAAACGTAATTTACCTGTTATCCCTATTACGGCATGTTTTGACCTCTCGTGACCTTGAATGTGACCTGACAAAAAATGGTTCAAATATTTTCGATGGAGAAGTGAATGGGCTACCCAACGCCGTTTACCGTTTTTCCGCTACCTACCGTGGTTCTCAAGATCTTAGGGGGCGGGTACCCGCCCCCCTCGTCAAAGCGAAGGTGGCGTCACGCGCGTGTTAACGCATTGGATTTTGGCATATTATTGAACAAAGTTTCTAGTTAGTAAATAGTTTTGTGCCGGGGGTGACACCCAATGAGTTGCGTGGGTGGAGAAGATCGATGGTAACTGCTGGCAGAGTAAATGGTTGGCGCGTGGGCGTCACCAATGAACACGTGCAGGGGTTGGTTCAGTGTCCCGGTCTTCGGTTGATGTCCGTGCCAGGCCACCACCGCACAGCGCCTACGCCCACGCTCTCACATATCACAATCCCAACTCGCTGTTATTCAACTGCCCTGGCTGTTCATTGGCGGACGCAGGGGGGGCATTCCGGCCATGCCCTCCCGGAGTGCTTGAGGGGGCCAAACTATCTTTTGCCCCCCCAAACGCCGGATAAATTTTTGAAAAAGGTGTTTACACTAGGCCTGTAGAGCAAAAAATCTTCGCTCCCACCCCCACCCCCCGAGAGAGAGAGAGAGAGAGAGAGAGCGATCATGTACTCGGAGAGGTAGCTTATACCAGATCTGTCGAGCACTGAAAAAAGGTGTTCACACTAGGTTTGCAGAGCAAAAAATCTTCGTTCCCACCCCCTCCCCCTCAGGAGGAGAGGCAGACATGGGTTTGGCCCCCAAAACTCGGGTCTGCGTCCGCCCCTGTGGCTGTTAATGCTTCTGCGCGCCTTATCTAGGTATCTGAGGACAATTCTTCTCACTGTATTTTATCCCAGTTCACGGCATACTCTTCTAAGACCACCCCTCCCCCAATCATGTTTTTGGGCACGCTTCTGGTCGCGGCGAGAATGCCCCTACGCCACGCATTCATTGCAGCCCCGGTAGACTGCAAACCTCTGTTTCAGACTTAGTCTGAAACAGAGGTTTTTGCTAATTTAGAAGGTTTATTTTCCTACCGATGTGATCCTCACGATTCCAGATGCGTCCATTTCTCGACATTACCCAACATGGGTAAATGCCAACACAAAAGGCGGCAAAAATATAGAGTGCTTTGATATAGAGCTGTAATAAATATTGCACATCACCATAAATTTAACACTGAAACAAGAGCGATAACATGTCGGCCTGTAATATCGTGCCTCAACATTAAACAAACATCTCCAATATCGAAATAATAATGAAAAAGCTTTAATTGTAATATTGATGACCGGTGCGACGCCGGATGACCCCGGCAGTTGGTGCGTCGTTAAACCCCAACAATTATTATTGATGATCTGTGAAAATTAGCCCATTTTTCGACATTACCTAACTTTGGTACCATGTTAGCATAATATTGAGCTACAATATTATATTTCAACACAAATTCGACATTGGAACAAGACCGAGAAAATATTGGTCTGGAATATTGTGCCTTAACATTAAAAAAAACATTTCAATATTGGAATGAGAAAGAAAAAACATGGAAAGCTACTATTGATAATCAATGAAAAATAGACAATTTCTCAATGCTTCTAATATTGGTACAATGTTACAATAATATTGAATGTCAGTATTGGATTTCAAACTTTAATAAATATTGACCAATATTGATACAATATTTGTTTCAGGCTAGGACCCCCGATCGGCAATTCTGGATCTGCCTATGGCGAGACCCATACCAACATGTATGTTTGTTGTGTACCTGATCAGCTCAAAAGGCAAGTACACAGCTGAAAACCTTGATGCTTAAATGTCCCTGGATGTGTGGAACTTGTTCTGGTTATGTGGGTACTTTGAAGACCTGCAGGCATTCACCAAAATCATCCCTGAGGCTTCTCAGTGCTGAAGTCCGCAGGGAGTCAAAAAAGAAGATATCCATAACCAGCAACATCCTCCATCCTCCGGAAATAAAAAAAATTCCAGCTCAAAATCGGGATTTGCACCTGTACGCTGCACTGGATGACAGATGTTTTATTACACCTTGCTGAATACGAGCAACCCTTCTAATACCTCCTGTAGGTTGTTTCAATCCTAAAAACCCAAATTTAAAGCCTGCAACTGCATTTTGACCCACAACGGCTCACTCAAAAATGACACTAATATTGATACATGGCGATGAATGGTGGATCCCAGCTTTTGCCATCCACCAGCTGACTGCGGAATCTGCCTCTGGTCGATGATGTCATGAAAGGTCTCTCTTGAAAGGGTCTTACCTCAGATTGTAAACCCGCTCCTGCTGTAGAACTGAGTAGTGCCCAAGAGAGGGGGTATAAGTGCAATATGTATGAATGTGGTAGTTTTCGTCATTTTTGGTATTCAGAAGTGAAAAAAGTAAATTTAAGCATTCCTTTTTATCCACATTCTATTCAGCATTTGTTTCCGTTTATAGCAATCATTTGGTGTCATACCTTCCACCAATGTTGATGTTGATGTGTAAACATGGTCATAGGACTCAAACTGGGTTTTCTACTATATCTCTTTGAAAGTGCCATACTTAGCAGACTACATTGGGGTCCATTTATATTCATTGTTCATAGCTAGTCATATATTGTACAAGTAACATCACTATTTGAGGTTATTTGATATGACATCAGAAAATTGATATGACCTGTCCCTGATCCAAAAATGTTGCATTACTCACTAAAAAATTGTGTCTGTGTTGTACTTTTTCACAGGATACTATCAAATTAAAAACACCTACATATGGCATAAACCTTGTGCTTGTGTTATTGGTGAGAAATGAATTAACTCAATATTATGAAATTGATAAAAACCCGATTTTTCTGTTTGTCTAAAAAAATCCCCCTAACTTCATAACTAGTCAAATCATGCTGATCATTTTTTAGATCCTCTAAGCAGCATTCCTTATGTCCTAAAAAACTGTTCCAGTGACATTCTATGCCTGAGTCCTGTTCATATAATCAATATAATCCATATTGACTTATAAAGTGGGGCTATTTGATACGAGTATGAAATATGGTCCGGAAGTACAAATGGGAGGAAAGCCCCATAAGACGTCACTTACATGTCAACACTGAACGTCTTTAGTATGCTGCAGAGGATGTGCAGTCTGGGAGGCCTTCCTACACAGGAGTCGGTCAAAACTGGGGGATGAATCGCATGAAAATATATATAGAGTAGTGAAAAGGCTGCATCAGGGCCGCATTGGACATCCCACAATGCTGACTAAAGAAGAAAAAGACTTGTGCAAGCAGCTGAAAAATCAGCTGAATGGGGATTTCCCTTAGATCTCTATGATATTTGCATCATCTTGAAGACATACTCGGACCGATGTAACGTTCACATCAGCTGCTTCAAGAACTGCATTGGAGAGGAATGGGCGTGGAATTTCTTTTATCGGAACTGCAAGGAACTGTCACATCGATTCTGTGAAAACCTCAATAGGGGTCATGAACATGTATCCAAAAAGATGATCAACGACTATTTTGACCGACTGAAAAGCGCACCATGTGGAGTGCAACAGAGTGGATTGGAAACAGACATAATCGGTCGCATCTCTGTGATCAGTGAAAAGCGGGGTGTATTGACATTCTCAACAAATGTGCTGTCTGACTCCACTGCCATGGGAGTCTATCAATCGCCCATGTGACGGTAATATGGTCATCTACGGGTACAATATTATTATCATTTTGCCCCACCTGGGGTAAGGGTGGGGTAATGATCTGCCATGGACTGTGATTTTCATTTTTCGATTCAAAAAGGTGGTTAATTTGAATCCGTACATGTATATTCATATCACACAAGGCACAATTGTTAAAAATACAAGAACACTGTAAAAATACAGCCACAGGAAAAGCAAGTGGAAAGACAACCGCAAAAGACATTCCTTAGGGAGGACGAGGTGGACAGGGACACGAGCTTGGGGCATTCGCGACGGCGACGGGGTCAGGGGTGCAGCGAGCGCGACGCAGCGGCGGAGGGACGCAGTGGCGGAGGGAGCTCAATGCAGCAGTGGAGGGAGTGCGACGCCGCGGGCGGATGGCAAGTCAGTTTGCTCTGTTCTACAAAGCATTGCCTGTTTATATACACACATTTTCACATTTACTATTCTTACAACACTCGATTTTCTTCGTCATGCTTGATTATCATGGCTGTGAGTGTTTTGTATCTCAAATTGGCAAAATGACAATTTTGTACATGTTTGAATTGCACATTTTCTGCACCCCACGATGTCACCTTTTGTGGATATCCCTGAAATAGGTATATTTCTCTCAAATAAAGAGTTAGCAGCCTAGTTTTTTTCTTAAAAGCATCTTCAGTGTTTTTAAAAACCAGCTGTGAATATCAAATACCCCCACATAGGTACATTTTAGAGACATTGCCTCCTGAGCATAAACATATTGAATTGCCCCACCCCATGGGGCAATTTGATACAACCTTAAAGTAAAAAGATAGCATTGCCTGTTTATATACACACATTTTCACCTACACTATTCTTACAGCACTCAATTAGTCTACAAAGCCCTAATTTATAGTGAATTGGAAATATAGCCCTTTTCGACACATGATTAAAAAAACTGAACATTTTGTATCAAATAACCTTGTTTTACGGTAACAATCTTGGAATTTTTGGGACCACTATGACCTGTTGGCTCTCATTCACTGAGATCACTGAGATTGGAATTTTTGGGACCACTATGGCCCGCTGGCTCCCCTGAGTTCATGCTTGTTCCTTTGACTACCCACATCCGTCCAATCCTTGAGTATTGTTCATGTGTTTAGGACACTGGGTACATCAAAGACCGGTGTATGCTAGAAACTTTTCAAAGGCGGTGGACTAAGCAGATCGATGCTTCAAGTTCTCTAAGCTATGCTGATTGGTTAAAAACACTCAACCTGTATTCTGTACAAGGTAGACTTCTGTCAATCAAACATGTGTATTTCACACACACACACGCGCACACGCACACGCACATATCTTAAAACTCCGATAAAAAGGCGAGAAACGTGATGTTCATATCGCGTCCCCCAAATGCCGCTCCCGCCCTCCATCAAAAACCTATAAAAAACGCTGCTTGACATCATGGCACCAGGGTCAGTCGAGGGAGTCGATCGCCGACGGGTCATTGTACGGATAACATCGACAATCATTGGCATTCCCGCTGCTGATCCATAAATTGCACCCACCCCGGCTATCAAGAAATCACTACGAATCAACGGTACCCGAAAGAAAAATGTGAGATCAGAACATCGAAACGTCTCCCTACGACGATAAAAGAACCAGACAAGGAGAAGCAGCTCGAGAACACGTCAAGATCTCCAGCCCACGCCCAACCCATATCACATTCTGCCAAGTGCAAACCACAGGCCCGGTAGATGTCGCCCCTAAGCGGCCGTCCGGCCAGCAGGAGAACCACAACCGGCCAGCTGCGGTGCCCGTACCAGCCGTGAACGCCCCCACCGCCAGCGGGGGAGGGCCGCACAAGGGACTAGCGGGTCCCTGCACGATTCAACTATGGCGGGTCCCTGCTATACAACTATGCAGTAAAAAATTGATATGTTGTTGAAGGACGAAGAGTTATTGATAAGTGGAGTATTCGGAGGGGCAAGGGACATTTGCCCCTTGCCCTGATTGCCCCACAGCGCTCCCCTTCTCCTGAATCGCCCCGAAATCCCCTGGAATGTCGCTTCTGCCTAAGATGCAAGCCGTGGCGCGCCTACGGTGCAATGTGGTGCCTCCCTGACGTGTCACATCTGAAGAATCAGTGCCCCCTGACCAGTGTGCCCTCTCCCGTAGGAAATCATTGATGCGCCTGTGTCTTGACGAGTCATTCTCCCCGAGGATATTCCATGACCTTTGGTCATGGACCAAATATACAAAGGACCAAAGGACCAAATATACAAATATACATTTTATATAAATATATACCATATATACTTTGACCGTGTGTGGGTTTAGGTGCATGCGTGCTTGTTTCTGTTTGTTTTGTTGTGTTGTTTTATGTACTTTTGTGCCTTTTCTGTTTCACTAGTTGACTTTTTATTTCATGGGGGGCCGTCTAAAAGCATTGTTTTGGTAGCTGAGGCTCAATCCCTGTGTGCCTCAGTGGTAAGGCATCTACTGCCCGCTGCCTGATCCACAAGTCTCGAGGTTCAAGTCGATAGGATCCTCTGAATAAGCACAATCGGATTTCCGAAGTCTGCCCGAACAGCCTGGGAACTTCTGCTGCCAGTTGAGCTGGACAGCTAGTTTGTTGTCAAACCTTGTAGTGGAGGTATACTGGTCAGACTCAAACCACAATGTCGTGCATGATACATAGTCGGATATTTGTTGTTTTGTTTTGATTGTATTTATTTGTGTTCTGTTTTATATGAACTGAGTTGTATAGTTTGTGGCTCATATTTTTACTGTAATGTGGTACAAATATTATCATGTTCTTGACACAAATGGTGTTGACATTGTTTGTGTTTGTTTGCGCTGCTAGGTGAGTTGGCAAGTTGGGTTGTTAGCTTTGATTTACATTCACATTGGTTTGTTTACAGGATGGCCCTTTATGTCAATCAGATGATGTAAGATATTTTCTATGATTTTGGTGTGTTTATAGGCAAACTGCCAGCAATGTTTTCTCCGAAGTTGTCACTGGTGAAGCTGAGTATCAGTCTTCCCTCAGCTTTGCTGCAGCGAAATGGTGAGTTAATTAAATGATGCGTGTTTGTGTGTGCAAATCGTGTACTTTCGTCTGAATGCAAACACGTACTTCCTTCGCAACTTGTATTCTGAGTCCTTTATATCTACCTAGTTTCTGCATGTGTGTCATCTTTGTGTGTATCGTTTGTGAAGACCAACTATTAGCCGAATTATCTGCTCGTTGGAAGCTCTAACGTTGTGCCAATGTCGAATCCCTGTTGAGTGTGCGGGAGTTTTTTTAGGATCTTTATGCATGTGAGGGAATTGGTGGTGTGGTCTTCATATATGTACACGGTGTGTGTCAGGTGCTCTTAATGTGCACACCTTTTTCAAAAATAAGTTTGCTTTTGCATGGGCTGTCTATTATCCAGAACTATAGCATTTGAGCTGATAGATTTTAGTGTCTATCTGCCGACATGATGACCTATTAGGTCATCTTAATTAGGTCATCTATTAGGTTATCTATTAGGTCATCTCAACACCTTTGTAAGGTGTTCCGTGAGAAAGTTGTCTCCAATGGCAAGGCTATAGTAACCTACGTGAATATTGGATCGACGTTAATGGACTTTGTTGATTGTTTCATAAGTCTACTTCGTAACTGTATTTCCTATTCTCGAACTCCTACTGTGAGTTGAGAACAATGAAAAACCTTCATGTTCTGATGATGTCTGTCATTTGCGTGCAATGACGATGGTCTGCCAGAGATGAATGCAGATGTACAGTGCTTTTGCTTTTACGCGACTGCCTTGCGCTTGCTGTTTTTGGCCTTTGCAAGAACTGGAACTATTCACTGATCTTGGGTCGAAGATTGGTCTGCCGGAGAATGACTGACCCGCAACTAGTTTTTAGCCAGAATTTTTGGCTGCCAAAAGGTAAAGACTAGAATTGATTCATGACCGTATTGTGAGGGAGTTCCTCTGTGTTGGAGGCCAAATTTCTCCGTTTTGCATACCAGCGCTAGAACAAGAAATAAAAACGTCTCAAGATCTTGGCAATTACTATGCGAGTTGTATGATCCAGTTGAGGCATTTGAATGCATCGTGGAGTGACCGGACGTTAAATACGCTGTGAAAATTATGTACAGACGGGCGTGATCTCACTTTGATCTCACCAATTCACTAATAGATTTATCCCCATTTACAGTGTGCTCTAGGACAACGACACCTCTTCTGTGCGGTCTTCTTTTCAAAGGAGATCCTGCCATCACTGGACAGCAACCAGTCAGAAACACCGGATTCTTTACAAACCGTGAGTTTCATAAGCGGTAGATAGATAGATCATTGGGTGCCTGCGATGAATATCCCAATCTTAACACGCGCATTGACGGGGGTCTGAGCCACCTTCGGATTGACGAGGGGCGGGTACCCGCCCCCTAAGATCTCGAGAACCACGGTAGGTAGCAAAAAACGGTAAACGGCGTTGGGTAGCCCATCCGCTTCTCCATCGAAAATATTTGGACCATTTTTGTCAGGTCACATTTAAGGTCACCAGAGGTCAAAAACATGCCGTCAAATGCCGTCATAGGGATAACATGTAAATTAAGTTTTTCGGCCATTACATCTGAACAAGTAAAGATAGAGCAAAACGACTTGAACTCTATGAATTCTCGCAGCAAGCCGAATCGAATGATATATAATTTGACCTTGCTAGGTCAAATCAAAGATTTGACCTGACCTGAGGTCAGGTCAGGGTCAAATTATATAAAATGCATATCATTAGAACCGCAAAGCCAAGGCGAGTCTAATGAAGCTAAAATAAACGCTCTATCACCATCTGTTACTGAGTTATTTAGTAAAAACCATATTTCCCATGTATTACCAATGGAGAGGTCATGCTTCGTACCTGACCTTAGGTCATCGATATCAAAAATACCGGAACATATTTTAGAGAACTCGGTGAGCCCATTATGTGATATGAGTTTCAATTGGATAAGTTCATCCTGCTCCGACTTATGCTATCTTAAACTTTTTTTGAGGTCGGGTCACTTGACCTGTACTGGTGACCTGACCTGAGATGACCTATCCTTAAAATTTTCACAGAAGTTGCAAAAATGATGAGGGAAAAGGTATACTAAGTACGGCGGCGATGCGCGCCGCCGTTTTTCTGCTGTCTCCGAAAAACCCGAGGGGGCGGGTACCCGCCCCCCGTCATTGCGCTTGTTAAGGTTTTAGATCATGCAAGCGAAGTGTGAACCAAACCGAGACATTGCGATAATCTGTTCGGAGGCTGCTTTGATTGCGTTTGCTATGTGCTGATTATTTCCAGCATACGTTGAACTCAACACGAACAGAAGACTCGGGGTAGTCAGTTACTTGTATTGTAATTGATACCCACACATTCGTCTTTAAGATCCATCTTTTTTACCATAACCCATGCGCTTGTGCTGTTGTGCCATTTCCTGGCGTTAATTTTCAATCGTTCTGTGGAATGCTGCTGCAGCTTCCCTGTTGTACGCTGTAATGTTGAGCGAAGATGACCATGATATGCCGTGCTTGGATTACGTTAAGCTGAGAGTAGAAATCGTGACCTGATTCCATTCGTGCTTGAAGTGGTTTTCACACGCAATTTAACTGGACCCTTGAGTTAAATTTTTCAGTTGTAACTGATAATCCTTTCTGTACTTTAAAACATGAACAATTTCGATCAGACTGTTCTGGATAATCTAACCAGTTTTCTCCACTGCAGAACAATTCACTGATTCGTTAGCGCCTGCCTCTGCTTTAACGTGACAGCCTCGCCTTTCCGGCCATGTGTACCTGCCCTACACAACCTCTCCATCCTGTCGCACCTTCCGCAGTGACCGCCGACGACCTGTGGAAGAGTGCCACCAGTGTAAGCAACCCCGGCAAGAAGCGGGGCAGAGGCAGAGGAGCGGATGTGGTGCGTCGGCGCGACCTCAACCGTGGCCAGCAGATCGGCGTTGGTGGGTATTGTGGAGGAGACGCCACGCTGGGGCGGGGTAGCTGTCGGGGAGGGGTCACGCGGGGCGGGCGCTTGTGGGTCGCTTGGAATTGAGGTAGAAAAAGTCTGAAACTAGTGGGCTTTGTACGATGTTTGTACAAAGATGAGTGAATGACTTATTTCAAACGTTTCTTTTTCAAGCAGAACTTCTTTTTCTCTTTTTCAATTAGAGCATCTTTTTCGCTGAATTTCCCTCGCTCTTACATTCAGTCATCTGTTTTTCATCAGAATTTACTCAAATCCATTCATTATCACACATCCACGCACCTCATCATTTTTACCCTCCTATAATCACAACGCCTTCGTGTGTGTCCAGGCAACCAGAATATGGTGTTCCCGGGTCTGAACACGCCGGTGATCCGGGGCACGGAGGTGGTGCGCCAGGAGCAGCTGCCCAAGAACATGGAGCGCGTGTCGCAGCTGCAGCAGATCCGCTCGGAGCTGGCCGCCAACAAGCGCGTCAAGCTGAGTCCGCTGGAGCGAGGCTGGAGTGGCAACAGGCTGCCGGGTCGGAGTCTGGGACCGCCGGAGCCCATCGACTACGGTGGGTGGTGGAGTGGACTGAAGCGGCCACAAGGGTCGGGATGGTGCTGATGCATATGGTGTGGTGTGGTGTGGTGTGATGAGATGAACGGTGTCGCTACTGGGTGCTGTGTGTTGAAATCTGCGGTGAAGATGTGAGCTCATTGAGGTTTTGTTTTAGCTGACTTATGTACATGATGCCGGGGGCATGGTGGAGGGTTTTATTGCTAAGCATGATGCTGGCTAGACCATTCGTATCGTAAATTATAAGCTACTGATGTACCAATGCAGACATACGATTGTATACGGCCTTTAAACGTTTATACGGATTTCGTTTATAGACCGCTGTAGCACGGTAAAACATGCCCCGGTTTACCACTTGGCTTGTATTAACTTGCATGGAAACTCGTTGCGAGAGGGGTCCGCCAGGTGACCATAGAAATTAGCGCGCCCTAAAATTCCAGCTATAAGGACGACGAAACGTGTACGTACTGCTCCGCCAATAAGTGGAATATTCATGCCAACCGAAATAGGTTAATGTTACCTATTCCTGCAGTTCATAACCCATTAGAGGTGTTTCAAATATTTCAAGGGTATCATATCAAATTCAAGCCTATTCCAAGTGTTCGGCAAGGATTGTGCTTGTTCTCGTGCTCACAGATTTCACCTCTGAC
This sequence comes from Lepas anatifera, assembly GCA_034440635.1. NCBI lineage: Eukaryota > Metazoa > Arthropoda > Thecostraca > Lepadidae > Lepas > Lepas anatifera. The sequence goes on along the minus strand of JAOTON010000652.1, from coordinate 1,063,865 downwards.
GTGACCGTGCCTTACACTGACTCCGCCGCCAGAGTCGTTCGAGGAGTTCGACACGATCGCGCTGGAGCTGAAGACGGTGTTCTCGGTGACCGCGACGGCGGGACGGACGCGCCACATCAGCTGCTTCGTGGTCACCGGCAACGGCAATGGCCTCGCCGGCTTCGGACTCGGCAAAGGCAACACCGGCGTGGCCGCCATCAACCAGAGCAAGCGGCGAGCCTCGCAGCGACTCATGTACATCGAGAGGGCCGACGACCACACCGGTAAGGACGCTGCTGGTTCAGAGGGCCGACGACCACACCGGTAAGGACGCCGCTGGTTCAGAGGGCCGACGACCACACCGGTAAGGACGCTGCTGCCTCAGAGGGCCGACGACCACACCGGTAAGGACGCTGCCGGATCAGAGGGCCGACGACCACACCGGTAAGGACGCTGCCGGCTCAGAGGGCCGACGACCACACCGGTAAGGACGCTGCCGGATCAGAGGGCCGACGACCACACCGGTAAGGACGCTGTTGCCTCAGAGGGCCGACGACCACACCGGTAAGGACGCTGCCGGTTCAGAGGGCCGACGACCACACCGGTAAGGACGCTGCCGGCTCACAGGACCTCTGCTGCCGAGTCAGTTGTTGTCTCCGGGTGATATTTATTTTGCCCTTCTCTCCTACTTGTCCCGCCACTCTAGCTGGGCGCAGGTATGTTTCTATATGAAAGATACACCTGTGTTATTTTCTGGGTTTAGGTGCATGCTTGCATAAAACTTACGACCCAAGACTGCGGTTTTTGTATTAGGTATAATTTCTGTGATTAGATATATTACTGATATGGAGCCTGGTGAGTCGGAGTTAGTTGGCTCCGTGTTGATTAATGCACACGTTGACTCCGGGAAAAATTTATGTCAGAAAGCTGACCAGATTGTATTTCCTTCCAGATTTCATTTTTCCTAACTTTTTCATGAAATTAAGTTTGAAAATGATTGATTTGTTTTCTCCCCGAAGTCAACTCTAGGTGCCCCCGGTGGGCCGTGTAGCCCTGGGGAGGACAGACATGGAGCAAATGCCGAAGCTGATGTCAGCTGATTTCCCTGTGGAATAATCTCGACCGAGTCTTCTCTTGCAGAGTGTTGAATGCTTCCGTAGTGGTAACAGCTCACCACCGTCCCCTGGGGTGTGATAGTTTAAATTTTTTTTTTTTATTTTTTTTTTTATTTTTTTTTAAAAAAAATAATTTTTTTTTTTTTTTTTTTTTATTTAATATTTTTTTTTTTTTTTTTTATTTTTTTTTAAAAAAAAAAAATACCCCCTTTTTTTTTGGGGGGTTTTTTTTTTTGTTTTTTTTGTTTTTATTTTTTTTTACACAATAAACGGGGGGGGGGGGGGGGGGGGGGGGTGTGTGTTTTGTTTTTTTTTTTTTTTTTTAATTTTTTAAAAAAATTTTTTTTTTTCTTTTTTATTTTTTTTTTTTTAAAATTGTGGCCCATTCCCTTTAACAGCTGGAATAGGGTCCGTGTGACGGTACACTCTGGCTGACGGGCCCCAAGTGCCAGGTGCGTGAAAGTCCAGTTGCTAAAGCATTTGGCGCCGACTAACGTTTGAACCCATTGGCGTGTTTTCCATGCATTAACCTGGTTCACAATGTATTAAACCTAGTACTTTATTTGCAAGTCCGTTTGAGTGCGTGAGAGAACGCGCTACGATACTCAGAATAGTAGCGCAGTTTTGGGGAATATCCCCTCTGGTCAGTTGTTTTTGTTCCTCTCTGGCATACGTTGTCCCGACTGCAGTTTTTTTGTATTCGAACCTCTAGCTGGGACCCTGTATGTTCTCAGGAGAAAATGAATATCTTCTAGATGCTTCTAGTTAACTGCACCAGACTACGCCGCATCACTTCCTCTCCGTGATGTCAATGTGCTCGGCAGTGTTCCACGACTTCTTCACGATGTTCGGCAAGGTGCGCATTTTCGTGGAGCGTCGTCCGCGGGGTCACGGCCTGCAATGTCACCGTGCAATTCGCGAGATCTGCAAGGTGGTGGGCATCACCGACATCTACGCCAAGGTGGAGGGGCCCACTGACAACGTGCAGAACGTCACCAAGGCCTTCTTCCTCGGCCTGCTCCGGCAGGTGAGTTTATAGAGACTGTTGCGTGGTTTTCATGCCAGATTAACACCCGAAGACTCGCGCATAAGGTTTATAAAGATTCCTGGAGTTGTGATTATCGTTGAGTGAAACATTGCGCTTGTTTTTTTCAGGTAACTATCCCAAAGGAGTTGCATGCGGCTGAAGTGTGTATTTCTGTTGAGGCGGCATTTCCCTAACCAAACCATTGGCTGACGAAGGGACAAAAGGTGTTACGCTCCCCGCACCCCCCTCATTTAAGCACCAGTAGCCCCGTGCTGCGGTCAAATGCTCCCCCCCCCACCAGGATGCATATTCTCCAAGCCAACAATAGGAAGACCCTTTTTCTTGCATATGTCGCCCCTCTCTCCAATCGGAGATCGTGAACCCGCTTAAGCTCTAACTTGTCCTTGGAGAACCTATTGTCTAGAAATTGGGGGTTGGACCAAAAATGGATATTTCCCTTGTGAGGCATTATAACTGCACCAGTGTATAATCGGGAATTTTGGGAGCATCAATAGATTTCAAACAAAATTAGGACATTCCCTTATTTTATCAATCTAGTATTGTGAAGGCAAATGCGTGAAAGAAAGTGCGATTCTCTCAGTTACGACCCAGCTTCCCCGTGCCGTTGGGCTGTTACTCCCCTTAATAATGTTTATTGTCAACACAAATTCTGTCAGATTACCACCCACTCACAATCAATCCCAAACTGGCCAGAATGTTTGATCTCCTGTTACACCTTCACAGTGGCTTTTTAATATGCTGAATTTGCCGTTGCCCTCCGAGAAATTCCGTGCTTCCAGTTTCGTTGGCATTCTGCGAAGACGTGTTGGTTCTGCAGTTAAGCTGATCGGTGGCTGCAACTGGAGAGTCCTGGGACATGGCAGTGCTATTTGACGCATCTCAACCAGCTGCCTTTTTCTTACAGCCTTGTCGGCACGCTTCTTCACCCCCTCTGGGTGTTTTGTCTTGTCAGGTTTGTCTCGCGCACTCACTATCCTGTTATTAGGCCGTTGCCATCAGAGCTTCATCAGCTCCCTGACGAGCTGCGTTAGCTCTCAGTGTCTGACCACGCGTCTCCTTGTCAGCTCTCAGTGTCTGACCACGCGTCTTTACGTCAGCTCTCAGTGTCTGACCGCGCGTCTCTGCGTCAGCTCTCAGTGTCTGACCGCGTGTCTCTGCGTAACTCTCAGTGTCTGGCTCTGCGTCAGTCCTAAGTGTCTGACTGCGTGTGTCTTTGGCGCCGACAGCGAACCCACCAGCAGCTGGCTGACCAGAAGAGGCTCCACCTGGTGGAGAGGCGGCCCGAGTCTGACGGCTTCATCCGCGTGGTGGCCTCCCCGCCAGCGGCGCCCGCTCCCAGGAAGAGATCCCGCCCGACGAGGAGCTCGACTTCCAGCTGGTCAGTCGGCCGCATTCGTTCAGATGGCGATTACACGCCGCGGGGTTGTTGGTGGTGTCGTACAAGGTGGTGCAGTATCCGTCTGAGATGGCGCTGTTCTCGCTGGTTTTATTTGTTTAAATGGTCATCATTCTAATACTCATCGAAATTAAGTCATTATATAGCATCAAACTCTTACCGTCTCACAGTATGAAGTAGTAGGCTATATTGTATACATTCGAGTTGCATGGAGTGAATGCAAGTAATCACATTATAGCAGTATCTGCAATAGTCGATGCAATACTATCCCATGTCATACCCTCGTCAATGTTTCACGCGAGCATTTCTTGCTGAATACCCGTAGCTTTTGAGTAGCATACCAGCGCCCTCGCTGTGAACGCTGTAGCGAAGCCAGTGTAATTACCAAACTAGCACTAGAAAAGTTTGACGAATGGTGTGGAAGTTCAGGTGCAGCACAATGTCGCAGAGTTTCTGTTTGAATAGAGACTGGCCGATCTATTGGGCCCGTAACGCCAGTCCTCGCTTTGGCGATATTGTCCTGCTGGCTTTGGCAATATTTCACTGCTCGCTTGGTGACGATACTATATCTGCTTTGGCTTATTATGACCACCCGGGCCTCTGAAGATCAAATGTGCGGCGTACTGAAGACCAAATGCGCGGCGTGCTTTCAAACCTGATGGTTTAAGTATTTGTGCATTTTACTTGTTAAAACTGCTGAACGTTGACGACGGTGGCCTAGTGGCTTTATTGCCCGTCTTTAGATCGGACAGCATGGATTAACGTGGGTTCAATCGTCACGGCGGTAAACCGTCTTCCGTGTCCGATCTGGCCCGGTGGAGAGGATCCTTTAACACCCAAGCCAATATTACCTGTAATTGAGCAAGTACCCTTGTTGGGAGTGGCCCTAATAAAACACGACATTACTACCGAATCATATTTATTTATTTATATGTATCCTTAGCACTGTAGGCAGTCCCACTGCAATTAGGCCATCAAAATAAAACCATTGGGCTGATGGTGGCTAGTACCATTGTGTGTACAAATTTGAGGAGCCGTCGGCTTTTTTATCATCTTTGGCATAAGCTGGTGTGAATAATTCATTTAGAGTCGTAGGTATTTACGTGTAGCAAGATCAAGTTGGAATTTAGTCGCTCACCCTGGTTATTTGTTTTGCAATGTGGTCGGAAACTTCGAGAGTATTGACGACCTTTTTAGCCTGATGTATGTCTCTACTTTCTTCTTTTTACTCACCGGTGATATTTATATGCTGTTTTCATTTTAGGGCCGGATCCAGACAGGGTAGTTTGTGTGGTGAAACATAAAACAATCTTACAAGTGTTTTATTTTAATTTTATTTTTAATAAAGAAGAAAGTGTTGTAACTCGGGCTGGAAACCTTACCAGATTGGCCCTCCCCGATCCCTCATGTTGTTTTGCCCTTTTTTGCCGTCATATGATATACCAATGGTATGATAGCACATAATTTAATAAGAAACAATTAATACTTCCCTACGGGTGTTCCCTCAGTACATATTCGAAGGGAAAGTGCCTCTAAAGCGACCACCGAAGCTTCCGTTCTACATGGCGCTGCCCTGCTACCAGAAGCACCTCAACATGACCAAGCACATGAAGAACCACGACCAGGTAGGTGTCAGAGTTGGAGCCTTGGGGTTTAACGATGCACCAGCTTCTGGGGTCATATGGCGTCGCGAACTCTCACCCTGTTGGAAGGGTATATTGCGGTTGAGGGGATATTGGGAGTTTTATTCTGTATTCTCGTCGGGGATTCGAATCCGGGTCAGCGGCGTTGGGGTGAAACGTGCTACCTCTGAGTCACCGCATCCCCCCCCTGGTGAGGTGGCCGAGAAATAGCCTTGGTCGTGCCCAGACTGCACCTTTACCTTCTGTCCCTGTCTCTTGCGCTTCCTTTTCTTGCATCGTGAATTTTTTAAGGTGGAAAATTAGACGTCTGTTGACGAGGCAAGTTCAAGGCCGTTGCGACCGATTTTTTAGCTGAGGGAAGGGAATCTAGGTATCCTTTGTCCACTTTTTACGTATATACAGCTCAGAGAGGGTAGCGAAAAAGATATGCCCTATCAACATTAATAGAGGGAAAACTGTTAGTCTTGAAATGTGACATTCTACCGATATCTTTGCGAGATTACGTTCTGGAAAGTAATTGGGCAGCCAAGGTGGGGGAGAGGTCAGTGTCTCGACCTTTCCCGAGTTGGTGGTGGAGTGGGTGAAAGGTCTCTTTCCGTGTTGACGTCTCTTGGCAAGCATATCCATTCCACGCTTCCCTTTATAAAAGCATGAACAGTGTTGTCACACTTGTCTACCATTGTGTTTGGTGGCGAACCGCGGGTGAGCAGCAGCAGCAGGGTCCAGAACAACTCTGTGGTCCCCTCGGTCGTGGTAGTCTGCGGTGTCCTCAGGTGCGGGTGTTCACCAGTCTGCGGTGCCCTCAGGTGCGGGTGCCGCCGGGTGCCCGGGCCCAGGGCGGGGCACCGTCGCGTGCCCAGTCGGGTGTCAAGCGCGGCCCCGGCAGGACCAGTCGTGCCCCAGGGCGGGGTTCACAGTCGCGGTGCCCAGTGCGGGGTTCACCAGTCGCGGTGCCCCAGGTGCAGTGTTCACCAGTCTGCGGTGCCCTCAGGTGCGGGTGCAGCTGGGCGCCGAGTACGGTGAGGTTCGCAGCTTCCTGGCGGATCAGTATCCAGAGTGCCGCGCCGAGTCGGCCGCCGTCTTCGAGGAGCGGAAGCGGGCCCGGGAGGCTTCCGAGGCGCAGGACGAGTCGTGACCTCAGTCTCAGTCGTGACCTGCAGTGGCAGACTCCGACGCTCTGTGTGTGCCGGTGACGCGAGTATGTTGTGCTTTCTGTTGTGATTCAGTTGGTGTACCGCGAGGTCTTGACTATTTGTATGCAGTGGGATATCTTTGATGGCTTTGGTGGAAAGCTGTGTGGTTTTCTGCTGAGAAAGTGTTAAACACTGCGGGTAGGAGAGTTTGTGGATGGTCGATAGCATTATGTCTGTTCAGTGATCGAAATCAACGCAGTTTATGTGTTGGAACTTGAAATGTTAGGACTTAATAGATACCCTTCTGAGGAACGACATGGGCTTTTATGCTTTTTACGTAGAATTTAAGCGATGTAATATGCATTTCAAACGGGGACATAATCTCACAAACATGCATACTTTTTGCTGTATGCCTTACGCATGTCCGCAAAACAGAACAGCTAGCATAAAACATGCAAGTACTAAGAGCCGGATGGTATGGCAACTCCGCACATGTTCCACGCCAAGTGTACCCACTTTTTCACTTCATGTTACCGATTTGGATGATTTTTTTATATTTTTGCGTTCCCAACCCGGGAACATTTTGCACATTTGCACCACACACAAGCGGACACACACTATGTACACGGCAGCAGGGCTTACGCTTATCGGCACCCTTGCGGGACAGTCATGTCCGCACGCCCATGTCACGTGCCCCACTGTACCAGGCAGTGGAGCTATCCCGATTCCTCGGGCCCGGCGGAACAGAGGACTGCTCCGGTGACACGCAGCGAGGCCGTGCCCTCGGGCGGTGCCACCGGACCGGTGGATCTATTTAAAGGCAGATCAAGCCCGTGCTCCCAATAACAAGGGCGCTGGTTGGTCAGCGGAAGTCCCCAGTCAAGGCGGGCACTACCCAGTGTACTGCCTTCTCCTGGGTAGGAGGCGGTCGAGGATAAGTCTGCCAGAGGTCAGCTTTGATCCAAGGACCTCCCACACTGGACTGAGGCGCATTTACCAACTGCGCCACGGCGGTGGTGATTTGGATGATTTTTGGTAGACGAGCTAAGGACAGCGAGAAACTAATATTCCCCAAATTTTAGTGTCATACGTCATCAGGCTTCCAAATTTTAGCGTCGGGGAAAACGGCATTCGCGGCCAAACTGGTCACAAATATCGCGGCTTATCTTTCCTTCTATGGGGCCAAATTGTGTAAGAAAAACCAGTCTGCTCAAAATTGATAGGCAGTTTTGTTTAGAGTTCCAATTTTTGCATTATTGTTGCTTAAAAAATCCGAGTTTTTTTCAAAGCAAAATCCAGGTCCCACTCAGATTATTTCCAAAACTTAACTAGTGATACTTCAGAGAATTATAACCGTATTTCAAAAGAGAAAACGATGGGACCTTTAACGAGTTCACTGCAGACGCGATAGTTGTAGGTGATGTGCGCGCACGAGTCCCGAACTTTCGCGCTTTCGGTGGACACTGGGTCAAGCGACTCGTTTTAACCGGTTTCCGTGACACGGGGTGGGGCACGTTATTAGTGAATGTCTGGTCAGTGGCGGGTACAAGGGAGGTAGGGGGCTCATGCCCCCCGTCCTCCCAAAATGTCTGAACTCCTAAAGTAAATGCATAGGCGGAGGTGGTCATAGGTACTGGTAGAACCGGCCCCCTTTGCCCCCCCCGACATGTGGCCCTGAATCCGCCACTGTGTCTTGTGACTTGCAGTCTGAGGTTATTCTCTGGTAACGTTCACCGTGAAAAATACAGGCAGCAATATTTACTTTTGGATTTGGGTCCGCCTGGGTGCCCAGCTGTTTGCTGGGCGCCCGGGCGACTCGGGACTCCCCGTACTCCCGGGCCCCTGGGTCCGGGGCGGAGTGGGCGTCGGAACTGACGCCCCGACGCCCGTGCCGGGCGCTCTCTGCGCGGCGTTACCTGGTGGATCTTGTGGGGTGTCGGTTTTTCAGTACAGGAGGGACTGATGTTAGTAGTGTGTGCACTTCTCTGTTTGCTTTGCCATTCACCCGCACAGCGAGGTATTGACGCCGAAAGGGGTAATGAGTCTCGAATCAGGCGTTCTTCTTGTTCCAGATGGAACACTATTAGCGACTGTACTGTTTTGGGCGCTATATGGCCTTGCCAGGCTGGTGCGCCCCTTAAGCCCAAATAACTAACTAACTACTTTTGGATTTGGCACAACAAAACCTACGTTTTTCACACGATTAATACACTCTATCTACCAGTACCTCTGACTGACACGACTTATCGTCAGTCAGAGGTACTACCAGTTCCATACCTCATCAGGTATCGAACTGGTAAGTTCCATTCTACCGCTTCTACCAGCAACTCTGACCACCTCCGCCCATGCATTTACTTTTGGAGCTCAGACATTTTGGGAAGGGGGCTTGACCCCCTACCCCCGCCCCCCATTGTACCCGCCACTGACCAGACATTTACCAATAACGTGTCCCGCCCTGTGTCACGAAACCGGTTAAAACCAGTCGCTTGACCCAGTGTCCACCGGATGCGCGGAAGTTCGGGACTCGCGCGCGCGCACATCACCTACAACTATCGCGTCTGCAGTGCAACTGGTTAAAGGTCACATCGCTTTCTCTATTGAAATATGGTTATAATTCTCTGAAGTATCACTAGTCAAGTTTTGGAAATAATCTGAGTGGGACCGGGCAGTCAAATTTTGCTGAAAAAAACTAGGAATTTGTTGGGGGCAAAAAGAATTTTAAAAATTTATTTTTGGAACTCAAAACAAAACTGCCTATCAATTTTGAGCAGACTGATGTTCAATTTGGTCCCATAGAAGGAAAGACAAGCCGCGATATTTGTGACCAGTTTGGCCGCAAATGCCGTTTTCCCCGAGGCTAAAATTTGGAAGCCTGATGACGTATGACACTAAAATTTGGGGAATATTAGTTTCTCGCTGTCCTTAGCTCGTCCACCAAAAACCATCCAAATCGGTGACATGAAGTGAAAAAGGATGGCGTGGAATGACCCATGTACAGTTTTATAGCTCCTGTTTGGTGGTGGACTCCGTTGCACCCAGGCCGGATGCGTTGATCCATGCCCCGCAGTCAGTCGTCCAGAGGTCCGGGGTTGCTTTGGATGCACCCTCTTACGGGTACAGACGGCCAGTTATTTCCAGATCAAAGACCCCGGGTGGCTTCAGAGGCCCCCCGCGCGGTTGTACGGGGTCCTGCCAGTCACAGAGAGCTTGCTTGTCTACATGGGGGCTATGCTGGCAGCAGAGTTTACTGGTGGGTGTACGGGATCTGCTGATTATGCGGAGTCCCGGCTGGCTGCAGTGCGAAGCAACTGGGCCGCGCTCCGCGCGTTCCCCGACTTCAGGGCTCGGCAATCATCGGGACTCTTCGGGAGACCATTGACTGGTCAGGGGACCACTGAAGGGAATCTGACACGTTCGTTGGCTTTGAACTGGCCGATTAGGCACGTCGAGTGTACAGGTAAATATTGGCTGGCATGTTCCGGCTGTCTGGGAAACTCACCCTTTGTGGAAAACAAGCGATTGGTAAGCTTTCTTCACTTGAACCCACGCCCCTTGCTTTCCTCAAGCCTAACGTCCGGTGGCGGCTGGTCGGCAGTGGCCGGGTTTGGTGGGCCGGAATCCTCTCTTAAAACGTCCGGCTTCTTCGCAACTGGTGAGTTCCGGGCGAATGACTCTAAACCGGTGTGCTTCGGTGTACCGATGTTTTTTCGGTGTGCTTCACCACCTATTTCAGATAAAATACCGTGATAAAGGTTCCGCAGTTGCTTTACTGGCCACTATGAGACAAGATCTCTGATATGCGTTGTCATCAACCACGAGCTCTTCTTGGCGAAGACGACATCTGACCGGTAGTGACCACCACAAACTAATGAGCGGCGACCCCGGGCTGCTGAGTGACAACACCGATGAATGTGCCTTGTCGGAGCTTTTGCTGTTTCGGGTGTCATCAGCGAGGGCCGCGTGTCATGTGCTGCGTCTAACCTTTCATAAGTTAGACGCAGCGCATGTCCCGACCCTTCTCGATGTTACCCACAGTTAGTTGTAGACCTTCAACAAAGTATTTGGCCAGTGGCGTAGTCCAGCTTTGACGGATTCTCACTGATAAAGAACAGCAGGTAAATGACGTGCTGCGCTGTGTGCGGAGCCTGATTTAGCCTTGTTCTGGGTTAATGATGCACCAACCGCCAAGGTTATGCAGTATCGGCAACAATCAGTCGTGATCATTAGAACACCGTTTTTTTTTGGAAATACGTCCTCTAATGTCGTGACTTTGCAAAAGCTGTGTCCAGGTCCAGCACATCTCCGCTATCAAGTTTCATCGTTTCATACTTGACCATCAGTGGGGATTGGGGAATGTTCAGAACAGGAAGCGCCGTTGACTTCAGATAAAGCAAGCCTTCAACCAGCAGGGAAGGGATAGGGGAACCATGCGAAAGCTTCCACTGACCGCAATGACCTACGGCAGTGTCTGTTTTAAACACGAGCAAAATGTGATATACAAAGGCAAGCCAGATTTAGCACATTTGTGCTATCCGCGTCGTCTCGCACGAACCTCGCCGTTCAATTCACTTTTGTTTTTCGGCATCTCCTATAAAATGAGAAACTTTTCTCAGAAGTTATGATGTATTCATCCGTCGTCTATTCACGCTAGCCGCGTCGTTGCGACATATTTTGTAGTATTTTCAGTCCGATATCAAGTAAAATACGAAGTCAACCTAAAACATTAATGTATCTAGCTATTTTTCAGCAATTACAATAGCACCCCTCGAAAATAATGCAGAAGGGCAAATGAATGGAAATATGTACGGACGGTGGTAGGGCATCGTCTGAAATCTTTACTGTTTCGGCATATTCTTCTAATGAAGAGGTGTGGCGCTTGGTTTTGAATTACAGTACTCGCCGACTACCATAAGACTAGCTTATGTGAGACAATCCGACACTAAGCCTTTCAGTGCTCGCCTGCTAGTGTCGCGTGGAACAGCAGGTATTCGTAACGTGCTCTCAATCTCATCTCTTTGGCAAAAAAGAAAACAAACTGATGTCTCTCCTTTACTTAAGATTGTCAATTTTCACACTCCAAGCCCTATTCGAGGTGCACAGACCGGCATGACATTACGCAGTGTTATACCATCGCGTTTTTCTAAGGTATCCAGTTATATGTGTAGGGTCAACATGCGCTGAGGAGGGCCTCGAAAATACCGTGTACTGAACTGGATAAAATTTCCAAACCACTGGACCGGTGCTAGAGACAAGGCGTCCTCCTCCCAATTTTAGAATCCTCGTTGTGACCACAAAATAACAGGTCCGTCTGACGTGCAGGAGAGGGTTGAACCCCCCTTTCCCTCAGTGGAAGCCTGGGTTCGCTATTGCACTCGAGTTTTGTCAATAGTAGCAGACTAGTTCAGGCCATGGGGTCCGGAAGCCACTGTGCTCCCGGTGCATACTGACGGCTGAACGCTCACTGTGCGGGACTCAAGCTCCGAGTAAATCTATCAACTTTGAAAGCCTCAGATGAGACCATGGGGCGGGCGAATCGTTTCTGGCTGGCTTCTGTGGCCGCAATGGTCATTTCCAGGATTGGGCGAGTCATTTTTTAGCTTGAATATAAACCCATTTCTAAGTGTTTCTTACTCTTGGGTTTTTGGGTATCAAGAAATCAGGTTCCTTGAGGTACCAAGAAATCAGATGACAAGTCGTCCTAAAACTACTAGATCTGGTGCGAAACATTCCACCCACCTCAGCATTTGTCAACCTCATGTTGCTAACGTGTTGCAAATAAATCGGAAAGGGGGAGACATGTGAAATTTCCCTCCTTCCACTGAGCGCATTCATGAGTCCCATCCTTATTCCACCAATCACGAGCCCCGCTTGCTAAGACTGGCTCGTAGCCCACTTTCGCTGCTGCCATGCGCGGCGTCGGCTGACTCTGAACACCACAATCTCTGCGGCGAGCAGCAGGAGCGAGAGCAGAAGGCCGGCGGCCAGCGTGACGTGGATGGTGGCCACGCTGCCGAGGCCCAGCTGCCGGTACTGGGACGTCGTCGCCTCTGTCGAGCACAGTCGCGAGCCGGTGTACGTGGTGCGACGCAGGCGCCGTCGCCACCGGTTCAGAATGCCCGTCTCCTGCAGGGCACAGGTGGGGAGGTCAGATCGGAGTGACACTCCTCGCGTTTCCCGCTGCACGGTTGTGCTCAACTCGGTCAAGCTGGTCAAGCTGGTCAAGCTGGTCAAGCTGGTGAGCAACGTGGGTTAGAGATAACTGCAAGGGCTCTTGACTGTTTTCGTTTAGACCGGTGACCTATCTTTGACACGCATGTGAACTAGGATGAAAATACAGCGCACACGTGTCTGTCCACCATCAGTGACCATTTGTGGCGAGGAACTCCCAAAACATCGCGTATCGCACGCTGATTGCAGCCACATGAACATCTCCAACGGACCTGGAACACGCGTATGTAGCGACTGATCATCCAGGCGTCGCCGAAGCCTTTGGTGACCACCATTCCTGCGGCGGTGGTGCTGATTGGCTCCGGCCAGTAGCACAGCGGGCACCTGGCCGGATCAGCAAAGTGCTCATCCGCGGGAAGGAAGGCGTCGGTCGCCAGGATCACCTCCTTTTCACCGAGCTCCGAGTAGGCGTAGTCGGTGAAGGCGATTTCGCTGCCGTCGTAGGCGATGGGCTCGCTTCTGGCCGCCATCTGACGCACTATTCCTGTGTTGCTGTCACGTAGCATATCGCCTTCCTGGGGGACATGGTATAGGACTTCTCTATTTTGTGGATCCATACATATATTATCAAACACCGGGTATAAACACAAGCACGGGGATTAAAAAAGCACAAAGCATCATAAAAGGCAAAAAAGTTATCGTTGAAATTCTTGTCAGAAAAGCTGTCTTTCGATTATCTAGTTAATTATCAAAGCTAAGAAGTCAAATAATAACCATTATTACGCATAATTTCTTACGTTTTCAAATGTCAATTCACGTCTTATCTTACTATGGATGCCGTGAGAAGAGGTCGGAATTATTGAGGGTTGCATAGCACCATAAATCTTGCTACGCAACGCGTTTAATATCTTCAATACCATTCGTAACCGGTATGCTTTATGCATGCCAGCATATTTTATTTCTGAGCTCTGCTATGTTTAGTCAGAATGTATTACGAATGACGTCCATTATGCATGGTATAAATGATGGGCAGACTGGAAGAATCAATGCGAGTGCAAATTCCTTGTCTGATTTGGGCGAGTCAAAAGTCATGACGGTGCTATATTTGGGAAGCTATCTTTAGCCTATCCCCTTGCGTTCGGGGTGGTACATTTATGCTGGGGTTACCGGCCTCCATCATATCTTGATCTTGGTCATCGTATGCATACAATGGCCCAAAGATAATTTGCATAGGCATATATCACATCAATATTTTGATGACAGGATATATAATCACTGAGCTTACTCAATTTTCATCCCAGGCTCGGGGGGTTAAAAATCGTTTGACTGTTCTAAATGTATATTTGCCCAGTCTTCTGCAGCGCCATTCAAAGAGATACGCCCTTGTCTGATGTCTCTTCCTTTGGTTGTCTTTTCTCACCTGGGAGCCGAGGCGGTACCGGAAGCGGTAGCCGAGGTCGACGGCCTCCGACAGGCTGTTGAAGGCCGGCGTCGGCACCACCACAGCCATGAAGCTCAGCATCACTCCCGTGTAGTACGTGTACACGAACAAGGAGAAGAGCGAGAGCGAGGCGAACACCACGCCTGTGGAGTAGCCGTACTGGACGGGGATCTCGACGCCCTGTCGCGACACCATCCCGAGGACGTACAGCACGTGCGAGCTCAGTTGGTGCAGGTGATGGCAGGCACCCGCCCGGGTGATGTCTGTGTCGCTGCTGGACGACAAAGGTGCGGCGTTCGGTCGGCCGTCTTTTGCAAACCTTACGCCATGGTCTCCCGGTCGAACGGTGCTGGGAAGAGCGCTCGCCTTGATGTGAATTTCCGCAGCGGGTTTTTGCAGGAGTCTGATCCAGCGAATGGCACAAGCCACCACGTATGAGCTAAAGAGGGTGAGGCAGAGCATTCCAAGGACTGCCCACCAGACCTCGCTGGAGAAGGGCTGGCCGATGTTGAAGGCGGCCGTGTCCAGACGAGGTCGTCGAACTGTGACGTAGGTGGTGATGCTGTAGTAGGCGTGCAAAAAGTCCACCTTCTCCCTGCGGCTGGGAGACGGCGCCAGCAGCGCCATGCCAATCTGCACGTTGTTCTTCTGGACCTCATCCACCAGAACCTCCCAAACAGATTGATTAGACGTCCCGTAAACCGGATGAATGCTGTAGCTGAAACCGAGCCACGAGGAGATCGTTTCGATGATGCTCGCTTGAGGCCCTGGCATTATTTCTCCATCGACGACAACAATGCCGTCTTCGTAACCTGCCGAGTGAACGATGCTGGTATTTTTCCCCGGCGCTGCACCGAACCCGAACTTGATATGAGCTTCATGTAGTGCGCCGGGAACCAGTAAGTTACCTGTAGTAATAAAATGCCAGGTGCTCCCACTCTCTTTCTCTTCATAGCCTGCTCCATCGGGAAGACATTTGCCAAGAGGTGCAAGAACCCAGAAGCGCCGAGAGGGGCACCAACGCAGGGTATCGAACTGCCAGCCGTCGTCGCCGTGATACAGGTAGCTAACCCATCCAGCAGGACCGTCACTGGGTCTCCAGGCAGGATCAGTGATCACGTGTATCCAGTGGTGGGCGGAGTGCGGGGGCCACTGAGGATGCGTGTTGAACGCAAAACCTCCGTTACTGAACGGGGGCAGTGAAGGCGTGTTCCACCAGAGGTAAGAGAAGTGGACCAGAAGAGAGTGCTCTGACAGAGCCTTCCACCAGCAGGCGGCGCAGAAATCTGAAAATAATTGTATAGCGTCACCATTCATTTTTCCCGGATCATACACATTCAAAATTTAGGTTAGTGCCATGTTCTTGCCGGTGATTTGCAAATACGAGTCATCAAAGAAAGAAACTATTTTTACACCCGCCCCGCTGGGCCTCCGAGCCACCTTCCCTCTGGTGGGGGTGCTCAAAAACCTCGAACTCGTCTCCTATGCGGAAGAGCGAAAAACGCGTACAATGGTGGATAGCTCATACAAATTCATGCAGAGACTACATCAGTCACTTTTTGGCTCAGGTCAACATTGAGGCCATGACAGGTCAAAGACGGTGGCATGTTAGAGAAGAGTTTCGGTGCTCTAGCGTCTGACAGAGTTGAGTTAGAATCATTTCTAGGCACCATTCGTTTCCTCTCGTTACGGTGAACCTAACGATGTATAATATGGCTATACTAGGTCAAAATACAAAAATAACCTGACCTGAGGCCAGGCCAAGGTCACTATCTGATATAGCATAGTCAATATGTACACCAATCGACTCGTAATATCCATCTAAACGTAATGGTATCAAAAGAAAAGCTTTATCGTAATTTCCTGCAAAGCTTATTGACCCAAGTCTGAAAATCGTCTTGAGTAGCCCAGAGGTCATAGGCCAAAAATTGCAACATGAGCCTAAAAGGGGGCCCAGGATACTACGATTTGGAGAACATGAAGGTGTTCTCAGCTGTGTCTACACAAATACAGTCAAATTCCTGTTTCCCCATGCATTTCCAATTGAGAGGTCATGATCCGTCCTTGACCTTAGGTCATCGATATGAAATGTCCCGAAATATATGTTGTAGTACTCGGTGGGCCCATTATGTGGTATAAGTTTCAATCCGATAGATTCGCCCATTTCTTACTTATGCCACCTTAAACATTTTTTTAGATGAGGTCACTTGCCCTGCACTGATGATCTGACCTGAGATGCCCCAACCTTAAAATTTTTGGCAAGTTTTGGAATCGATCAAGGAAAAGTGTGTCAAGTACGACGGCGCTTCGCGCTGCCGTTTTTTCGTGCTACAGGAAAAACCCGAGAGGGTGTTCAAACACCCCCACTGGGGTGAGGGTTAAAAATACTGACGGATTAGATTATGGTGCCATCCTTAGCAGAAAACAGTCTACCACCCTTGGGTTTTGGGTTTTGTCATACACCTAGTTTTATTTTTCCGCGTCATAGGCTCAGAAATGTGAAGCGCGCTACAACATCGACGCTGCTTTGGTTTCCGACTGGAGTATCGTACCCTTTCGTCCATTCAACAAGGAACAATGCAGCACGCGCTCCCTTGCATTGAATATAGGTATCTGTCGGTAGTGCTTCGGTATGCACTTTAGGACGGTTAGAATTCTTCCCGCTCCCCTATCGGTTACCTTGAGGCCGGGCCCCATTCCTCTCAACTGGGAAACTCGTCCCAAAGCTCCTACTTCAGCAAACTCGGCCGCCGTCCCGTCTGTACTGGAGAACACGCCAGGATAGTGAGCAGATAATCAAGGCGATAGGGAAAAAGTATGGCAGGGAATTTCTGGGAGCCACATTCAAAATAATTTCCCAGGTGTATACTATGCGATGCTACCATCTGCAGTTCAAATTTTCTTCTGATTTTCTCACAAAGCGACTGAACGAGCCTCCACCAATCAGCGGCCACCAACCTCCACCGAGTCGTATGCCCGCGAGGCACAGAGGTGACAGGGGTCACGGTGTGGATATGGCTGGCCGGGTCAGAGACTCGGTGGGGAGGGGTATCGCAGCGGGTTAAAATACCCACGTGCGGCAAGGAGGTTGTTGGTGGTTTATCAGTGTGCGCTGTTGGGCTGAGGGAAAGGAAGAGAAGCAGGTAGGTAGCCAGGTACCTACATGGTATTCTGTGTACCTAAATGGGTAGATATATAGGTGAGGCATTTGTGTGGTGTGCAAGGTTAGGTTAATAGCGCTGGAAAAACAAACTTCATAGAATGAGTAGAGGGTCGGGACGGGGGAAGAGGACAGAGCCGTTTTCCCGCCAGCGCGTTTCTCGATTATTTTGCGGCCCCACTACTGTCGACTGCCGCACACACCAGGGAACACCCTTTCGTCTGGCGGTGGACGATACGGAGTGCAGCAAAAACTGTTTCAGGGATGTTAAGTTGTTTGCGTGATTTTAGAACGATGTGACGTTGTCGCGCTTTTGTATTTCTGTATACTATCAGACGTAATGCCCTGAAAATATCGCATTGGGATGATAGAATTCGGTGCAGGAATACTTTTAAAAAGGCGACCTGGGGAGAAGTGGGACGGCCCAGTTCTCCCGCAATGTCCCACTTCCCCCAAATGGATTATATGTAATACGATTAATATAGTCTTTGGAAGAAGGTATATGAGTCATTTACGAGCGTAGGGTTTCTAAAATTATCATATATTTTAAGGTACATCTTAATTATAGTTATTTATCCTCATCACACACAGGAAAACATATGGGCCCCACCATTTCACGCTGCAATTTAAAATCCAACTAGCATTTCATTTTATTAATATAACAACATTTAATATTTTGTTATAACACCAGTGTCATGCGTTTGATAGGCGTTCGAAGAGTGGATACATGCAGATGTGCAATGGGCGGGACAGGCGGCGTGTGTGCCCTGCACGGATGCCATCCCTGGTCAAATCGTACGTTCGTGACTTGTATCGGACTGAAGTGATGTGGGGCCAAATGCTCAGGGAACTATGTTTCTCGTGACCATATTACAAAGATGGGAAATACGTCTCGTTCTCCTCCGGCTCGGGAAATTCGACGTATATGTCATATACCGTGAACAGCAAAGCGTGTGTGAATTTATGCAACCCCGCCCCACCGGGCCATCGATGGCCTCCTAATAAATTTCCAAAATAACAGAAAACACGATGCAGCAGCGCGGTGAGATGTCACCGCTCACCCCATCATTTTCCCACTATCCCGAAGTTTTTACCCTAGGCCACACAGGTCAGGTCACCAGACGAGGCAACCAAGGCCACCTCACTTCAAAATTTGAGCTCAACTATAGCTACATTTCAAGCCGATTGATTGAAACTCATACTGATGACCCCCCAGGGTCTACCACAATTATGTCCGGATTTTGTATTTGGATACCTGAGGTCAGGTCAGGAGGGACCTCTCCATACAAAAAACATGAAAAAGCTGTCAAAAAATGATCGAATTCCGAGATTGCTCAGAAAGCATTCTCGACCACCCTTCACGGATTCCAGGGGATATTTTTGTATTTCACCTATCTGAGGTAATCACACGTCACCAGGGCAAACACAGTATTTACGATACATTTTACCTAATCAAGCTAGAGTGTTAAATAAATTTCATTGTTTATGTATCAGCTTGGATTTCATTTGCTATACGGCAAGGTCACTTATGACCTTTGTGACATTAAGCCGTGTTAGGTCAGAGGTGCCTTGGAGGGAAACCTTGGAGGAGGTCATTTGGTTCTTCATAGCGGAGAAAGCTCTGACATTTTCCTATCAAATTTACCTGACCATATGTCAATAGCTCTAATGACATGAGAGCTATGCCAGGTTTCTTAGGCATCGCTATTTTAGTGAAATAGCCTGACCCAACTGATATCTGGAGATCAAACCATTGACCTGAGCATAAAACATGCGATGTAAAACTATACTGAATTCTCAGGAGCTTTATAATTTTACAGATTTGTGCTAACCCCCATATTTTCGGAGTTAGAGAGGGCATCGATGCCCCCTCTGGTGGAGCAGGTTAATGCCCCTGGTACCCCAGTGGAGCGCGGGTTAATGCACTTTGTATTATATCACACATCGATCCATGTCCCAATTCTCCCCGTGTGTCTCACTTCTCCCCGCTGTGTGTCCCAGTTCTCCTGGGCCTGTCCCAACTCTCCACCTCAGGTGCTTTTTATATTTCGTTACGTTGGTCAAATACCTTTGAGTATTGAAGCTGTGACATCTCATAATGAAGACAATTGTCTGTTCTATCTAACAGTACCATTTTTAATATTATGGAATCAGTCACTAATTTTCTGCAAATTTATAAAATCAACCTTCAATTTTCGTCCCAGTTCTCCCCCTCTCCCCTACCTATGATGTGTGAAAATTTTTAATCGGCATTAAGACAACTGTTGAGATTTTCATAGCAATTGATACTTGGGGAAAAAATGTTTGTGCGCTGCAGTTTCTCGCAACCAAGCTTCCTTGAACCCGGGTGATGTCGTTTTGCTGCTGGGCCGTCCCAGGACAAATCGACCAGGCACCACCTGGATTGTGCATAGCATAGTCTCAGATTTCGTTCTAACTTTGTACACAGGGTTATCAGAGGCGAAGAATTCATATTTGAGAATATTTATTTCCTCAAAATAAAGGTTTCGGAGTTACAGCTTGCTGAAAGTCGTGAAAATCCGTGTTTTTAGCAAAACATGGTGGCATACAATAATTATTTTCTGTGTAGTTC
This sequence comes from Lepas anatifera, assembly GCA_034440635.1. NCBI lineage: Eukaryota > Metazoa > Arthropoda > Thecostraca > Lepadidae > Lepas > Lepas anatifera. Next base: position 1,044,189 of record JAOTON010000652.1, on the reverse strand, counting down.
TTCTTTATGGATGCTCATTTAAAACGTGATTGTATTAAAAATTCTATCATGCAACTTTGAGAATTTAATTTTTTCAAAAAATATTTTCAAGCTTTTGGAAAATTTGTATTCAATTTTTGAAACAATATCTTCTAAATGTGGCCAGTGATTCACATTAAAATGACACAAAGAGAAAATATTTCCTTGTGACTGTGCTTTCTAATACATCAATTGCATTTTGCTTTCTTGAATTTATTTATGTCTAATCAGCCAAAGAGTGGCGCCATGCGCGCGAAAATCGGCCGCCCGGCGCGCCCCACCGGTAGCCGACTGGCACTCCGGCCAACCGACGACACGCACGCGTGTGGTGCTTAGCGAAGACTATATGGGTTAGAAGTTTGTCGCTAGGGAAACATGCATCTACATAAGCACATGGTATTGTTAGAAATTTTCATAAGGTAAGGGTGTGCCGTTGACAGAAAATATTTTCCAGACTTCCTTTTTCTTTCTTCTCTGTTTTCAGCTTCAGTGAATCTTCATTAAAGGGAATGAGGCACCTTGGTCGAATCCTGGAATTTAGTGTTATTAGGCGTACTTTTAGTCAAAAATAATGAAACCACTCACGATTTCTCTGAAAAATGTACAATAAGCTCAATATTTGGTTTTTTTAAAATACTACTCTAGAAAAAGAAATATCAGCCTGTGGATGATGTCACGATCTGGCAACCACTACCATACTTGAAACGCTTCAAGGGCTTCGATTGGCTGATGCTCATCGTGACGTCAGCATATGTCGTCACACCAGTAGCTCACAACAATGGCCGCCGGCGACGGGGGTCTGAGGGGGGCTGGTGTCAGGTAGGTTTTAGCTTTTTTCTACGGAAATATCGAGTTCCAAGACAAATGAAATATGGAGTACCGGGGTTTCCGACCTGCTTTACAACTTGGCTATCTCAGTTAAAATCACGTTGTGAAGGTGCCACAATCCCTTTAAGAGTAAAGAACGTGAACAGCATACGTTATAAAGCATGTGTCTTGAAGCAAGGTGGAATCAATATTATTCAGGTCTTGGGTGGAAGCGAATTCATAGTTAAATGGCTGTGTTATGACAGTAGTGTATTAGATTTAGTGGCATTTGGTTCGGTTCACCAGCAGAGGTGGCAGAGGAGGCTGAATCAATGTACCAAAAGACAGTTTTAATCTCTATTGAGGCATGGAAGTGACCTACTTTGGTTCACAACGGTAATAAGGAATTGAAAGCACGCAGCGAAGAATAAGCCAACTTCAAAGGATCAGTTCAACCAAAAGCCTATCTGTTATGACGGTAGTCCCATCCAGCAGCGGCAATAAATGGGAACATCGACTCCGGCTCGAACTGTTGGAGCACCCAGTGAGTCAGTCGATGATGATTGTGTCTCCGCAGCGAGGAGCTCTTCAGTAACTGCCTCCGGCTGCAGTCTGTCTCTTCTTGAGCAATTGTGACGTTTTCCGAATTTAAATTTGCTCTGTCTTGTAAGCAGGGGTCTTTTGCGGAGAACCTCGACGGGGTCAATACCAGAGGTTCTATTTTTGGTTCCGGTGTCCCGGAGCCGGGACCGGATGCTGGGCTCGGCCGGGACTTTGCCGGGATCAACTGGCTTTGTACCGGGAGCGTGCCGGGACGTCTGAGGATTGGAGAGGGTAATCATATTAACTAGGAGCTGTGTTCCTTGGGGCCTATATCGGATCGAGATTAGTTAATTTTTAACCAATTGAGTTAGTTTTCCCTTAGCATTTGACGAATGAATAACCTAATATGGCTAACTACGCATACACAAATTGTCTTACTTAAGCCTATAAGAGGCTGTTCATAAATGGCGTCACGGGGGGGTGTGGGCCAAAAAGTGATATACCATGGCCAGAGCTGAAAATCTCTTCTCGATCCAGGGGGTCTTGGGCAGTGGCGGCGGATGCTCTTTTCGGATGGGTGGGCAATAATTTTTTCCAGGGGGCCCCCTTGACGATGGGGCCCCGTCGGCAGCAAGTGCCCCCTAAAAACTGCAATAGATTGGTTGGGACTTGCTGCCTGATGTCAGAAGCACAAGCGCAGGGGCGGATCCAGGGGGGCTGAGGGGGCTTCAGCCCCTTTGCCCCAGTTTCGCCATGTTTCGCCCTATTCCCCCTTTTCGCCATTTTTCAAAGCTCAGCCACTCTCCTAGCAAAATCCTGGTTCCGCTCCTGCATAAGCGTCACAAATGGTAAAAGTGGTATTTGGCCCAGTACAAAAATGGCTATTCCTCCCTGTTGTTTAGTTGGCCCGTGTAAAAAATGGTTTTGCCTCCCCCATTCGATTTTCCACACGATCTCGGATTCCAAGCTGGAATATTTTTCCTGCAGTACAGAAAACTAAGCAGCGTATTTAACAAGTAGATGTCGAAATATGGATCTGCGTTTTATAGGCTCACGTAAGCCTCGGACATTGAACGTCAAAGCTTTAAGCTCGGGCGTCACGTTAGGAGTTTAGAAAAATGTAATAACGGTACAGCAACGGCCTTCCGACGCAAATAGTTTTTTTAAGTGAACGCTGTTTGTTCGTATGCATCTACATAATAAGACATGGTAACTAACACGAATTATTATATTCTGAGTATTTTTTTCGGAAAATTCCGTCTCCCGCAGAATGAGAACCCGGGGACGCTTTCATGCTGTCGTCTATATCGGCACAGAAAAAAACACAAATGACAGGCATACTGACTTGAGCACACACAAGACCAAGCTCGGGGCCCTGAGACACAGCTCGGGGCTCCTTGAGACGGAGCTTGGGGGCTCCTAGAGATCAAGCTCAGGGCCCCTGAGACCAAGCTCGGGGCCCCTGAGACCAAGTTTGGGGGCCTCTGAAACAAAGCTTGAAGGCCCCTGAAACCAAGCTCAAGGCCCCTAAGATCAATCTCGGGAGCCCCTTAGACCAATCTCGAAGGCCCCCTGAGACCAAGTTCGGAGCCCTGAGGCACAGCTCGGGGGCCCCCTGAGACCAAGCTGGGGGGGCTCCTAGAGATCAAGCTCGAATGCCCCCTGAGCCCAATCTCAGAGGGCCCTGAGACCAAGCTCGGGGGCTCCTGAGACCAAGCTTGGCGGCCTCTGAAACCAAGCTTGGAGGCCCCTGAAACCAAGCTAAAGGTCCCTTAAGACCAATCTCGGGGCCCCTTAGACCAATCTGGGAAGCCTCCTTATACCAATCTTGGAGAGCCCCTGAGACCAGGCTCGGGGGCCCCCTTAGACAAGCTCCAGAGCCCCTTGGACAATCTCGGGCCCCTGAGACCGAGAGCGGGGGAGCTCCCTTAAGCCTAAGCTTGGGTGCCCTGAGACCAGCCTTGGAGGCCCCTTAGACCAAGCTTGGGGGTCCCTGAGACGAAGCTCAGGGGGGGCGAGGAACAGCTCGGGGGCCACCCCAAGCCCAAGCTAGAGGGGCCCCGAGCCCAAGCTCAGGGCCCCTAGGATAAAGCTCGGACATTGTCCAAACCGAGAAACTGCTGAGGGCTCAGTCAGGTCGTTCATAAACTTTCAGAAAAGAACCAAGCTAAAATTGCGTATTTTTCCGGGGGGCCCCTCTGATAATTTTGGGGGCAACTGCCCCCCTTGCCCCCTTTATCCGCCGCCACTGGTCTTGGGTGGGTTAACGGCACGGGCAATACCAGCCCTAATTTAGTTGTAATAAGCACCATTCGAAAATGAAATGAAATAACACAATTACTCATAATTCATGGCTGAAATAGAAAATCTAAGTCATTGGTTGAAACGTACAAGACAAGGCTGCAAATTTGTTCCTATTAACCAGACTTTTTTGCCGGGACCAATGCCAGGACCACGTTGGGTCTTGCCGGGACCAGTCGAGGCCTGCCGGAGCCGGGACTGGCGCCGGCACCAAGAATCTAGAAAAAAGTAAATCCTCTAGTCAGCACAATAAGTCCCCTTATCCCGTGGCATTCTACCACTCCTACGTCGCACAAAAGTTTGAACACCAAAACCGACAGCAGAAAACTGGTGTCCGAAACGAAGTAGCCACCTTAAAGCCATGCTTTATCTCCATTTGACAGCCAACTGCCCCAGCAATAATGTCATACTAACTGTGGAAGATGTGTTCCCAGCTTCATGAGCTGCGCACTGGACACCTGACACCTCGCGCGTGTCATAAAGGCACTGACGCACGAACCGGAGTGGAGACCGCACAACTGCGGCCAGGGTTCGTCCGTGTTGAATACGATGTCCTTTCAGGCTTTCAACACTCAAAACAGACCAAGCTTACACAAATGCACAAGTCACTTTATTCTCAAAATCCAGATGTATGACTCAAATCCGTAATCGATTTTATGGGCGACGTTAAGATATGGCGAGTCGTACACCCTTAACGGAATTAAAATTGCATTGATTTCACCCTTTTGTTGAACACCCTTTTGTCTTTTTCAGCTTTTATTTCCCATCTTTAATCACGATTGCAAGAGTTCATACGCTCCCGAGTCAATCTACTGCCCGTGCCCACGCACCGGCGGCCGCGCCGACGACGGCCAATCGCGCCGGGCGGCCGATTTTTGCGCGCATGGCGTCATTCTATGGCTAATTGCACATTGATAAAGTATAGAACGAAAAAAATTAATGACTTCACTAAACAGAGGAGATGTGGGTGCGCATTTTTTCTATGAATATCTTTAACGCGAATTACTGGCCACACTTTAAATAAAAATAGTTGGAAAAAATGGTCAAAACATTTCAAAATGTTTTGAAAATTTCAAATAAAAACGAGATTCTTCAACCTTAGCCGTTACATGCTCAAACTAATCCCGTGTCATTTGTGTCATTTGCAGCTAAGAAATGAAAGTTAAGGCAGAAAATAATCGTTGTATATCATCATGTTTTGACGAAATCGGCGATTTTCACGATTTTCTTCAAGTTATATCTCCGAAACCGTACGTCTGAGGAAAGAAAAATCTCAGATCAGGACTCCACGCTCCTGACTACCCAGTAGACGAAATTGGAACGAAATCCAAAACTAGTCTTTGTAGGGGCCTGATCGATCTGTGCTGGAACGCCCCTGCTGCTATTAGCGCGCTATTAAAGCTTTCGAATGATCCCCAATTTATTCCAATTGAGGCGATAAGTAACGTCACGGATCAGGGCAAACATTAGGAAACATGTTGAATATCAGCAAAAGCAGGATATTTTTAGTCGATTTTTTTAAGCAAAAATCAAGTTTTAGAAAATCGAAGCCTCAAGGGCATGCAACCTGTTGAGTTTTGTCCAGTTCCATACAAAGTTTGATTCTTTCGGATTTCGTTTTCCTTTGAGATGGACGGAGAAAAGCACACCCTCCCCCCTTGCATAGGGTAGAAACTCTCCTTGCCGCCCTATATGCATTTGAATGGCAACAAGTGTGAGCTGCTCGGGAAGACGTATACAACACGACGCCGGGGTACAAAGTTGATCTCGACTTGACACGTTGCTGTGCATAGAGCTTTGAGGTCACCACAAGAACGTTTTACTGGCCCTGGGCGTGACCTTGATTAAGGTCTGTGACCCCCACTAAAAACTGAAACCCAGGTACTGAAGGTGTATATTTCGGCGGAATTTCGAATGGTGAATGTTCATGATTAGGATTTATACAATCCGGTTTCATACTGGTGAGATATACGTGGGAAATGTAAAGCAATTGTTACACAAATTCTGCAAGAAATAAGGTATCCGATTCCGAAGATGTCGCAATGTTTTGAGTACGGCCAAATTTGTCAGAGTAGTTTAAGTAGAGCCAAAAATAGTGGAAGCATATGGTTTATAAAAGTGGCAGATTCAGAACTTCATTTGGGGTGGGGGGAGCTAGATGGCTCGAGCCTCTCCCGCCATCGCCTCGGAACAGCCTCCGGCTATGCATTTACGTAGGCACTCGAACATTCCGGAAGGAAGTGAGGTTGAACTCCCTAGCCCCCTTTTTATCTGACACTGGTTTATAGGAAAATCGGTTAAAATCGGCGGGCTGGGGAATGCCTTTCCGCCTCCACCCCCGGGCATATCATCCATCTAGATTCGTCCCTAACTGGTGCATAGTTACGACCCTCCGCCGACTACGACAGCCACTCGGCAACGCGAGGAAAGCGAGTTCATGAAAAGACTATCCGTCCTCACCTTTGTCCTCTTTCGAGAACTGAATCTCGAGGAGCTGCCATCTCAGCTTGTTGACGATGCCGGCAATACAGTCAACTGGAGGACTGACGAAAAGGCTGCCGACCTGGGCCAGGATCGAACTCACGACCAAGAGGAGGAAAGGTACCATTGCGATCCGTAGTTGAGCAGCTCCCGCTGCACGGCACAAGTGTCACAGGGGTACCTATAACAGATAGCCCTGGCTGCTTAAGAAATAGTGAACATAAACACTGAAATATACTAAGATGCTCGAACCGATAAATGCCTGACGCATCAGGTATTGTCTGTGAGAGCGAGACGTGAGTTTGGTTACGCGAGATAAGGTGCTTGAGGATAATCTCAAGTTCTGTCTGTTATAGGAATCAAGACCGCTTTCCTCCTCGCCTTCTTCGTTTAAACAACCTTCACCATGGGCGTTGTTCACCTCAGATAAAGTTCAGAACAACCAGTCGGGCCTCGGCGCTGAAGCCGACTGAAGCTCGTTCTTCGATAGCGTGCGGCCGATCGGTACCACAGTACTTAGGGCGCTGACCACACAATGAGCTGGGCCGGACAGCGCCCCGTATGGAGAGGTGGAGGTAGCACATTGGCATTGTTCTGATATAATACAGGTACAAAGGGGCTCGTTCTTCTAGCTTCCGGTCTGGCATTCGGCAGTGACGCAATGGAGTTCGGCATCTGTATGACGGTATGCGACATTTCATAGATACTATATTGATCCTGATATGAAGCTCCAAAAGCGGAAGGCATCCCAGTATTTTCATCTCTGAGGCAGAAATTCATGTGGTCCGATTGGGACTAGGGCCAGGATTTCTTTCGAAAACTAGGTACGTCTACATTGACTCATAAGCGCCGCCACCGGCAGAGAAATGAGGGGCCAATTAAACTTCACTCTGATGCTGACAAAAAAACTTTCCACATTAGGACCAAAAACTAAGCGAATTTGGGCTCCTCGTTGCCTTCCGCACCTACTAGTACTAAACATATCCGGTTTTCTCCCATTTTTGTTCAAAAGTGAGATTAGGACATTTTTTGTCAAAAAGTGAATCCCCTGTCCCTCTTCCGACGCTTATGCCTTGACTAAACACCACGCGCACCCTGGTGTCTGTCCCTGACCACAATACAAATCAATTCTCGTGTCTCTGTGAAGGGTGTTAGAGGCCGACAGAGCATTCATGTGGCGTGGGAATGCGTCTGTCTGATCGAATACGCCGTCAGCTGGAGGTCGCACTCTCCAGTAAACAAACCAACCAACAAAGGCCAGCCATGAGTACTACACCCGACATTCCAGAGGACGCCTCCTCTAGTGAATCGACAGATGCCCGATGGCCATTACGTGACACGAGGCCCACAGCGTAATTGACCCAGCGCCTGTTGATTAAGAACAGTTCCTGGCTTTCGGTATGTCTCTTTTCGTGGTCGTTGACGATTTTGTAGGGTATGAGGGATCAGGACGAGCATCAGTACGTACCTCATTCCCGTAGACCCTGCCACCGGCAGATCCATTATCTCCGATCGCGGAAGTGGGGGCAGAGCATTTCGGTCAGGGGCGGCACCTAAGCCCGGGGCACCACCCGGGCCGGGGGCGCAAAATTTTAAAATGCAGGCTTTCAGGGGAGAGGAGCATCGCATATCTGTCAGTCGACTTGGATCTTTTTGGGGGTGCGGAGTGACGTACCAGGGGCCTCTGGCCGTGTAAGCAGCCACCCAGTGCTCGATCAGATGGCACCTGCTCCTTGAATCCGTCCATGAACCGAGGCTCCCCTGAAACGTTTCTCGTTCCCACCACACCTTATCCCAGGATGCGATTAGCGGCATCGGCATCCCAACAGTGTGATCGGTGTCTCACTGAGGTCGCGGAGGGCCACATTTGGGGTTGCTTTTAAAAGTGGCATCACTTCCAGGGGAAAATAACTACTTGGGTAAGGCACAAACTCTTACACAGAGGGCTTTCAGACAATGAACAATTTTCCGCCGTGCGCCATGCTAGAAAATGTACAAAGCGTAAGAAACCCATGGAATTTTTATGCATTTTCGTAAATATCAAGTGAACACAGTTTGTTTATAGATGTTTTATTTTTCCTTGACAATTCTGTAATACTTTCCACAGAACCATTCCCGAATCAAATAACATTTTCATAAATACTTTACACTATTGGAAGTTACCCAAGATTTCAAAGCAGTCCCATTTTACGTTACGGATTTGTGCACACTTTATACACAGAAGTCCAGGGGAAACGAAGAGGACTTTAACTGGTTCTCCCTGAATGATTTGATGATGATGCCGCCGCTCTGCTGCTCTGTCCGTAACTTTACGTTCTGTATTCTGGGTTGGAAAACTTACGAATATGGCCGGCGGTTCCAAATTTTACGCCGTGGTTTCTCGGCGCAAATCAACTTGTATTTCCCCTTGGTCACTTCTGGTGCAGATGGTCACGCCTGCCTGAGCGGGAATTCCTATCGGAAACCCCTGCCCCTCCTCGAATCGAAAATCTTGGACTAGTCTTTGGTTTCACCTCGATTCCACCTCTGGTGTTAGGTACACCGCCTCGGATCTATTTTTCGCTGAGGCAATTCAAAACAGACGCTTTCTTTTGCATACGCAATTCAAATGAGACGCTTTCTTTTGCATACCTGTATAATGGCATCAACTTGACAACTTTTGACCGAAAACCAATTTCAGGTCAGATCGAGGTAATGAGTTATGGCTTCATTTCTAGGCCATTTTGCTATTCTAAAATGTGGTAGACTAGGCTAGATCGTGTTCTTGAACCTCATTTAATAACCATCGGAAAGGCTAATCTGTACATCTTGGACTCTTTTAACCCTATTTCCGTCAGGCTCCCGGCTACCCCCTATTTCCAGCAGGGGGGCAATATCGGCCCCCCTAAGATCTCGTAATCTAACCGGCCGATTTTGAAAATTCAAAGTGCTATAGATTCCCCTGACGCTAAACTTTATTTTGAAAAAAGAAAATTTCAAAATTTTGATTTTTAAGGAGAAAGTCGTGCAAAATATACAATTTTTGTGTATTTTTTTAGATTTTCCATAAACCTTGTCTCTGTTGTACGATTTTCACAAAACTAGTTCAGATTTACAAATAATTGACCCAAAATTGTCATATACTCGAGTTACGCAAAAATTCGAAATTCAATGGCAGTTCCAGGACCAGGACTATGAGGGGAAATATATACAACCTAAAAAGTTTTTGTTACGCGGATTAGAAGCCGTGATATACTGCTTGGCATCTTTGACACATAAATAAATGAAAAAAGGTGAAAAACTCATCAGGGGCGGATGCAGTAAGGTAAAACAGTGGGGTAAAATACATCCCAACAATATGCGAGTGGTATGCATGAGTATATTAGTCCCTCGACTAGTTGAAATTTATTTCTGATAATTTTTACCCTCCCATGGCAGCTCTGGGAAAGGGGGGACATAGGCGGATCAAGGACTCTCGTCGTGGGGGGGCGGGTGGGGGTGATTGGAAACACATTTTTAATATACAACGATATTGAGTCGCGGCAGTGATACTGGCTGGGAATATGCATTTTGAAAATGTGTAGTGACTGGACACGCCTCTGGTAATCTAGAATTTGGTTATAACTATTTTGAATTTTCATATACCCAATTGTATTCGCCCTGGCACGGCTGTAAGCAGTCTTCTCACTTACTAACGTTTAGTCCTTCTTGATAACATTCCCCCCATTTTGAACTGCTGTAACCGCCCCTGATGAATACAAATAGTGACAATTGTGAATGCACTATCATCTCACATAAAAAATGATATAATAAAACCATATAACTGGTATCAGGATCAGCAGAGACGGCTTCCTTTTACAAAGAACCCATCGCATACGATAATACTTGGTTTGTGGATAGAACCTCCCGAAAAACCCAGCCATAGCTCCGCCCCTGGTAAATATATAATATTGACAATTTCAGAAAACCTGCCTGTACTAGTTTTAGGAAAAGTCAGGAAGTTTCAAAGTTCTATCGCAAGCCGTTTCGGAGATATTCTTGAAAAACCTTAGGGGGGCAATATTAGCCCCCCTGCCGGAAATAGGGTTAAGGTCAGGCCAGTAAGGTCATCAGCGGTCACCAAAGGTCATGTCTTTGGAATCCGTTCATGCTCATCACTTTTCAACAAAACAAGAGAGCAGTAAGTTTGATATAATAGTGACGGACTTAATCTCAGGACTCGAATAGGTAGGGGAGACCGGGGCTAGTTGCAGCCAGGGGCATGTTGAGCCACTCGCGATAACTCCGCTGTTTCTGAAGAGATTGCGCTGTAATCATAACAGGACATGTGTGCAACCGCTTTCCGTCTTTCAGCAGGAAACTGTCGTGGTATCTGGTCGGTAGCGGTTTGGAGACAGAAAAACCTGTCAGAAGCCGGTGACGAACGAAGTAAGAAACGGCTTCTATTCTGACAGTTTTTCCGGTCTCGTCGTCGTTGTTGTCTGTCAGAAGCCGGTGACGAACGAAGTAAGAAACGGCTTCTATTCTGACAGTTTTTCCGGTCTCGTCGTCGTTGTTGTCTGTCTGTTGTTGTTGTTGTTGTTGTTGTCTGTTCTGAGCGCTGGTATCAGAGACCTAAAACTTTTGTGGATAGAAGGCACTTCCAAATGAATAAGCACCACGGTTGTCAATTTTCAAAATTTTCAAAATTTTGCCCAGAATTTTGCATTATGTGATTTTTAACTTTTATTTTTCTATTTTTTGCTAATTCATCTAGACTCTTCAAACTTGCACCCTTTTACATCAGGGAAATTTGTAGTTCACACAAAAAGTTGGAAAGAAAAAGCTTTAAATTTAGTGCTCCAAATTAGCTTTTAAACTTTGCACCCTAAATTTGGCATAAAACTCGTGGTCTAAACTACAGGCTCGAAATATCTGAAGCTACAGCAGTTCAGGTTCTGAGTCAAATATCAACTTAAAGGCCGGTTTGTGCAGTACTGCACAAACACAGAAACAAAACAAAAACGGAAATTTAAGGGTCCTTTTTGGCCCATTCCGTGAAGGTCTGCATTTCCCAAAATATCATTCAAACCCTTATATCTTCCGATCTAATTGATAAAAATTAGTTCCCATTTCAGATAATAAAAGAGAATAGCCTCCTTTATTATATATTTAGAGATAAAAACTTTCAGACTGAAACTTTTTATTTTATAGGCAAAGATAAAATATAAGTTTTTAAAATTTTTATTCTCAGCCCCCTGGTTTCCAGACTATGATAGCTACGGTATTGAACTTAACACGGCTGGATAGAAAACTTCGTTGCCGTCATTTTTCTCACTCATACCCCCCACTTATCTCTTACGGCTTCCGCGCTATAAGCCGTAAAGGACATTTCAAAGTGGTAATTTTATCAGTTCATTTTTGCTTCACACCGGGGTTTAGGGTGGTTAGAGTCATTGGAGGGAAATGAAATTTTGCATGCAGCTAGGTAAGAGACATATGTCGACATTCCATCTGCATAGATATCAATGAAACACCAAGTTACCTTTACAAACATGCCGTTTCTCCACGCAACGTTGTAGCAAATCACCACGCGTCACGCCTGCGTCCACGCCGCGGCAGCGCCGGCGACCGGCGCGGCCGTTTCTGTTTATTTATGGTCTGGTAAAGAAGTACCCAATACTACCCATAATGCATCACAAGTAATTAGAGTACCGTAAAAGTCCGAGTTTACAATAAGAGTATTATGTTTCTGTTTTTGGACCATGGGTGGATCCAGGGAATAAGTAGGCTAGGTGCCCCCCTCACCCTTCTCCCCCCATCCCCCTCCCCCAACCCCCAATCGACCATCGGCGCCCTCTGAAATTGTAAAGACACGCCTCTCAAGGTCGATGACGCTCCCTGAAATGTGGCTTCCCATACGCGGATCCAGGATTGCCTATCGGGGGCGAGGTGGAAGGGGAAATTTCCTGGTGGGCGCTATCTACACCAGGGACGCCACTTTTGGCCGGAAAACCTATCAAGTAGGCGCTAAAACCTATCAGTACACCCCGATACCTGCATCTCGGGGAAAACGACATTTCAGGGGGTGCCATCGAACTTTCCAGGAGTTTCCGGGACAATTTCAGGGGGCGCTAAGATTCTATGGGGGGCACCTGTCCCCTTTCCCCCTTGGATCCGCCTATGTCGTTTCGGGGGGGCACGGAGGTGGGGTCGTTACGGGTGTGGGGGTAAGGAGCTCGAGCATAAGCGGATCCAGGACATCAGCATGGGGGTAGGGGCTAAAGATTTCGAGCATAGGCAGACCCAGGACATCAGTACGAGGGTGGGGCTAGGGAGTTAGAGCATAGGCGGATCCAGGACATCGGTACGAGGGTCGGGCTAGGGAGTTAGAGCATAGGCGGATCCAGGACATCGGTACGAGGGTCGGGCTAGGGAGTTAGAGCATAGGCGGATCCAGGACGTTAGTACGGGGATGGGGCTAAGCAGCTGAGCATTAGCGGATTCAGGACATCAGTACGGGGTGAGACTCGGGAGTTCCAGCATAGGCGGATCCAGGACATCAGTAGGGGGTAGGGCTACGGAGTTCGAGCATAGGCGGATCCAGGATATTAGTACGGGGATGGGGCTAAGGAGATCGAGCATAGGCGGATCTAGGACATCTGTACGGGGGTGGAGATAAGGAGCTCGAGCATAGGCTGATCCAGGACATCAGTATGGGTGTGGGGCTAAGGAGCTCGAGCAGAGGCGGATCTAGGACATCAGTACGGCGGTGGGGCTAAAGGGCTTGAGTATAGGCGGATCAAGGACATCAGCACGGGGGTGAGGCTAAGGAGCTCGAGCATAAGCGGATCCAGGACATCAGCACGTGGGTATGGGCTAAAGAGTTTGAGCATAGGCGGATCCAGGACATCAGTACGGGGGTGGGGCTAAGAAGCTCGAGCATAAGCGGATTCAGCTGATCAGTACGGGGGTGGGGCTCGGGAGCTCGAGCATAGGCGGCTCTAGGACATCAGTACGGTGGTGGGGCTCGGGCGTTCCAGCATAGGCGGATCCAGGACATTAGTAGGGTGGTAGGGGCTAAAGAGTTCGAGTATAGGCGAATCCAGGGCAGTACGGAGGTGGGGCTACGGAGTTCGAGCATAGGCAGATCCAGGACATCAGTTCGGGGGTGGGGCTAAGGAGCTCGAGCATAGGCGGATCCAGGACATCAGCGCAGGGGTGTGGCTCCGGAGCTCGAGTAAAGGCGGATCCAGGACATCAGTGGGCGGGGGGAGGGTAGGGGCTACGGAGTTCGAGCATAGGCGGATCCAGGACATCAGTAAGAAGGTGGGGTAAGGAGCTCGAGCATAGGCGGATCCAGGACATCAGTAGCGGGTAGGGGCTAAGGAGTTCGAGCATAGGCGGATCCAGGACATCAGTACGGAGGTGGGGCTAAAAAGTTCGAGCATAGGCGGATCCAGGACATCAGTACGGGGGTGGGGCTAAGGAGCTCCAGCAAAGGCGGATCCAGGCCTCAGTACGGGGGTGGGGCTAAGGAGCTCAAGCATAGGCGGATCTAGGACATCAGTACGGTGGTGGGGCTCGGGCGTTCCAGCATAGGCGGATCCAGGACAATAGTAGGGTGGTAGGGGCTAAAGAGTTCGAGTATAGGCGAATCCAGGGCAGTACGGAGGTGGGGCTACGGAGTTCGAGCATAGGCAGATCCAAGACATCAGTTCGGGGGTGGGGCTAAGGAGCTCGAGCATAGGCGGATCCAGGACATCAGTGCAGGGGTGTGGCTCCAGAGCTCGAGTAAAGGCGGATCCAGGACATCAGTACGGGGGTGGGGCTAAGGAGATCGAGCATAAGTGGATCCAGGACATCTGTACGGGGGTGGGGCTAAAAAGCTGGAGCATAGGCGGATCCAGGACATCAGTATGGGTGTGGGGCTAAGGAGCTCGAGCAGAGGCGGATCCAGGGCATCAGTACGGGGGTGGGGCTAAGGGGTTCGAGTATAGGCGGATAAAGGACATCAGTACAGAGGTGGGGCTAAGGAGCTCAAGCATAAGCGGATCCAGGACATCAGCACAGGGGTAAGGGCTAAAGAGTTCGAGCATAGGCGGATCCAGGACATCAGTACGGGGGTGGGGATAAGGAGCTCGAGCATAAGCGGAGCCAGGATATCAGTACGGGGGTAGAGGCTAAGGAGTTTGAGCATAGACGGATCCAGCATATCGGTACGGGGATTGGGCTAAGGAGATCCAGCATAGGCGGATCCAGGACATCTGTACGGAGGTGGGGCTAAGGAGCTCGAGCATAGGCGGATCCAGGACATCAGTATGGGTGTTGGGCTAAGGAGCTCGAGCAGAGGCGGATCCAGTACATCAGTACGGGGCTGGGGTAAGAGGCTCGAGTATAGGCGGATCAAAGACATCAGTACGGGGGTGGGGCTAAGGAGCTCGAGCATAAGCGGATTCAGGACATCAGTACGTGGGTGGGGCTCGGGAGCTCGAACATAGGCGGATCCAGGACATCAGTAGGGGTAGGGGCTAAGGAGTTCAAGCATAGGCGGATCCAGGGCAGTATAGAGGTGGGGCTACGGAGTTCCAGCATAGGCAGATCCAGGACATATGTAAGGGGGTGGGGTAAGGAGCTCGAGCATAGGCGGATCCAGGACATCAGTTCGGTGGTGGGGCTGAGGTCTCGAGCTGGGGCATAACTCGGTAACAAATAGGCTGAATTGGGTGAAAATCTGCAGGCATAGGTGAAATACCGTCGGAAAACCCATCATATTTTATGTTGTATCTCCTTTCTTCTCGTCATGCCCAGTCTTTGCTTAACAAAACAATCATTATGCGTGTGTTTATTTCTTTGATGATATGAACAGAGGGCAAGCGTGGTGCAGTATGCAGAGACATGCTAATTTAGGAAAACATGGGCCTAGACAGGGGATTGAATGGAGCCATAATGAGAACCCAAAACCTAAAACTCCAACATTGCGTTGTTATAAGTATCAAACTGCTGAAAACACTCGCCTGTCAATCGAACTGTTTGGCTAACGTACATTGTCACCGGCTTCTCCTGCGCCAGAGCGGCACCAGCCGAGGCCGCAGGCCGAGGTTGTTGTTGTTGTTGTCTGTTCTGAGCGCTGGTATCAGAGACCTAAAACTTTTGTGGATAGAAGGCACTTCCAAATGAATAAGCACCACGGTTGTCAATTTTCAAAATTTTCAAAATTTTGCCCAGAATTTTGCATTATGTGATTTTTAACTTTTATTTTTCTATTTTTTGCTAATTCATCTAGACTCTTCAAACTTGCACCCTTTTACATCAGGGAAATTTGTAGTTCACACAAAAAGTTGGAAAGAAAAAGCTTTAAATTTAGTGCTCCAAATTAGCTTTTAAACTTTGCACCCTAAATTTGGCATAAAACTCGTGGTCTAAACTACAGGCTCGAAATATCTGAAGCTACAGCAGTTCAGGTTCTGAGTCAAATATCAACTTAAAGGCCGGTTTGTGCAGTACTGCACAAACACAGAAACAAAACAAAAACGGAAATTTAAGGGTCCTTTTTGGCCCATTCCGTGAAGGTCTGCATTTCCCAAAATATCATTCAAACCCTTATATCTTCCGATCTAATTGATAAAAATTAGTTCCCATTTCAGATAATAAAAGAGAATAGCCTCCTTTATTATATATTTAGAGATAAAAACTTTCAGACTGAAACTTTTTATTTTATAGGCAAAAATAAAATATAAGTTTTTAAAATTTTTATTCTCAGCCCCCTGGTTTCCAGACTATGATAGCTACGGTATTGAACTTAACACGGCTGGATAGAAAACTTCGTTGCCGTCATTTTTCTCACTCATACCCCCCACTTATCTCTTACGGCTTCCGCGCTATAAGCCGTAAAGGACATTTCAAAGTGGTAATTTTATCAGTTCATTTTTGCTTCACACCGGGGTTTAGGGTGGTTAGAGTCATTGGAGGGAAATGAAATTTTGCATGCAGCTAGGTAAGAGACATATGTCGACATTCCATCTGCATAGATATCAATGAAACACCAAGTTACCTTTACAAACATGCCGTTTCTCCACGCAACGTTGTAGCAAATCACCACGCGTCACGCCTGCGTCCACGCCGCGGCAGCGCCGGCGACCGGCGCGGCCGTTTCTGTTTATTTATGGTCTGGTAAAGAAGTACCCAATACTACCCATAATGCATCACAAGTAATTAGAGTACCGTAAAAGTCCGAGTTTACAATAAGAGTATTATGTTTCTGTTTTTGGACCATGGGTGGATCCAGGGAATAAGTAGGCTAGGTGCCCCCCTCACCCTTCTCCCCCATCCCCCTCCCCCAACCCCCAATCGACCATCGGCGCCCTCTGAAATTGTAAAGACACGCCTCTCAAGGTCGATGACGCTCCCTGAAATGTGGCTTCCCATACGCGGATCCAGGATTGCCTATCGGGGGCGAGGTGGAAGGGGAAATTTCCTGGTGGGCGCTATCTACACCAGGGACGCCACTTTTGGCCGGAAAACCTATCAAGTAGGCGCTAAAACCTATCAGTACACCCCGATACCTGCATCTCGGGGAAAACGACATTTCAGGGGGTGCCATCGAACTTTCCAGGAGTTTCCGGGACAATTTCAGGGGGCGCTAAGATTCTATGGGGGGCACCTGTCCCCTTTCCCCCTTGGATCCGCCTATGTCGTTTCGGGGGGGCACGGAGGTGGGGTCGTTACGGGTGTGGGGGTAAGGAGCTCGAGCATAAGCGGATCCAGGACATCAGCATGGGGGTAGGGGCTAAAGATTTCGAGCATAGGCAGACCCAGGACATCAGTACGAGGGTGGGGCTAGGGAGTTAGAGCATAGGCGGATCCAGGACATCGGTACGAGGGTCGGGCTAGGGAGTTAGAGCATAGGCGGATCCAGGACATCGGTACGAGGGTCGGGCTAGGGAGTTAGAGCATAGGCGGATCCAGGACGTTAGTACGGGGATGGGGCTAAGCAGCTGAGCATTAGCGGATTCAGGACATCAGTACGGGGTGAGACTCGGGAGTTCCAGCATAGGCGGATCCAGGACATCAGTAGGGGGTAGGGCTACGGAGTTCGAGCATAGGCGGATCCAGGATATTAGTACGGGGATGGGGCTAAGGAGATCGAGCATAGGCGGATCTAGGACATCTGTACGGGGGTGGAGATAAGGAGCTCGAGCATAGGCTGATCCAGGACATCAGTATGGGTGTGGGGCTAAGGAGCTCGAGCAGAGGCGGATCTAGGACATCAGTACGGCGGTGGGGCTAAAGGGCTTGAGTATAGGCGGATCAAGGACATCAGCACGGGGGTGAGGCTAAGGAGCTCGAGCATAAGCGGATCCAGGACATCAGCACGTGGGTATGGGCTAAAGAGTTTGAGCATAGGCGGATCCAGGACATCAGTACGGGGGTGGGGCTAAGAAGCTCGAGCATAAGCGGATTCAGCTGATCAGTACGGGGGTGGGGCTCGGGAGCTCGAGCATAGGCGGCTCTAGGACATCAGTACGGTGGTGGGGCTCGGGCGTTCCAGCATAGGCGGATCCAGGACATTAGTAGGGTGGTAGGGGCTAAAGAGTTCGAGTATAGGCGAATCCAGGGCAGTACGGAGGTGGGGCTACGGAGTTCGAGCATAGGCAGATCCAGGACATCAGTTCGGGGGTGGGGCTAAGGAGCTCGAGCATAGGCGGATCCAGGACATCAGCGCAGGGGTGTGGCTCCGGAGCTCGAGTAAAGGCGGATCCAGGACATCAGTGGGCGGGGGGAGGGTAGGGGCTACGGAGTTCGAGCATAGGCGGATCCAGGACATCAGTAAGAAGGTGGGGTAAGGAGCTCGAGCATAGGCGGATCCAGGACATCAGTAGCGGGTAGGGGCTAAGGAGTTCGAGCATAGGCGGATCCAGGACATCAGTACGGAGGTGGGGCTAAAAAGTTCGAGCATAGGCGGATCCAGGACATCAGTACGGGGGTGGGGCTAAGGAGCTCCAGCAAAGGCGGATCCAGGCCTCAGTACGGGGGTGGGGCTAAGGAGCTCAAGCATAGGCGGATCTAGGACATCAGTACGGTGGTGGGGCTCGGGCGTTCCAGCATAGGCGGATCCAGGACAATAGTAGGGTGGTAGGGGCTAAAGAGTTCGAGTATAGGCGAATCCAGGGCAGTACGGAGGTGGGGCTACGGAGTTCGAGCATAGGCAGATCCAAGACATCAGTTCGGGGGGTGGGGCTAAGGAGCTCGAGCATAGGCGGATCCAGGACATCAGTGCAGGGGTGTGGCTCCAGAGCTCGAGTAAAGGCGGATCCAGGACATCAGTACGGGGGTGGGGCTAAGGAGATCGAGCATAAGTGGATCCAGGACATCTGTACGGGGGTGGGGCTAAAAAGCTGGAGCATAGGCGGATCCAGGACATCAGTATGGGTGTGGGGCTAAGGAGCTCGAGCAGAGGCGGATCCAGGGCATCAGTACGGGGGTGGGGCTAAGGGGTTCGAGTATAGGCGGATAAAGGACATCAGTACAGAGGTGGGGCTAAGGAGCTCAAGCATAAGCGGATCCAGGACATCAGCACAGGGGTAAGGGCTAAAGAGTTCGAGCATAGGCGGATCCAGGACATCAGTACGGGGGTGGGGATAAGGAGCTCGAGCATAAGCGGAGCCAGGATATCAGTACGGGGGTAGAGGCTAAGGAGTTTGAGCATAGACGGATCCAGCATATCGGTACGGGGATTGGGCTAAGGAGATCCAGCATAGGCGGATCCAGGACATCTGTACGGAGGTGGGGCTAAGGAGCTCGAGCATAGGCGGATCCAGGACATCAGTATGGGTGTTGGGCTAAGGAGCTCGAGCAGAGGCGGATCCAGTACATCAGTACGGGGCTGGGGTAAGAGGCTCGAGTATAGGCGGATCAAAGACATCAGTACGGGGGTGGGGCTAAGGAGCTCGAGCATAAGCGGATTCAGGACATCAGTACGTGGGTGGGGCTCGGGAGCTCGAACATAGGCGGATCCAGGACATCAGTAGGGGTAGGGGCTAAGGAGTTCAAGCATAGGCGGATCCAGGGCAGTATAGAGGTGGGGCTACGGAGTTCCAGCATAGGCAGATCCAGGACATATGTAAGGGGGTGGGGTAAGGAGCTCGAGCATAGGCGGATCCAGGACATCAGTTCGGTGGTGGGGCTGAGGTCTCGAGCTGGGGCATAACTCGGTAACAAATAGGCTGAATTGGGTGAAAATCTGCAGGCATAGGTGAAATACCGTCGGAAAACCCATCATATTTTATATTGTATCTCCTTTCTTCTCGTCATGCCCAGTCTTTGCTTAACAAAACAATCATTATGCGTGTGTTTATTTCTTTGATGATATGAACAGAGGGCAAGCGTGGTGCAGTATGCAGAGACATGCTAATTTAGGAAAACATGGGCCTAGACAGGGGATTGAATGGAGCCATAATGAGAACCCAAAACCTAAAACTCCAACATTGCGTTGTTATAAGTATCAAACTGCTGAAAACACTCGCCTGTCAATCGAACTGTTTGGCTAACGTACATTGTCACCGGCTTCTCCTGCGCCAGAGCGGCACCAGCCGAGGCCGCAGGCCGAGGTTTTTTCATAGCAAAAGTGAATTTTACTTTTGTCAAAAATTTTGTAATAGCACTGTTGATATTAGAGATAAAGATTAGCCGTACTAAATGAGTTGAATGCAGGTATTTACGCCTTATTTGGACCGAAAACTATGAGAACTGATCACCCACTTTCTGCGTCAGCTGCCTCCGGAGTTGTGGCGGGGTCTCGGGGTAAGTTGAACCACGAGGGTGTTGGGGTAGGTTGAGCCATGATCAACGCGCCCCGGAGTAAAAAATGGAATACCTCAATTCCCCCCCCAAACTAATGGTGCACGGTGGTGTAGCGGAAAGCACGCACACTTTCCATGCGGCTAACCCGTGTTCAAGACTGGGCGGCTTCCCTGATCAAAGAAAGAGCAAGCTGGCTTCGAGAAACCTTCCAACAGGGATATAGTTGGCCACGCTATTCGGCCCGGGCAGTTGTCTCCTAAAATTTCTGCTATCGGGTCGACTCATTGGCGAAGGGGGAAAGGCATTTACCATCAGCTTCTGATTTTTCCCGTTTATTTTCAAAACACTTAAGCGATTAATGTCCCATTACCTGCCCCCTGACCTGCTATTAGGCCGACCAATAATGAAGAGCTTCCAGCGCTGGTCTTGGGCCCTCCTCTTCCTTTAAAGCCCTCCAACTCTAGGGGATGCAGGGGCATTGGCCTTTCCCGCAAAAAGTTCAAATTGTACCCTCTTTGTGCCGATTTTCCCGTTTTCTCAAATAAACACTGTTCCGTGATTCCGCCCAGACTTTCAGCAGGGTCCAGCCACTGGCGGACGCAGGAGCCCCGTTTGGGGAAGGCAACTCGGGAAAATAGTAAAAAGATAGTTTTTTAAAGAAAATCGGCCAAAGTTTCGCTATTTGGGGGCCATGACCCCTTGCCCTCCCACCCCCCCACTCTGGATCCGCTAGGTTTGTCCAGCATGCCTGGAACGTCAGGTGGTGCCTCTGGGCCTATGCCCGATCCCCAGCGGACACCGGCCCTACTGACGGATCGACTTGTGAAAAGCCCTCAGTAGGTCCTTGAAATGTCAGGATGTCTACTGAACATCTCAGCGCCTGAAAATCCAGCAGGGTTCAGCCTGCCTGGAATATCAACGAATGCCCCTAGTTGTGGACTGGATCTTCAGCAGAGTCTTCCTGCACCATCAGTAGCAGAGCTGGACCTCCCCGCAGATGGTCTGAGCTGTACACGCAGCACAATCTTCCCGGACTATTCAATGAGCAGCAGTCTGCCCTGACCCTGACGGTGATACTGATCCTGTCCTGATCTTGCCCTACTGTCCTGATACGTTTTCGCCTGCAGCAGTCTGCCCGTTGCCTAAAGAGCTGAGGCCGAGGAAGTGAGCCTCGCATCACAGGAAAGCAGCAATGCTGACGGATATACCAAAAAAACAGCTTGCTGGAAGAGAAGGCGGAAAAGAAGTAAAAAAGAATACCAGCAAAGAACAGAAGTACAACAGATGACAAAGGCAAGACGCAAATGCAAGACGGGTGCAATAACAACACAAGGAAGCAAATAAATGTTAGGAGGAAGCTTTACAAAGATGTTGAGGAGTTCAGCGATGAAAACGAGACACTATGCCTGGTGTGCTGCGACACTTTCTCAAACAGCCGCCCGGTTGAGCAATGGGTACAGTAGGTACTAGGAGTGCCGTGGATGGGCCTACCGTCTTTGTACGGGTGATTCCTCAACGTTTGGGTGCAAAAACAGTACCAGTGACTGAAAGTGAGAATATTTGGTGTTTAGGGAATAAACATGGAAAATGAGGACATACTCTCGTTAAGCGGCTCAACGTACCCCGGAGCGTGGCTCAACTTACCCCGACACGGGGCGAGTTGAGCCATTTGACTTTGACCTATTCATGATCAAATATCTCACACGGCGACAACATTTAAACGTTGGCACACGCATCACTTGAAAGCCAAAAGAATAGGCTTTCCAGCAATGGCAGAACGAAGTCTATACCTTTATCCATCTCTGAGATATGCGACCAAAACAAAAATCATGTTCAACTAGCCCCCGGTCTCCCCTACCTGTCATGGTCATACCAAAGTTAATTCGACTCTTTGGGTCTCGACAAACACACCGATGTCCCTGGCTTTGCTCAAGGTCTACTACTTCCAGAGTTATAACGGATTCCATGAATCGCTCTAAATTTGGCAGCTTTGACATGAACCCCTGTGCTGCCTCGGCCAAGCGGATCGAGTTCAACCTTGGTACAAGAGTGGAAGAAAGTACGGGGCGCCGCTACGGTTTTTCATATCACCATTTGTTCTGGAGATGGTATACGAGTGGCCAAAAATCCCCTCAGGCGGCTGGAGGTACCGAAATAGCCCTGGTGACAGCTGGGGCCAATCCAGGGCGGGTGCGAAAGGCATTTGCCCCCATACTCTCCTAAATTCCATTTTCTTAAAAAAAACGAATGTTCACGATTTGTGGCCTCAGTGACCCCACCCCACCCCCCTCCTGCAGCAACCACCGGGCAAGGTACAAGTTTGGACGCTAGCGAAATACTAACGAAACGGCTCCAGCCCGATTGACACGGTGCACTCATAAACCGAAGTGCAATGACGAGTAGAAGGCACGAGCGTTTGGGTGGATTGGTCTTATTTCTCCCGCAAAGGGGATTCCGGCGCGGAGCGCGGATATGTCCCGTATTTTCCTAACATTCCCCAAAGCCAAAGCAATAGAGACACTCCCAAAGCAATATAAACACTACATTCCTAACATTTTTGCCGACGTCCTTCCTTCACCGACCTGGTCAAATTCCCTGAATAATGGAACGCGTGTTACGTCATTTTTCCTTCCCGCTCTAGCCTCGTTGCCATGGTAATTATCGGCTGGAATTGGCACGTGCAGTCTCACTGTTAAAATCATCAGTGTCTCTATCGCTTTGGTAGAAATCATTTGGTGAGTGGGATTCTAGGGCATTGTTGGTCGGTGGGTATGCGTGTAAGGTAAAGGTACCTATCTTGGGTATGCGTCGGTGAGGGGCGTCTCCAGCTTTTTGGGTTTTAGCGGGATTCTAGGGCTTTGGTTTTAGCAACTTTTCTTGCATCTTTTTCAAAATTGCGCGTCTAATAGGTACCACGGGCAGGTCAAGTGACGTCTTGGAACGTTGAAAACGTTAACGGTGGATTTAACTCGAGATGGATATAGAGCTGTCAGGCACGAGGCCATCCATAACAGACATGGGATGTGGGGGCAGTTTGGGGGCCAGGTAGTAATTCAGCCTCCCCCAACCCCCCACAGCGATTGAGTTTGACCAATTTTTCGCCGCCTTTGGCCGATATTCTTAAACACTCACGATTTTCCCCGGTTGCCCCCTCCCAAAACAATTTGCCCAGACCCGTGCATGAGTGGGAGAGAGCTTGCTCCACCGACCTTGAGCCTCTGTTGCTGTTAAAGAAACAGCATGGTTTTTACTAGCCTGGTCGTTTCTCGCCTCCTCAGATGGTCTTGTCGCGGTTCGGTCTTTCGCATATCCCTGTATGTGAGGCATGTGAGGGTAGAACAGCGGTTGATGCTGCGCGCCAGTCAGCCCTGAAAGCAGTCCCTCCTCCCCCAACTTTTCAACCGGCCTTCCAACCCGAACATGGTCCTTGGCCACGAAACGAGTCCTTGACCAAGAGCTGCAATTCTGGCTATCGCATTATTCGTTTGGGTCATCTCCGGGGCTGTATATCAGACGTTAGGAAATAATTCAGAAACGCCTGTTTCAATCAACATCAGAACGAGTTGAAGGCCAAGTTGCGCTTGTCCTCCGGGGTTAGGCAATATTTCGGTTTGTGACCTTGCGGTAGAGGTTCCACAAGGGTTTCAAGTTTTTGGTGCTTCCCGAAACAGCTCAAAGGTTCAATTCCATTCCGTACCATTTATTTTTCATTTCGTTCAGGTTCTCTGCTTTGGGTGTGGATGGGATCTCTTGCGTCACGTCTTGTACGATTCATATGGTTATCTGTGATCTTGGGAAGCTGTGCTGCTATCTACTACACACCGTGCACTGTAGTGACCCTGTTTGCCGTTGTAAGGTTCCCTTAGCAACCTCGGGGCCGCTATTGCCTGCCAATGGACATTTTCATCCTCGATCTGTGGTTCCACCAGGGGGAACTCTTTGCTATTTCATCGGTCAAAGGTCGACACTTCAAGACCTTGAAAGAGTCCCGCCCCCCAGCCTCCTTTGGACACACGCGTCGGAGTAGGGCAGAGGGACCTGACCCCCTCCCCTGTCATCACATCTCCCGATTTTAGACAGATTGCGAAAATCGGACAATTTTGCAACCAAGGAAGCCCGGGGGTAAAAAACAAATCTAGTGAGCTCTAGCGTCCTGTACAGAAAATGTATAGCTATACCTTTGTCGATTCCAGTATTTGAGTCAGTTCAAGGGGATGAGGCAGGCTAGTTTTATATCTACATACCCGTGATATCAAGCACAACTATATTGCCTTTTGGCCATTAAAGCACCCGCACGGCTATCCCACTGAGGCCCTCTGCCCGGGACCCAACTCGTTTCCCCATTTGTTTGAATGTCAGTGAAAACCTCACACGACCACTCTTTCCACAGGACAACCCGCTGCCTCCAGAGCTGTGCCAATGGAGTTCCAGCTGACTTCCTACGCCCGACTCGTTGCACAAGCATCCGGTGAGCTCAAATGGGATGACTGCGAAACTAGCGGGACTGCGCCCATCACGCTGAAGCTGCTCAAATCCGGCTTTATGCACATATCGTCCGGCTTTCGCGAGCTCGAAGTCGTCAGCGTGGCTACAAACGGGGAGGACATGCGAGCCGTGTTCCGCGATAAACACATTCTCTTCCTGCAGAGATACGGTGGCAGCTTCCGCCGTTTTCGCGTGAAGTTCGCTAGCCGAAAGCAGGCGGCCACATGCGTCCGTGAACTGGGCAAACTCTTCCCGGTCAAAGGCTGCGAAGGAGCTGAACTGACGCGCGCGAGACCGGACGGGAAGCCAAGAAGCCAAGGTGATGTGTCGATATCAGACCTGGCGAAGGCTGCAGTAAACCCCGATGAGTCCCAGCTTCCGTCGGTGTATACGACGCCAGTTGAGCTGACTTCAGAGGAAGTGGAGGAGGCGGTTCGTGGTCACCTCATGGACCCGACGTTCCACGGCTTCGTCGAGACAGTCTCCCAACTGTTGAAACAAATGACCTCATCCTAGACTCATCGTCATCTCCACAAGACGAGCTGGCGTTATAATGATTTTGGGAACCATGTACACTGAGACATCTAAAACATTAAATGTGCCAAGCCTAGCCCTGGCAGGTCCTTACATACACTGCCACACCTCTCCAACGACCAGGGCCGCGCGTACCTGATCGTATATCATAGTAATATTTGGCGATGACTCGTAATATAAGTGGAATAGAAAGAGAACATGACCCTCGCGGGTCATGAGCATAAGCAGATATATCCATTTTCCGACTTGTCGTCTTTTTATTACTATATCTCCATCTTGGTTTATGTAACTCCGTCCGAACGAATGAAACAAAGTATCAAAAAGAGATGAGCTTTATGGTTTACAGCTGCTGCGAGCGTTCTCTTTGATTGCGCTTCTGGTTTTACATGTGTAATACATGACGTAAAAAACACCGCGCAGAACCAAAGCGCGTGCGCCGCGACCTCGGGCCTACCCTCAGTGTGGGGAACCAGAGAGCGTGCCGTTGACTCGCCCGCTCACTAGTGCGACGAAAAGAAAACAAGATGGTGTTACTCTGACATGACAAGCTAGGTCGGAATAAGTAGCGGCGGCCGACGTGTATTCTGAGCTTTGAGTTTATTTTGAGCTCGTTTACGTTTTTTACCTTTATTTCGAGCTCTGACCTTTGAGCCAGTTCAACGTGAGACTCAGTCGTGTCGCGGCAGGCACTAAACCGCACTGACTGATGGAAAATACTGCTCCAGACTTCACATCCGGCGAAAATCGTGAGACCTTCAACAACGTGAGATAACAATCGCGGTCACCTTCACCACTGACAAAAAATAGTGCAAACATCCGCATTATGTGCGCGGCAAAACATCATACGAACCCACTAAGGAAAATATCACACGGTTCGCATGATTCTGCGCAGCACAAAATTGCCACACTCAAGAAACAACCCGAAACCCGGGCACGAAAAAGCCTCGGCGGCAAGCCGCTCAGGACGATAGTGCCGTGGCGATCCGGTGCAGGGCCGGGTTGCGGGTGGGGTGAACCTGCCCGCGGGCGATGGCCCGCTGATAGGCGGCTCGCAGCTCTGGGTCGGTCTCGGGCGTGGCGAGGTACACCTCCAACGGCACCAGCATCTGCCCGCAAAGCAGCGGTCACACGGGGCTCGGCGGGAGAGCGGGGCAGGGCGGACGCTCCAGAGGTGATTTTACGGCTGGGCCGAGGCTGAGAGACAGGCAAGCAGCCAGCATTTGAATCGGGGGAAGGGGATGCCAAGACTCAAAAGGGTGCCTACATTCCTGCACATTTTCTTTTCAACTTTACTTGAGAGATTGTCACCAATTTTCCCGAAATTTTGGTCCCGGCCCCGACAAGCCTAAAACAGTGCCGGGAATGTCCCGACGAGGCGGAAGTAGTTTTCTGCACTGGCCCCGGCGGCGCAAAATAGGTTTTTAAAAGTTTGAATAGGTTGATTATGGGATCTCGTTGGCTCACGATATCGAGAACTCACCTGGACTAGGAGTCCACGATCTATGTGGGCATATGATACTAGAGAGAAAGGAAAAAGCCCACTCGAGCAAGCATTTATTTTTCTTGAATTTGACGTTTGAAAGTTAAAATTCGTCAGCATCTTAACACGCGCATTGACGGGCGGCAGGTACCCGCCCCTCTCGGGTTTTTTTGAAATAACGGCGAGGCAACGATTTTTTGGAGAAAACGGCAGCGCGTAGCGCCACCCTACTTAGCATACCTTTTCTCTCATCATTTTACAACTTTTGTCAAAATCTTAAGGTCAGGTCATCTCAGGTGAGGTCACCAATACAGGTAAAGTGACCTGACCTCAAAGTTTTAGATAGCATAAGTCAGAACAGGGTGAATTTATGCGATTGAAACTCATCACATAATGAGCGCACCGAGATCACCGAGCAAATGGTGGATATGGGGCGCTGCTCACCTGCTCGGGAGTGGTGGATATGGGAGCTGCTCACCTGCTCGGGAGTGGTGGATATGGGCGCGGCTCACCTGCTCGGGAGTGGTGGATATGGGCGCTGCTCACCTGCTCGGGAGTGGTGGATATGGGCGCTGCTCACCTGCTCGGGTGCTGTGGATATGGGAGCTGCTCACCTGCTCGGGTGTGGTGGATATGGGAGCTGCTCATCTGCTCGGGAGTGGTGGATATGGGGGCGCTGCTCACCTGCTCGGGTGCGGTGGATATGGGGGCGCTGCTCACCTGCTCGGGAGTGGTGGATATGGGGGTGCTGCTCACCTGCTCGGGTGCGGTGGATATGGGGGCGCTGCTCACCTGCTCGGGTGTGGTGGATATGGGAGCTGCTCACCTGCTCGGGAGTGGTGGATATGGGCGCGGCTCACCTGCTCGGGAGTGATGGATATGGGCGCTGCTCACCTGCTCGGGTGCTGTGGATATGGGAGCTGCTCACCTGCTCGGGTGTGGTGGATATGGGAGCTGCTCATCTGCTCGGGAGTGGTGGATATGGGGGCGCTGCTCACCTGCTCGGGTGCGGTGGATATGGGAGCTGCTCACCTGCTCGGGTGTGGTGGATATGGGAGCTGCTCATCTGCTCGGGAGTGGTGGATATGGGGGCGCTGCTCACCTGCTCGGGTGCGGTGGATATGGGAGCTGCTCACCTGCTCGGGTGTGGTGGATATGGGAGCTGCTCATCTGCTCGGGAGTGGTGGATATGGGGGCGCTGCTCACCTGCTCGGGTGCGGTGGATATGGGAGCTGCTCACCTGCTCGGGTGTGGTGGATATGGGAGCTGCTCATCTGCTCGGGAGTGGTGGATATGGGGGCGCTGCTCACCTGCTCGGGTGTGGTGGATATGGGAGCTGCTCACCTGCTCGGGAGTGGTGGATATGGGGGCGCTGCTCACCTGCTCGGGTGCGGTGGATATGGGGGCGCTGCTCACCTGCTCGGGAGTGGTGGATATGGGAGCTGCTCACCTGCTCGGGTGCGGTCGTGATGGATCGCAGCAGCAGCGGTTTCTGGAGCCAGACGGTGCGCCGGTGTTCGGGTGGGTGCCGAGGCTGCAGGGGCACCAGCAGCACGGCGCCGAACAGCCAGTCGCCGTAGGACACGGCCTCGAACTGCTCCAGCAGCTGCAGGTACCTGGCCGCGGACGGCTGGTCAGCACTCTCACACAGACTGCTGGCTCATCTGTGGTGACAGCGCGATACTGCTCAGCGCCGTCGTAAAGTTCCCGGAGCCTTCGGATCAATCGTCGTACTTGTGTGCAGCAAATCATAGAAAATAGCTAGTGGTTTTAATGTCAGGCACAAATTGTACTTTAAAACACTATGAATGGTGATGTGAATGGTGATTAATAATTTGAGGGACCAGTTTTTTACCTGGTCGCTGGGGCGTTCAATTCAGCATATTGTTCAAATCCGTTTATCGGCCTTGTCAGAAGTTAGATTTTCTGCAGGTGTGGCACCAGGTGGCCACTGCTACACGGCATAGGGAAAGTCACGCCCCTCAAGAAGAGTATTAACACCCGACCAGTTGAACTGGCTGAACTATCGCACTAATTACAACATGCTAAACGTTCTGTTGCTCTCTTAACCATTTTTCATAACTGATCCAATCACTTGTGCACCGATGAAGGGAATGTGGCACCTTCATAATGGAATTTGAACTGATATAGCCCTGTGATATCTGATAGAGCTTACCGATAAACCACTAGATCGATATTTCATTTATCGAACTTACCGTTCGCAAGCAAAAAGGCAAAAATTAACCCCCCTTCGACACCCTCATCCCTCGCCAGTCACGTAACATAAGGTGGTCTTAGGAAAGTGACGTCATGGTCAAGCCCCGCTGCGCGTTACAATTCTTCTTACTTGTACATCTTTAAAACCTACACACTAAGCATGCCTATGGTAGCAGCGATTATAATCGAGTATGACTTGCTCTATTGACTAATTTTGAAACGTGAAATAAACTCGTAATTGATGGCCTAAATGAACAGGTTTATCGCGGTACGAAATATTGCAAGATCGCATGCCGACTTGATGTCACGTTTATTTGGAGACTTTTTACCTCAAACAGGAAAATTAAATAAAATGAAATAGAAGACTAATTAGCAATCTTTCAACAGAAATAAGGCTAAATCCATTATCTTCAGTAAAATTTACCCCTAAAACCACTCCAGGCTAGCATTTCACCAGGTTCGCACATTCCCTTTAACACCATCCCAACGACAAGCCAACATAATTACCACATACACAGCCGACCTCCGCGCACAAAACACCATTGGCGGGTCCATGTCCAAGCATGTGAAACTTGGAGCGAACTTTGGACATGAGTAAACGAAGTCTAAGTCTGGTTTAGATATGGAAGGGAGACAGTTGTGTGCACAGACAGTTGAGCATGCACTGTGTTTCCGGCTACAATAATATACGCGCTTTGAATGTCCTCACAACGTCCTTGCCTGAATGGAAAGTTACGATGAAAAGGACCGCTCGTTCTTTTCTGTTGGCACACAAAGCACTCGTTACGTTACCCGGCATCCTTGTCCAGGCATCTGCCCAGACAATTGACGTCTGGCGCTCAATTGGTCTATTTGGAGGTTCATTATAACTGTTGATATGCATTGTTGCTGTCAACGATAGGCAGTGTTTCAGGGAGCGGATCCAGAATGGTCCAATCCGGCCGTGTGCCAAGCATATAAGCTTTGATCCATTTTAGCCGTAACATTATGCTTTTTCACTATTTTAAGCAGGCTATCTCCCCTTCTCCCTACCCCGTTAACAGCCATGTCTGCAGGCATCGCAAATGGTTCGGAAAAGTCGAGCAACTTTCTCCCAATCAACCGTAAAAGATAGGAAACAGTGCTAGGGGCTAGCCATACAGGTTGGAATTACGGGCAACTTGAAATCCCCGGGCTGCGATCGAGAAGTCCCACCCAAAAACCGGTCCCGGTCACATTTCAGGAATCTTCATGCACATGCCCTGTTACAAATCTTCCTTAAAAATGTGGATCTTGATGATTGTAAGAGTTCGTATGAATATAGAAAAAAAACACGCATTTAGCTGAAAAACTTCAAGCAATAAAAGAACGCCACACGTACATACACCGTCAACGTCTGAGCCAACAAGCCACGGCCCGAAACCTGGCTGGACACTCACAAATCGCCGAAGCTGGCCAGCCCGGGGACGTCGGCGGTGAGGTCCAGCTGATCGGGATGCTGCAGAACATGCCGCAGCACAGCCGCCAGTGACGACTTCACGTCCGCGTCCAGAAACAAGGCGTCGCCTGCGGCGGAAGTGGCGGAGGTGATGACAATATAAACACGCGTCTGAAGTCCACGATAGAAAAACAATATTGACATCAATCTGCGTCGCCATCACTAAAGAAATCATTCACCACCGGAGTAGGATAATTTACGACAGAGGCAGTCGACCCGGGTTCAAGGCCCGGCGGATTCCCCGAACAAGGAGCAATCTGGCTCCCGGGAAATCCCTCCAACAGGGGGAAGAGTTGGCGACGCCATATGACCCTGACAGTTGGTGCGTCTATAGGCCGCCAAAATTATAATTCTCAGTTAAAAAATCATTATAAAAATGGCACATTCCCTGTTAAGTTCTTGGGTAGCGATCGATTGCCAGGGCCGACCGTCAGCACTGACCGGCCAGGAAGACGCAGCAGAGCCGGGCGAAGTGGGAGGTGGCAGACACGGCCTGCGTGACGCACGGCTGCAGGGTGAACAGCATCTGCAGCAGGTGCAGACACCGCGCCACCGCCTCCGCCGCCTCCACTCCCTGGATGCAGGCCGCTCGCTCCGCCCTGCAGGCACCGAGGGTGATGGGCGGCGGTCAGGGGTCATCGACACCAATGAGAACGATAACCCCTGTTTAATGTGCAGCCAATGAGTCTTACCCAAGCAAAGGTCACACATAGGTTCTGCCTATTCCAGCTTTAGAACAGAACAGTAGAGTCTAATACTTTCACGGGTGGGTTTTAAGTCTTGTGTTTTACTGTCTTCTGTTTTCATCTTGTTTAGGGTCCTAGGTATTCCCACACCCCGCGGTTTATGACACCTTCAGCAGGCAACTTATGTTCCACACTTAGTAGCCTGGTCTTGAAGCACACATCTCACACCTTCCAGACTTGAATGTTGACCCCACCACAGAGGCCACCGTCGCGCCCTGCCACACGTCCTCTCCGCTCACCCTTCGGTGACGTGGGTGTCATGCAGCTGCACCAGCGGCGCGTACCACCAGTCGACCGGCAGCAGAGTGGCGCCGGCGTCGCGCGTCGTCAGTGACGAGACGCGCCCCGCCAGGGCGTCGGCCCTGTCGCGGGCGGCGGCGGCCGCCGCCGGCGACAGCAGACAGCGCTCGTACAGGGAGCAGGAGGCCACCAGTCGGGCCAGCGGCGGGTCTTCGGCCGGGGCGCCGCTGCAGCGCGGGGGAGGACAGCTGACTGGGCGGCGACCGCGCGCAGCAATGGTGGAGGGACGAACACAATGATAGCAACATGCGTGGTTTACTGGGATATGACCAGGGCATGGCCCCGATTCTCGCGGAAACCCGAAGCAGAAGAGCGAAAGAGCTGTTTTGAGAGGTTCCCAAACGGCCCAGCATCCAACAAAACGACATTTCAGTTCCCAAAACCATAAGCATCACACATCTAATTCGCCTCCATCCTTTGCGACGATGTCGCAGTCTCTGCATGGATAAAATTAACGCCATCGAAACCTATCCCTTCCCCTCACGATCTGGAAACACGTCCAATGACAAGAATCCGACGTACGTCAGCAGACTGGGGTTGAAGACCACGTGGCGCATGACCTCGGCGCAGAGGTGTTCGTCCCCGGTCTGGAAGCACTGCATCAGTCGGAGGCCGGCCGCGTGGCACAGCAGCGGCGTCTTGGAGTCCTGCCGGGCCAGCACACGCACGGCGGTAACAGCGAGGCTGCCACAGCCCGCGTCATAGGCGGATCCAGGGGAGGCGCGGGGGTACCAATCTGATCGGGAATTCGGCGCCCAAACACTGAGCTCTGGTGTCACCTGAAATCATGCTGCCTCTCACGATGAACGCACTGGCGCCCAAATAATACAATTTCCCCCCTCCCCGCTGGTAGGTCACAGAGTAAGAACCAGTGCCCTTGGCCCAAGTGGATCCCCTGACCGAAGCCCCCCCCGATGGGAGATTCTAGCTCCACCTATGGCCTGTGTCACGGCACCTGGGGTGATTGACGGTGAAGGTGAATACCATACCGACTGTCTAAGCAAGCAAGCTCGCGTCGCTGCAATGAATGAAAGCTGGCGGTGAAAAAACGAGAGGAATGAAGACAGGTGCGGGGCCTCCTCAGGTTTCACATGCGTAATAGTGGCAAGCACGTCTGAAGATGATCGGCTGAAGGAGACACGCACCTGGCTACACACCTCACACATGGCCGAAGACATGGACGCTTTTTTATTAAGCCGATGAGGCGCTTTTTGCGGACAGCATGGTCACAATATTCACCGCTGCGCTGGGAACGTCGTTACAGTTGGCTACACAGTACTGTTAAAGCCAGGCGTGACATTTTACGCTTACAAACTGCATCTCGCAGTCTGAGGGGGGAGTTAAGGGCGCTTCAGCATCTTAGCTGTCCTCTCACGACAGCAGCGTACCTCAATCGTAGACTGAGAAAAAAGGAGCAATGACGCGTTAAATGTTACGCGAAGGTGATGCCTAAAGGGACATGAGAGAACCCCCAGTTTTTCCATTGTTCCAACTGTGAAGGCCGACACAAACACAAAACGGTGGTCACAATCACACAAGGAAAGATATTGCACAAAAGAGCAGGCACAGCCACAGAACGGCAGATACAATCCTGACTGCCTACTAAGCAGGATGCGGAGCTGCCTGGACATTTACCCAATTGCCTTCAACGGCGGCGTCTACATGTCGCAAACGCTTCCGTGTTTCAAAATCATTAACACACAATCTGGTCAGAGTCACACCACCATCAAGTGATCTCACCCAGACCATTTCCACAGGTACAAACGACACAAATCATGAGCCACGGTATAGTTGGCGATCGAAAATTTGGAGTGAACGCGTTCAATACATCTTTTTCATTTCCACTGGCTGTCCGCATACGTTAGTTTGTGTTGCCTGACCGCGTGACGATGATTCTGCACACTTACCTGCTCGAGACGCACCAGCAAGGGCTACCCCCAGCCCTCTGCCTGACGTTCACGAAAGAGGCTGGTACCCGGCTCACGAGCCGCTGCGCTGCCCGTGCTTATGCGGCACACGCCCGGTGCACTGAGACATATTTACGGGGAGTCTCAACACCTCCAGTGGGATGAACGTGGTGACCGCCCTAGAGGCCGGTCATCTGACCTGCAGGAGTCGGACGGCTACAGCTCCACCTACTGGAGCCCGAAGGAGGGAGCACAGCTGACGACTGGGACCCCCGTCTCACCTGTTGAGCGTGGAGGAGGGTGAGCTCGGTGGCCAGGTGGACCTCGTGTCGGGTGAACCAGTCGCCCACCAGACACAGGGGACTGTCGTACGCCAGGGCGCGCAGGTAGGACGTGCACGCTTCGTCTCGCACCAGAGGCGCGCACAGCTGCGGCATTCACACGGGACACGGCGTCAGCCGGGGTGAGAGCTTCGGGAGGCATCACGGGACACGGCGTCAGCCGGGGTGAGAACTTCGGGAGGCATCACGGAACACGGCGTCAGCCGGGGTGAGAGTTTCGGGAGGCATCACGGTACAGGCGTCAGCCGGGGTGAGAGCTTCTGGAGGCATCACAGGACACGGCGTCAGCCGGGTGAGAGCTTCGGGAGGCATCACAGGACACGGCGTCAGCCGGGTGAGAGCTTCGAGAGACATCGCGGGACAAGGCGTCAGCCGGGGTGAGAGCTTCTGGAGGCATCACGGAACACGGCGTCAGCCGGGTGAGAGCTTCGGGAGGCAGTACGGGACACGGCGTCAGCCGGGTGAGAGCCTCGGGAGACATCGCGGGACACGGCGTCAGCCGGGGTGAGAGCTTCGGGAGACATCGCGGGACACGGCGTCAGCCGGGGTGAGAGCTTCTGGAGGCATCACAGGACACGGCGTCAGCCGGGGTGAGAGCTTCGGGAGACATCACGGGACACGGCGTCAGCCGGGGTGAGAGCTTCGGGAGACATCACAGGACACGGCGTCAGCCGGGGTGAGAGCTTCGGGAGGCATCACAGGACACGGCGTCAGCCGGGGTGAGAGCTTCGGGAGGCATCACAGGACACGGCGTCAGCCGGGGTGAGAGCTTCGGGAGGCATCGCGGGACAAGGCGTCAGCCGGGATGAGAGCTTCGAGAGACATCGCGGGACAAGGCGTCAGCCGGGGCTTCTGGAGGCATCACGGAACACGGCGTCAGCCGGGGTGAGAGCTTCGGGAGACATCGCGGGAGATGCTCAGTGGAAGTCGGCTTCATCAGATGGAAAACCCAAATTGTTATGTTTCTATCCGGAAGTTTTGTACATACAAACACCAGCACGACTAGCATCTCTTTGTGGCAGCGTTGCTTATTCAGTCATTCGGTTGGATTTACTTTCCAACAAGTGATCAAATCAGGAAACACAGGTCAGAGACCGAACCAGGAAAAATCGCCCCAGCAATTGTTTTTCTTGCACTGGATTGCGAAAGGCATTGGATAGTGGAAAGGATCTCCACGCCAAGTGATTCAAACCAAGATAAGTCGGAATAACACTAATTAGATCTGGATTGGTAATCGCGGTGGTCAAGCGGATTGACCCCGACTGGCTGCAGAGATTTCGGGGCGGCTGGGATGGGACTTTTCCGGCGCCCACCTCGGGCTGGAGGCCGCGGTGGAGGCGGCAGCAGGCCCGCAGCAGCTGCAGCAGCGGCGTCAGCAGCGGCAGAGGGGAGCCGGGGCGCAGCAGTGGCGCCACCTGTCCGCTCTGCCACACCACGGCCGCCACCGACGGCAGGCTGTCCGGGTCGCGGCGGCGGCCCGAGCCCGCCCCGCTCAGCAAGCTGGAGAACTCGCTGCCGGAGATAGGGGCGGTGCTGCAGTCCTGGCAGCCAGCGGAGGAGCCCGCACACTAGGTACAGTGAACACTAACGTAAAGCGCGGGGATAACGTGTACAGGGGCACGAGGTAAGATGTCTTTACATCTGGCTCAATCCTAGAATCAATTGTAAAGAACGCAGGTATGTTCATGCAGAGTGAATAGTTTTGAGCCACATAATATAACATTAAACCTTTGGGGGACATAGTTATAGTACAAGAACCGG
The DNA here is from genome assembly GCA_034440635.1 of Lepas anatifera. NCBI lineage: Eukaryota > Metazoa > Arthropoda > Thecostraca > Lepadidae > Lepas > Lepas anatifera. Next base: position 1,009,030 of record JAOTON010000652.1, on the reverse strand, counting down.
CCACGGAAACCAGCATATTAAACTCGGCAAACTCCCGGCAGGCTTCCAATCCTGGCATGTTAAAACCCTGGGTGGAAGCACAGAGAGCCAGTGACTGCTACACTTACACGAGGCGTCCACACAGCGTCCGTAGCACCTCTGACTTCATAAACGGCACCAGTGTGACGTCACTGAGGCGCTGCAGGGCGTCCAGGCGCGACACGGTGTCGTCCAAGCCCAGCCGACCCCAGCGCTCGTGGAAGGCCGTCAGAAACTGACAGCAGCCGCCCAGCAGCTGCAGGACGTTATCCTGCCGAGGAACGCGGACCAGGCGAGTTTACTCAACCAAGAAACGGGGACCAGGCGAGTTTGGACTTGGCGAGGTTACGCAGCCGAGGCACGGGGACCACGCAAGAAGTTTTTTCAGTTGAGAAATAAATGCCATTTTACAACTCTAGCGTTCCAGATGGTTCACGGACCGATTCTGACACGAAAAGTCGTACCAGTCAAGAAGTTATTCATAAAAATACCCATCTGGCCGCAAATACCACGCTGATAAAATTCTAACAGGATACCACGTCGCCACGCTGTGTCATAGGCGGCAATGACGTCAAAGAACGCTGCCCTAAAGTGTCGCCCCTCTCTGAACGCACATCGCACTGATGTATCCAGAGACACCAAGTGGTCCACCGTGCTCCGGCCTTTGCGGAAACCGGACTAGTTCTTACTGAGAATACCTCAGCTTTCTAGATACCACACGATTCGCACATTAACCATTTGTTCGATGAGTTTGTACCAGGGATGCGGATGCGGAGCCGGAGCCGGAGCCGGAGCCGGTCGGAGCCGACCATTCTGCCCGGAGCCGGAGCCGCCGAAACACTTTTGATAGGAGCCGGAGCCGTCAGAAAGGGTCCGGCTCCGGCTCCCAAAGAGCTCTAAAATTACCAAAAATCAAACGTGAAATGGTCACATTTTACCTCGTGAGATGTCACATGGAAACACATTTATTCACCTGAAATATTACATTTTCTCAATATGTTATATATATCGAGACTAGTGAAATATTGCAACTAGGGTGTTCCGTAGACGGTCACACTCTCGGGTAGGGGATGCGCTCCGACCATTTAGCATGGACAGAAATTGGCAACAAATGAAAGCATTGGTGGACACTGGCGGATCCATGGGGGGGTGGCAAAAAGGCATTTGCCCCCAAACCGCCCAATTTTTGGCGATTTTTGCCGATTTTCTTAAACACCATAGTTTTTCACGCTTTACCCCATACCGGCGGCCTGCATCCGCCCCTGTTGGCAGACGCAGGGGGAGGCCATTCCGGTCATGGCCCCCCAAAGCCCTGGAAGGGGGGCAGACTAACTTTTGCCCCCTCCCCAAAGGCCGAAGGAATTTCTTAAAAAAGATGTTTACACTAGGTCTGTCGAGCAATAAAATCTTTGCCCCCACCCCCCCACCCTCCCCCCAGGAGAGCTATCATGTACTCGGAGAAGTAGTTTATACTAGGTCTGTCGAGAAACGAGAGCAAAAGGCGCAGAAAACAGCATCCTCGTCACTCGATGCGGCACTAGCCGACTTCAAAAACTTGGGTCGCCTAAAGGGGGCGACCGTATGGGACATCTTAGATAGATATCCAGCCATCATCCAACCGGCTAGCCTGGTAATGGTCGCGCTACCAGTTACTCAGGTGTCCGTGAAGAGGTTGTTCTCCGCGATGAAGCTACTGCTTACTGATCTCAGGTCCAGACTAAGAGCAGACATATTGGAGGCAATGTTGCTGCTTCGCTCCAACCGCGATTGGGTGGTGTGGTGAGCGAACCAGCTGCTGGGCCCTTGGCAGTAGGGTGGTTGGTTTCGATTTTTTCTCGAAAAGGAATTATGCCATCAGCCTATCTGATATGTTTTTCGATGTTGAACGCTGTTAGCTCATCGAAATTTTTCTTTGCGGGACGTCCAAGCTTTACTTGACTTATCTTTAATTTTTATGTGGGTTTGCGGGCATGTCTGACCCATATTTCTGTTCGCCATAACAGTGCAGTGCAGTTTGCTATACGAACACACTGCAGTGTAGGTTGGTGCAGTTTTGAGGTTCACTGGCCTTTGGCATCTGGTCAAGAGCGTTCGTTCATCCAGTTGCCATTTTTCATTCGTACAAATACATAATCACTTTGTATCTGATGGACTTTCACGCCCTTGAAGACGTGTCGATCACATTTTGGATATAGGTACATTTCCGGAGCCGGAGCCGACTATTTTGCCCGGGGCCGGAGCCGACGCCGTTAGGACACTTGAATTCGGAGCCGGAGCCGGAGCCGAAATCATAACCCCGGACCGGAGCCGGAGCCGTCCAAAATTTTCTCGGCTCCGCATCCCTGGTTTGCACATGCAAGAGGTCAGCGAAATTGGCCTAAAGTGTACAGGGTCTGACCCAGACTTGCCCGTTTCAGAATAGGAATCACTATGGCTTCCCACCACGCCGGAGGGAGGTCGCCAGACTCCCACATCACATTAAATGTGGCCAGCAGAGCCCTCAGCGCAGATTGCGACAAAACTTTTAACATGTCATTCTGTATAAGGTCTGGTCCCTCAGCTGGAGACCGGAAGGCACGGATCGCTACCAACAGCTCGTGCATCGAAAACAGCTTATTATAAGCAGGCGTGTCAGCAGTAGTAAAATCTAAAGGTCTCTGTTCGGCTAGGCCCCGATTGGCCAATAAATGTATTATCGTCTCCCAAGGAGCCACAGCGCTGTGCAATCGCATTGCCTATACAGTCGGCCACCTCAGCTGGGTTGAATATTGTTCCACCACCAACGTTTGGTGGTGGAAGAGGTGTGGGGACCGACGTCCCGTCAATGCGGCGAATTTCGGCAAACACCCGGGACAATGGTGTACATCTAATCAGCCTGCTTACGTACTCCCTCCAAGACTTCCTTTTAACTTGTTTTATGGTGCGCCTGCAGGCGGCTCTAGCCTACCAGGCGAGTTTACCCAGCCGCAGGCGAGTCTACCCTGGCAACGCACGGGTACCAGGCGAGTTTACCCATCCGAATTACGGGAAATACCGTAAACGTTAAGTTCTGGGACGGGAGAAACAGAAAACAGAAGTTTTGGGTATGATCTATTATACCACTGCTATCTCATTTCAAACTCACATGAAAGACGTACCATCCTCCCTTGATATATCGCACAACTGAATCACCACTTTTAAAATGTGATACTGAGAAATATATCTTAATGCCCCGCCAAACTAAGAACCACGTAGGCTGTATCAAACGCACATCACTTCATCCACTGCCACCACTCTCACCGTGGGTGGGGGCGAGGGCGCGCTGCGGATCTCGCTCAGCCACTTGTGCGTACACTGCTGCACCGGCTCCAGCAGCCCAGTCACGTGACCCCAGCGCAGCGCGCCCGGCGACGTCATGTCGGCGCTGCCGGACGGAGGCCTCAGGTCAGCGGTCCAGTCACCAGGGAGGAAGTGGTGGTGAGATGCCATTGCGGCAGAACAGATCGCGCTAGTGTTGACAGACATTGAGTACCCCACTGACCCAGTGTGACTGAGTGCAGACGTTGATTACCCCACTAACCCGGTGTTGCGAAGGAGTGACATCTACCGATTTCCCCACTGACCCGTTGTTACTAAGGAAGGGCATTTTCTGACTACCCCACAGGCCCCTTGCTGCTAAGGAAGGGCAACTTCTGACTACCCCACTGACCCGGTATGACTGAGGGTAGACTGATTAATCCACTGACCCAGTGTGACTGAGTATAGACTGATTCCCCCAGTGACCCAGCGTGACTGAGTGTAGACAATGATTACCCTACTGACCCAGTGTGACTGAGGGTAGACTGATTTCCCCAGTGACCCAGCGTGACTGAGTGTAGACAATGATTACCCTACTGACTCGTGTGACTGAGGGTAGACATGATTACATACCGGTATACTGAGGGTAGACGATTATATGACAGTTACGAATAGATTAGTAACTGAGTGTAAATATTACTACTAAGAAATTAATATAGAAGAACTATTAAAACAGACAGTATCTTATATCTGTTTTAACGACAGTGACTAATAGTAATACAGTGAAATGATTAACAATATAGTTATTACGTCAAATTAGTAAGTACGATGTAAAATATTACCTACGACTACATTCAGGTAGACTGATTACCCCAATGACCCAGTGTAACTGAGGGTAGACTGATTCCTGGACTGACCCGGTGCGGTTGAGGAGCGCCGTCTGGTGGTTGCTCCAGGCGGCGCAGACGGCGGCGCGGCACAGTCCGATGAGGCAGGTGCCGAGGTCGTGGTTGAACCTGTGCTCGCCGGCCGACGTGCTGACCGTGACGACGGAGAGGTAGAAGTGCAGCTGCCGCATCAGCAGCGGGAAAAACTCACTGCCGAGCCGCCTCAGTCGCTATAGCGCCCCACGAACAGGGAGTGTCGCACACGACACACGAGGCACTCTTTCAACCCATGTTGCGAACGAACGTGGCATGTGGTTAAAGACGGTTCAGCTGACCAGCATACAAGTTAATTAATTGTTGGGGTTTAACGACGCACCAACTGCCAGGGGCATACGGCGTCACCAACTCTCATCCTGTTGGAAGGATTTTGGGGATCAGATCAAATTATTCAGAGGCTACGCCGGGAACTTGAACCCGGAACCAGTAGCATAGAAGACAAAGGTGTTATCCACTAAGTCACCTCTTCCCCTCATCCGCATACAAGTGATGTAGGGTTTCCTGAATGTATATAATCTAAAACTGGCACCTAATAGCAATGGAGCGGTGAATGTATACAATCTAAAACTGTTACTTAATAGCAATGGAGCGGTATATCAAAATTAAGTTTTTTTTTCCTCCGAGTCATCTTTTCAAACATGCGATAACGGCTAAAACACGCTATTGTGCGGGCAAACAAAGCACGGCATCCTGAGAATACTTACATGAAGTGTTCGTCTCCGAGACCGTAGTTGAGGAGTACGGTCCACAGTCGGTACGCCTCAATGGCCAGCGTCAACACCTCCTGGCAGGGCATCCCAGACTCCCTGTCGCGGAAAACAGACGAGCAGGGCAGACATTAGTCTCACAGTTCACAGGGACGACAGCAATCCCAAAGGAAAACAAAGAAACACTTAAAATGTCAGCTTTTTAAAAGAAATATTCTAAAAATACACAACGGAATTTACTGCCGGGTTCATGATACGAGGATAAAGCCTTAAAAACATGGCAGTCAATTTTCTTAACAAATAAATACATATAGCAAAGAGACGTTGATCTGAACAGATTATCTTTCAAAGTATATACAAATCTGTCCTCCCCCAAATAAACCTGCTTGAATCCACCACCAATAAAAATGAGTGCAGAGCTGAATGAAAGAAGGGATAAAACCTGCCCAATAGCCTCTATACCTTTATGAAAACTCACTCCCGCCATTTCCAGCAGAGCCCGCTGCGGCGTCGGCGCCGGCCGGAGCGGCCGTACCTGGGGTTGATGGCGACGTAGCTGAGAAGGGCCGGCATCAGCGGGTGCTTCCTCACCAGCCGACCGGCCAGCTGTGCACTCCGACTGCAGAGCACCCGCACCAGCCGCAGCGCCGGGTGCAACGGCACCCCGTACACTGACCTCAGGCTGCGCACGCTCTCCACGCCCTCTGTGGACGGACACGGCAGAGCGTTCAGAGAGAGCACCGTAGTCCGTGCACTGACCTCAGGCTGCGCACACTCCCCCGCTCCCTCTGTGGACGGACACGGCAGAACGTTCAGAGAGGGCACAGTAGACCGTACACTGACCTCAGGCTGCGCACTCTCCCCACGCCCTCTGTGGACGGACACGGCAGAGCGTTCAGAGAGAGCACCGTAGTCCGTGCACTGACCTCAGGCTGCGCACACTCCCCACGCCCTCTGTGGACGGACACGGCAGAGCGTTCAGAGAGAGAGAGCACAGTAGACCGTACACTGACCTCAGGCTGCGCACACTCCCACGCTCCCTCTGTGGACGGACACGGCAGAGCGTTCAGAGAGAGCACAGTGGACCGTACACTGACCTCAGGCTGCGCACACTCCCCACGCCCTCTGTGGACGGACACGGCAGAGCGTTCAGAGAGAGCACAGTAGACCGTACACTGACCTCAGGCTGCGCACACTCCCCACGCCCTCTGTGGACGGACACGGCAGAGCGTTCAGAGAGAGCACAGTAGACCGTACACTGACCTCAGGCTGCGCACACTCCCCACGCCCTCTGTGGACGGACACGGCAGAGCGTTCAGAGAGAGCACAGTAGACCGTACACTGACCTCAGGCTGCGCACACTCCCCACGCCCTCTGTGGACGGACACGGCAGAGCGTTCAGAGAGAGCACAGTAGACCGTACACTGACCTCAGGCTGCGCACACTCCCCACGCCCTCTGTGGACGGACACGGCAGAGCGTTCAGAGAGAGCACAGTAGTCGCAGCGTCAAGAGAGTTCCATGAACCTCAATGGAAGAAGGGCGCATGAATAAGTACCAAATGCATCTATTTTCCTTCGAGCTTCCGTTAATTTATCCACAAGAGCAAAGAACCTTTTGAGAAATTATTTCCCCGGTTCCCGGATTTGCCAAGTTTCAGAACCCCTATCAACACTACAGACACCACGTGCAGCCATCGTCTATTCTAATCTTGCGATGCTCCGAGTCGGGAACCCACCGAGCGGGGCGGCGCCGCAGACCGGCAGGAACTGGCTGACTACAGTCTCCAGCAGGCGCGGACACTCCGCCACCTGAACAGCCGCCTGCAGCGAGTGGCGCGCGCACCGCGTCAGAACCCGCAGCGACGAGAGCACTGCCGGCGGCGGCGGCCGCACCACCTCCAGCACGTACCTGGGGAGAGCACAGGGGTAGTAGACATGGACAGGAACGCAGCACCTCCGCCACGTACCTACCCGCCAGGGAGAGCACGGGTGGTAGTACACAGACAGGGACAGAGACAGGGGTGGGATCCACCTCCAGCACGTACCTGGGGAGAGCACAGGGGGTAGTAGACATGGACAGGGGCGCAGCACCTGGCCACGTACCACCCGCCAGGGAGAGCACGGGTGGTAGTATACAGACTGGGACAAAGACGAGGGTGGGACCACCTCCAGCACGTACTATACGTGGACAGGTAAAATACGCGCGTGCGCGCCTTGTCCATAACACTGTATGGACAAGGACTGCGTGTAAGGACAAGCAGTATAATAACTTTTTCGACTATGCTCTCCATCCTCTCTATAACTCCGGTGGCATTGGAGATAACACCACACATCCCTAACCCGGCATCATGCCCGCTCTTTGCGTTATAGCCGGCCTCATACCTGATCCGGCCCAGCGTTCCGATCCGGATAAGACCGCGAACAGCGTCCAGTCTGGTGACGTCATCGTCCTTCAGGCCCGGCTCCTCCTGCTGGTACTCAGCCCTCTTCTCAGGCTCCGTGTCTACGGAGGTCGGCAGCGAGGGCTGCTCCAGACCCCGGCTCCACCCGAACACACGGTCCAGGCACACCTGCCGACCAGACCACACCCAACAGTCGGTCAGACCTCACACAGCAGACGGTCAGACCACACCCAACAGTCGGTCAGACCACACACAACAGACGGTCAGACCACACCCAACAGTCGGTGAGACCACACCCAACAGTCGGTCAGACCACACGCAACAGTCGGTCAGACCACACCCAACAGTCGGTCAGACCACACAACAGTCGGTCAGACCACACCCAACAGTCGGTCAGACCACACAACAACGGTCAGACCACACCCAACAACGGTCAGACCACACAAACAGACGGTCAGACCACACACACCTGTCGGTCAGACCACCGCAACAGTCGGTCAGACCACACCAACAATCGGTCAACCACCCCAACAGTCGGTCAGACCCACACAACAGACGGTCAGACCACCACACACCGTCGGTCAACCACACGCAACAGTCGGTCAGACCACACCCAACAGTCGGTCAGACCACACCCAACAGTCGGTCAGACCTCACACAACAGACGGTCAGACCACACCCAACAGTCGGTCAGACCATACCCAACAGTCGGTCAGACCTCACACAACAGACGGTCAGACCACACCCAACAGTCGGTCAGACCACACAAAGACAGTCCGACCACCACACACCTGTCGGCAGACCACACGCAACAGTCGGTCAGACCACACCAACAGTCGGTCAGACCACACGCAACAGTCAGTCAGACCACCAAACACCTGTCGGTCAGACCACACGCAACAGTCAGTCAGACCACACGCAACAGTCGGTCAGACCTCACACAACAGACGGTCAGACCACACCCAACAGTCGGTCAGACCACACACAACAGACGGTCAGATCACACCCAGCAGTCGGTCAGACCACACCCAACAGTCGGTCAGACCACACAACAGACGGTCAGACCACACCCAACAGTCGGTCAGACCACACGCAACAGTCGGTCAGACCACCACACAACAGTCGGTCAGACCACACACCTGTCCATGGTCAGGCCATACCTAACAGTCAGTCAGACCACCACACACCTGTCGGTCAGACCCGACCTGGCATGCTCTCAACTTCACGGATCCAGCTGATGGACACGGTGGTCTGGTATTTCTGAGCCCGTACCCACCCCCGTCGGTCCCCGGGGTTGGACAGGCGGCCCCCTACCTCGTCAGCTGGGCTCTGCAGCAGCGCCTCCAGCGCGCTGAGTGCGGGCGACACCACCGGCTCGGCTGGGTCATCCAGTGCGAACCGCAGCAGCAACAGCAGGCCCGCGTCCAGCAGCCGCGCCGTCAGCGGCGGCTCCAGCGCCCCGTCATACCGGCCCTCCTGCACCTGCAGGCAGCGCCCCGTCATACCGGCCCTCCTGCACCTGCAGGCAGCGTCCCGTCATACCGGCCCTCCTGCACCTGCAGGCAGCGCCCCGTCATACCGGCCCTCCTGCACCTGCAGGCAGCGCCCCGTCATACCTGAACACGGTGCCCCGTCATACCGGCCCTCCTGCACCTGCAGGCAGCGCCCCGTCATACCGGCCCTCCTGCACCTGCAGGCAGCGCCCCGTCATACCGGCCCTCCTGCACCTGCAGGCAGCGCCCCGTCAACCGACAGGCCCGTCATACCGCCCCACACACACAGTGCCCCGCATACTGGCCCCCGCATCGCAGGCAACGCCCCGTCAACCAACACTCCCCGTCACACCGGCCCCCGCACCGCAGGCAACGCCCCGCAACCGAACACGGCCCCGCACACCGCCCCTCCGCACCGCAGGCAGCGCCCCGTCATACCGGCCCTCCTGCACCTGCAGGCAACGCCCCGTCATACCTGAACACGGTGCCCCGTCACACCGCCCCTCCTGCACCTGCAGGCAGCGCCCGTCATACCGGCCCCTCCTGCACCTGCAGGCAGCGCCCCGTCATACCAACAGTGCCCGTCAACCGCCCCCACACCGTACACAGTGCCCCGTCACGGCCCCGCATCGCAGGCAACGCCCCGCAACCGACACGGTGCCCGCCACGCCCTCCTGCACCTGCAGGCAACGCCCCGTCATACCGAACACGGTGCCCCGTCACACCGGTCCTCCTGCATCTGCAGGCAACGCCCCGTCATACCTGAACACGGTGCCCCGTCACACCGCCCCTCCTGCACCTGCAGGCAGCGCCCCCGTCATACCGGCCCTCCTGCACCTGCAGGCAACGCCCCGTCATACCTGAACACGGTGCCCCGTCACACCGCCCCTCCTGCACCTGCAGGCAGCGCCCTGTCATACCGGCCCTCCTGCACCTGCAGGCAGCGCCCCGTCATACCTGAACATAGTGCCCCGTCATACCGCCCTCCTACACCTGTACACAGCGCCCCGTCATACTGGCCCTCCTGCATCTGCAGGCAACGCCCCGTCATACCTGAACACGGTGCCCCGTCACACCGCCCCTCCTGCACCTGCGGGCAACGCCCCGTCATACCGGCCCTCCTGCACCTGCAAGCAGCGCCCCGTCACACCACCCTCCTGCACCTGCGGGCAAGCGCCCCGTCATACCGGCCCTCCTGCACCTGCAGGCAACGCCCCGTCATACCGGCCCTCCTGCACCTGCAGACGACGCCCCGTCATACGGCCGCCCCACGTCAACATACACTCAGCGCCCAGCCATGCCTGCACACAGCTGCTCCAGTCATTCCCGAACACCGCAGCGCTTCATACCTACACACGGCACCCCGTGTCATAGCTGACCATGGGGTTCACCATACATTCACGCAGTATGTGAAAAGTTTTAGTTTATTACATTTCACAAATACATAAAATTACAGAAAAAACAGCCGACGGCCCTAATATTTCGTCAAACTGGAGACAAACAAATTTTGTGACACTAACAAGCCAGTCCAGAGACGCACGGCCAGACTTGGGCGCCTACCCGGCGGAGCCCACCTTCCTGAGCAGGTTGGCCAGCGTGTTGAGGCCCAGGGCGCGCTGCTGGAGCACCGACGAGCGGATCAGGCGGAACATCTCGTCCACGGTGTAGCCGGCACGCTCCGGCTCAGCGCCGTGGTGGTAGAGGGCGCTCTGAGCTGGCGGGTCGGCGGCAAACGGCAGCAGCTCGCCTGCCGGTCACAGCGGGTCACGGCGGGCCACAGCGGGTCACGGTGGGCACAGCGGGTCACAGCGGGTTACGACGGGTCAGGACGAGTCACAGCGGGTCAGGACGAGTCACGGCGGGTCAGGACGAGTTCACGGCGGGTAACAACGGGTCACAGCGGGTCACGGCGGGTCAGGGCGGGTCAGGACGGTCATAGCGGGTCATCAAGTTAGACAGCACAGCGGCCAGTGATGTCACGGAGTTAGACGCCACAGCCCAACGGGAGAGTCACAGCCCCAGTTTAGGAGTCACGGCACAGTCAATACAAGGTCACAGAGGGTCAGGACATATAGCGGGTCACAGAGTGTCAGGATGAGTCATAGCGGTCATAGATCAGGACGAGTCACAGGAGATCACAAGGGGCAGACGAGTCACAGGAGGTCACAGCGGGTCACAGGGCGTTAGGGCGGGTCAGGACGAGTCACGGCGGGTCAGGACGGGTCACAGCGGGTCAAAGCGGAAGACAACTAGTCGGAACGAGGTACGGTATAGCTACAACCGTGAAGCTATGACACTAAAGCGGACTTTCTAACGCTGTGGCGGCTCAATACCCGACAGCCCCCAGGCTCCGGCGAGCCAAGACAGGCCACACCGAGCCAGAGCGGCCCAACTGCTGTGCACCGATACCTGAGCGAGACGAGCCGGTCTCTACAGCAAAGCAGCTGGTGACAGCGTGCACACAAATATACTGGCCGATTATAAAACAGGCTTTTGTATTGGAAACATAAACGCCTGAGGGTTATGCATGGGCTTTCTCCATTGTTCATCTACAAATGCTCGCGCCAGAATGATGTTGAAGCGTCTGCAGTTGGCGGAACGCAGCGACCAGGCGGACTGGGTCAGCTTGACTCATACCAAGATGGTTAGATTGTGAGAGCACCGCTAAAAAATCGCATCCAAAAGGCTATAACATCTGACGCACGCTTTGTATCGAGGCGGAGTCAAAGCGAACATATGATTCCATCACATTTTAATGTTTGTCTTCGAGTAGCCTTAATTGAACATGTTGAAACAGAGGGATTGAATCATTGTTGTCGGTCAATTTCTCAGCTGCGCTGCCACTTTCAGTAGCAAATCGTATCTGCCGTATCCCACCGAAGGCACACATGAACTGACCGCGACTTGCTGAAGCTCTCGACTGAGAGACGACTGAGCAAGCTTCGCGCAGTTTCTCTTTTTAAGCGGTTTCAGCATGGAATAAGCAAGACTCAGTGGCATACATAAATGCACTGTCCGCATTGGTTGCGCCAATGTAATTCAAAGCTGAATAGCCATGATCGTCACGTTGTGATTTCACCGCAATACCGCCCAGACCTTCATCAATTTTCTTGGAGAGAAGCACACAAACAGATGCCCAAGCTGCAGCCTTAACGTCAAAAAGAGGAAGCCCTGAAGCAGGTTCGATTTTGCACCAATACCGTGATAGTCCAATTCTCCATGCCGCTGCAGCGCAACTTACAGCACATACGTTCAGCACAACTCAGGCGGAAGGATGTGCGGCGCGCGGCGCAGCTGCCACAGCTGTTGCTACCGAGCCCTGCGTGACGCGGTTCTGACGCTGCGTCGGCGATAAGCCAGATATCTGACAAACAGCCGGCAAAATCATCTCGAGGTGGGACGGCGATACCACTGGCCGGCGCAAGAGATATTACATATCCTGCACACATGTGCCGGTCGTCTAACTGGCTAAATTTTGCGGCGGCTCTCACCGCCCATTACGCAGTTCGTGCGGTAACAACACTAAGTAGCGCCACTCTCGCCTAGATGTCAATTACGCAGGACAGCGCTATCAAAGGTCTCGCCAAACGCGTGCGACTCTCACTCACGCGTGCGACACTCACTCTCTCTCTCTCATCTAAACTCTCCTCTCTCTCTCTCTCTCTCTCTCTCTCTCTCTCTCTCTCTCTCTCTCTCTCTCTCTCTCTCTCTCTCTCTCTCTCTCTCTCTCTCTCTCTCTCTCTCTCTCTCTCTCTCTCTCTCTCTCTCTCTCTCTCTCTCTCTCTCTCTCTCTCTCTCTCTCTCTCTCTCTCTCTCTCTCTCTCTCTCTCTCTCTCTCTCTCTCTCTCTCTCTCTCTCTCTCTCTCTCTCTCTCTCTCTCTCTCTCTCTCTCTCTCTCTCTCTCTCTCTCTCTCTCTCTCTCTCTCTCTCTCTCTCTCTCTCTCTCTCTCTCTCTCTCTCTCTCTCTCTCTCTCTCTCTCTCTCTCTCTCTCTCTCTCTCTCTCTCTCTCTCTCTCTCTCTCTCTCTCTCTCTCTCTCTCTCTCTCTCTCTCTCTCTCTCTCTCTCTCTCTCTCTCTCTCTCTCTCTCTCTCTCTCTCTCTCTCTCTCTCTCTCTCTCTCTCTCTCTCTCTCTCTCTCTCTCTCTCTCTCTCTCTCTCTCTCTCTCTCTCTCTCTCTCTCTCTCTCTCTCTCTCTCTCTCTCTCTCTCTCTCTCTCTCTCTCTCTCTCTCTCTCTCTCTCTCTCTCTCTCTCTCTCTCTCTCACACCTTGGAAGTCGAACCTGGCGCTGAAGCCAGTGTCTGGGTGGTCCACCTTGGGCGGCGGCAGCTCCGTCATCCACAACAGCTTCTGTGGCTCCACACGGTCCATATGCAGCCAGCCGCGAGCCTCTTCCAGGTCAATGGGCAGCTGGTCCTTCACCTGAGACCACCCCGCTACCGGTTACTCGGAAATCAATCACACATATAGCATATAGCATCACACACATACATGATTATCCAGTATTTACCAACCTACTAAGTGAGAAATTAGGCAATGAGCTGATAACATTCTTGCAGCCATTACTATCGGGATCATATCAGACCGTGATCACAGTTTACGAAACATTGTCGAAGAAGTCCACAACAATTATGGGGAGAAACATTTTAAAAGATACTTTCGCCTAGAGTGAGCTAGAAGAGTTAGGCAGGGCCAACACGAAGCGATGTCCAGTTGGGAGGGCGAGTACAAGCACCTCACTTGGCCCCTAGATAATTCTAAGTAGCACATACCTCTTCAAGCTTTTCCATATCCTCGTCCTCATTCCGATGTACTGGGATATTTTTGTCCACATTCCGCCTGTCTTCACCGGCCTCCCCCGCATCCACAACACTAGAATCGCCCGGAGATGCAAACCGAACAGATTTATCCAGTTGTGACGAGCCGAGTTTCGACGTTGCGGGGCCGTCAGCCATGCGTCCGTCCTCCGCATCCGCCGAGGTAGGTGCACCTGGAGGCCGCGGCGCAGACCCGACTTCAGCAGAGGAGGCCGCCGTGCGGGCCCGGTTTCTGAGGAATGCCACCAGGCCGGGGTCCAGCCCGGCCACCACCTCCTGCTGTGACTGCAGCACCTCTTCTTCTGTCATGGCGGCGAGCCGGGCACTGTTCTCCTGGTGAATTCGGGCGGCCTCCTCCACAGAGCCCAGTCCCGATCCGTCTACCATAGCGCTGCTCTCGCCTGCAACAGAACGCGGCAGTCGTCAACCCACGGTGGCGTTTTAAACGCATTGTGGGTTTAGCTTTGGTTGAGGTGTCTAATGTCTCCAGATTTGTAGTTTGGGTTTAAAATTTTGCAGCGAAGAAGTTATGGCTTATCAAGTTAACGCAATAAAGCATGGCAAGAGTTCCGAGAGGAAATAATACTGTTTTCCAGGTCTCATGAAATGTAACTCTTAAAAGATAAATGCTTAAGTGATTTTAGCAGACGCACTGAGCCGTTCTCAACTAACTCACGGCATATTTATTGTGATTTGGGCATCCAAAGCTCGGGGCCACACGGATTTGGGGACACCAAGCATCAAAGAGCTACGCTTTAAAATGATCGTAATAGAAATTTGCGCGTTCGCTATTGGATGCAACGTGGTATTTAGCAGAGGAAGGTTCCGCTACCAAATTCCTTAAGCCGCTATCGCTGCTTCCGCTATCTCGGCTGACTGAATCCGCTACCACTACCAGCGCTACGTTTTTCAAAATGCGAAGCCGCTACCCGTTACGCCCCTGTCGATACTTTTTAGTGCTGCTAAAGCGCTACCGATTGTCATCAGCATTACTGAAGTTTTAGGGCGCGTCAACATCAATGGTTAGTTTGCGCCCCATTAAAGCGTTGCCACCCCCTCCCATGCTTTGCATTGCTCTAAGAAAACGTTAAGGAAAACTACTGGCTATCTGTATATTACACGAAAAAGTTAGCAATTCAATTGTAAGATATGCCAGCAAAATCACACGACAAAAATATGAATCCAATCTTCTTTTGTTTTTGTGATGGGGATACCCATTTCTCTCAATCACCATCTCTTTTTTGTTGCGATCTCCAAACAGGCGAGCCGCAGCAGTACCTGTTTTTAATGATGTTGAGTTCGCTACCTAGTACTCCACAACCTTCTGAGAGAAGAAACTGCTACTGCTTCTCCGCAACCGTTTGGAGAGTCAACAAGTAGCGGTGACGCAGACTTAAATAGCGGACAACCCGGCTCTGGCAAAATACGTACCGACCGAAACTGTTGCGTTATGCTTATTGCATACGAATGTACTTGCTTGGCCGCATTTAACTTCGATGTAGGTATTACCTACCTGATGTATGCGCGGCCTTAAGAAGTAATAATTTGGCTACCTGACAGGGTAGTGTGTGGTTCAGGCTTCCGGGCTTATAAGCGCCTTCGTTAAACCCACGTGAAAACACACGAGGACCGGGTGAAATTTCACTGTTGTTGTGCTTGTTTCCATTTTACTCCTAGAAACTGGCTAAAAATACGAGTTGTATTTTTTTTTTTTCGACAGGGACTTTGTTCATGAATTAATAAGCACTATAAAGCAGGATACAAAAGCGCATTGTTAGAACACTTGTGTTTCCGTTCCCTGCTGTGCATTTTATGCTCTGAGCAGAAAACATACATAGACACTTAGCAGGCAAGCCGCCAGCACCTCTAATCTGCTCCCCGATTATAAATGCATTATTCACGCGTCCCTCTGACGCCGACGACAAACACTGCAGGTAACAGATGCGTCAGACTGTAAAGCTAAAGCAGGGGCGGATCCAAAACAAACGCTTGAGGGGGCATCCCAAACCGGCCAAAATCGGTTAAAAGTAGGTAAAATTTGGCCGCTTTCGGGAGGCACTGCTTGCTAGATTTGACCCCTGGATCCGTCCCTGAGCGGATACTGACACAGGGCACCCACGCGCCGCCATTGAACCCAAAGACCCAACACCCCCAATACTCTATTTTTTCACAGCGTTTGAATTATCTTGAATTTCTAAGCGCATGGTAGCAGCTCAGATCATCATAACCCAGGCCGTGGCTCTATTCTAAGCCATATCTGGCTTCAACCTGTAATTCTTTCAACAAAGACCTAGAATATCAGATCAGGTGTAGTGCTGTTTTCTTCATCTTCTTTTTTTGCTTTTAATCATACTAGATTAATGACTTGCATATGGGCTGATATCAGTCGATCGAGTAGAAACATGACCGAATATTCAAAGTAAGGGGGATAAGGGGGTGTTTCATACCCGCATAAAATCAGATCTTATGCTAGCGAAATGTTCGAGTGAAGTTTTTTTCCTAGAATCCAGCAGATTAAGAAGCATTTTGAAATAACTCTCGCCGGAGTAATGTACCTCCCCAAAGTTGGATTGTATTTGATTGCAGCACTGATTTAGGAACAATGCTGACTCGCAACCAGTATCTGACAGTCCCCGGCCACATTCACGGATGTATCGTCGCTGGGGCATTGTGTATAAACAGGTGTGTGCCACAGAGCATCATCATCGTCATTAGTGGGGTTTCACGGCGCGCCGAGTTCTAATGAACATGTTTGAAATGAGCGCCTCGTGAACAGATTGAACGGGCATGTATAAGACTAATCGCCATGGAAAGCAATCGTAACAGATCGTAACAGAACCCCGGTCGGGTTCTGGTAAGTGATAGACTTAAACATCGCCAGTGTAAATTTGGCCGGACGATTTAATATAGCACGCCCGATCAGGCGACAGCTTTTCTATTTGTAATCATGATTATTTATTAAAGTTTCTGTTTTGGTAGTAGCGCTGGTTAAAATTCGAATTAGGGCGAATTATCTGGAGACAATAATTCTGCACTAAACTGATACTTTTCTCTAGCCTCCTGGGCGCCCAATCACTGCAATTTACCTCACATTCACCAGAAACTTTGAAGAATTTTCAAGGAAAACAAACGGCGCAAGTCCCAGAAATTACCTCTGAAGAAGTAATGTTTCAATCATCCATAACAATAACACAACACTTAACCAAGGCTTAGCAAATCGGCTATTGACGGTCAGCGCATGCGTGCGAAGTGACGCAGGGTCACGAGAGCGCCCTCTGGCGCCGCTCTTATCACGTTCCCGAAAGTAGGGTGACTGGCCATACTTCCCCGCTCACGCACACTAGTAAAAACCAATCGTGGTTACTTATGACCAATATGCATAAACTTTGTACGGAATTTACAGCAAGCAGTTAACATAACCACCAGCAGGATTACTTACAGTACCACATATGACTATCCAAATCATAGTGGAGGAAGGGGTGGGCGAGTCGCGCCACGCATTCCACCGTGCGTAGTCCTCCAACCCTTCAGCTGTGCGTGTCGGCACAACCTTGGCAGCAGGGGCATTGAGAGCAGGGGGACCCGTGACCACCAGCTCATGAAACAGGGGGACGTCCCGAAAATTTTGGGACTCGATCTGTTTTTTTTCGTTTCCTCCCGTTTACCCGCGCGCGTGGACCTACGCAAATGTTTAGGCAAGTGTACTGTGGATAGCATTTTCAGAGACAGCCAAAATGCTAAGAATTCGCTTCCCACCCTCATCCACTCCACTATGTCCGGGTCCGTCCCCCAGTAAAAATTCCGTGGCGACACCCCTGCTTGACGGTTACCTGGTACATTTCGCACCTGTCCCTGTGCCGGTGGACCGCGTTTTTGAATGACATCCGTTTTTGTGCATTAAGAGCGAACATGTCAACTCAGCCTGCATAGTCTCATTGAGCCTACTCAGCACCCTGTCTGTACGCCGCAGGCTCTCTGTGCGACCTTCAACCGTAACGCCCGGAGGCTGACACCTGTCTTCAACGTCTAATAATCAACGTAATGCAGGCCGAGTGGATTATTGCAGTATGGAATATGTGTGATAGTTGGTTCCAGGTTCCTTCGTGTCAGTCGTGTTTACTCAACAACTCGTGCTTGCCCGTCCCCCCTCCTCCCCGGCAGGATGTTTAAGCAGGTTCATTAGAAACTCTCGTCTTCTCGGAGCCCTCTCGCGCGGCTACCGTCCCGCTCACCCCAGCATACTCCGTCCAGAAATCGCCTTCCAGATTTTCCCCCTTCTTTTCTGGAATCCTCGTCTATATCTTCACTCTCCCACGTTAGTATTCCGGCATTCCTTATTTTCTTTCAAACCTGTCAAGTGTTTTCCCTCTGAAATGTATTGCGTATGAGATGTCTTCTGTTGTGTACCTGAATACATGTAAGGAATCAAACAGAACCAATCCAACTGACTCCGAGATCTCATGAAAAATAGTGCAGCGTCCAGTCACCTACACAGGGATTGTGAAGTCTCAGCATTGCAACCTGGGGCTGGCCGTGTCACAGCACGAAAGTAGGAAGACTTGAACATGCATGAGCTGCATGTCGCTATTACCTATAAATTACACGGGAATGGGGTCTTAAAACCTCTCGCTGCAAGGAAACTAGCCACTCTTATACCGGAAGTGTTGGGATTGACGCTTATTGTTACCTTTGGCTCGCGTCAAGGAAAAAATTCACCGATTTTTCCTATAACACATACTTTTTACAAAGACGATGGGCGGCCCCTGCTGCATCGACACTTATAAATTCGGCGGACGGTCCAAAAATATGTTGGAGTTAAGCTTTCTTTTAATCTATGCCATCGACTAGACATTTACCCTGTTGTTTTCTATATTGGCCTGGACTGCAACGGTCCAAATCACGCTTAAACAGCACATCATCTGGCTATTTTCACGAAAAGTATTGTAAATAAAATCTGATCGAAAGTTCCGCCGCACCAAAAGGTAATGCCTACAAGCGCCTGATACATGTCTGGTTTTATTGCACGATGTCTCTTATTTACATATCCATATTAACGTCAAGCACATCCGTGTTTAGCGTTATGGGCGCAAAGTGTCCATTGAAGTCGACGTGTGGGCGCAAAGTGTCAATTAAAGTGGACACATGAGCGCAAAGTGGCCATTTAAATCGATGTGTGGGCGCAAAGCGTCCATTGAAGTCGACACATGGGCGCAAAGTGAACATTTAAGTCGACGTGTGGGTGCAAAGTGTCCAGTAAAGTCGACGCGTGGGCACAGAGTATCTATTGAAGTCGACGCACCCTCAACAACCCAACAATGAGGATGGATCTACACAGGAATTATTATTGTGCATAGAGCATTCGTGCTGCAGTTTTGGATGTTACCGATGAATAGCACGTGCGAACACCTGTGCGCCGTGTGACAAAGCGGCACTATAAAGCACGGATCCGAGGAGGACACGTCTCACTCTCAGAAGCGTGCACGATGAAGGCCGCCGTTTTAGCAACGGTAAGTTCGAAATTCATGTGACAGTAATGTTCACATGTGGAGTAAACTCTCTGTTCACTTCATGCCCACCTGTTTTTGTGGATAGTTTGGAAATGTACACTAGAAATTTTACATTTTCCAACACGATACAGTAACTCCAACAATTTTGGGGATACGATACATTCAATATAAAAATATAAGCAAGATGCCGTAACATTCAATTAGCGGCGTATCATTGGTGGATCCAGGACTTCATTTCCGGGGCGCTACAGGGTCCAAGTCTCTTCCCACCATTACCTGGTACAACCTCCAGCTATGCAGTTACTATGGGCACTCTAGAAACCGTGACTAGAGTGCCCATATCACCCAATCACCCAATCTTGCCCCAAGACATCGTTAAGCAGTTTATTTCCACTCAGAGCATTGTGTTCTTGCGCAAGCTAATACATTCTGAGCTCAGGGTACCTCTTCTGACCTCTTCATTATTTAAAAACTGGGTAGTTTCGGAAGTAAGAGAAGCGTGGTTTTTGGCCCCAGCTCAGTTCCCTTCTAGTGCTCAGGAACTGCAGACCCGTGTGTATTTCAGCAAAGGCGACTGTACCGTTTTACTGGATGCCTTTGCGGTCACCTAACTAGGTTTATTGCGCGAAATAGGAAACAAAAATGTCTGATTCCAGAGAAAGATGGCACCTTGGTGTAACATTACCCCCGAATGGTTTTGGGGGAATTTTTATTAAAAATGATGAATGAAGCCTGATTTCTGCTGAAAAACTGCTAAAAAGTATAATATTTCGCATAATAAAACTTACCTTCGCAAGAGGTAAAGTAAAACTCGACATCGCCTAATGATGCAGGAGTCCCGAAAAACGGACTGAATTATCTGGCTCACAAACCAATGATGATAGAACGGTGATTTTGGGCTCAAATGAGAGCTTTCATTCGGGTGGTTCAGAAAAACACGCACAATGTTCGTTTTCGAGCTCGGACTGTTATCATATGGCAGTGGGGTTTAAGTTTAGTAACGCCAAGGGTTAGTAAATCATGGGGATCGCCCACGTGCATATGGCCATTTTGTCAATACCAGTCAATTATGCATTGGTCATCATCATTTTTAATTAAGAACGTATGATGATAAAATTATGATTTTGGTTTCAATTGAATGTTTGTGGTGAAACAGTGTAAACAAGTGCACAAAATATTGCTTTTTGATTTCAGCCTTTCGTCAAATTTTATTTTTGTGATGTCATTACTCAAATTTTTAATCAAGAGGGTATGATGATAGATCATGTATTCCTTATTAACTAGAAGGCCTTTGGATGAACGATTTAAACAGACGCAAACAAACATTTGTGTTTTGAATTAATTCAGGATTCTTTCAAAACCCGCTTTGGTCACGTATAACAATACCACAATTGTGCCTTTCTGATGGTCATGATTACTTACCTTACAGAGACTATTGAGGGCATTTGATGGCTCTGATAATCACTACAACTGACCCAAATTCCTTTAAGCCTTTCAATCATCAATTTCAAGCCTTTCAATCTTTAAGCCAATCATTTATTCCTTTTAAGCCTCATCGTGTCCTGTGTTACATTTTGGCCATGTTTGCGCGAAATAAGACAAACACTTCAAAACGAAGCACTCCTCCACATACCACATCAGACACACCAGCTGACCCATGCTTCTGCAAAGGTATACTCACAGTCCAAAATACGCTTTGTAGTCTTTTATGATCAGATATGTTAACAACTACATACCAATGTTATTCACACAGTGGTACCGCACCAAGACCCACGGCTGATTACTAGTAGCTAAGAATCACCATGGAAAAAATGTGAACATGTACAAGGGTCTTTAACTTCGGCTTTTGGCATAGTCACATCAAACGGTTTCACAAGACAGAAAGAGTCACGTCTCGCGTAATATTTCTATGTCGCAGGTTCGGTGTTTTACTCCTTGTGCGGTAGAAAATCAGCAGCAAATAGGACTCATTTATAATTCGCTGGCATCCCGTTGCGCCAGAGCAAGACTCGTATTCCTCAGCAGCTCCAATGACATTAAGTTATTGCCTTGTTTTTGTCGTAAGCGGGAAAAACAAGGGCTGAAAACGTACACTGATTTTGTTCATTCGTTATGTTTAGTTCTAGCAGGCATCCATTCCTGTCGCCAATCTGCATAACTGAATGGGAGGGATGACAGGGAACTTTCAACCTTTCGGTGTAAGGAAACTACAGCTTGAGAAAAAGAATAATAATAATATTCGTCGGGTTTAAGATCATTCAAAGTTCGTTAGTGAAGTTCACCAAGCTATTTTGATATCAAAATGAATACATCAACTTCCAACGAATATCATCGAAACTAAAATTAGTAGGATTCTGAAAATTTGACATGCCATCTTAGGGATTCATGATAAGCACGCACACGCACACGCACACCCACACCCACACACACAAAATACTGCCTGCAATTGGGGCGGTATCCCTCTTGGCGGTGGCCCGGATACAAAAAAATTAATCACTAAGATACTAAGCCAATGACTTGCAACTTCCCCTTCCCCACGGATTGATCATTTTCCGTCAGTCATTAAAAGGTAAGGCTGGGCAACTGAAGAAACACAACTTAACGCTGAAACTTTAAACTTGATTTATTCAGCAACCCGCAAGGCATCTTCGGGGGCGCCAAACAATTATGGTAGCACAATTACACTGAAGACTAATAAGTGAGCGACGTTCAATTGACACCTTCAGAATATAATCTATACACAATTAAAAAACAATATAAGTATGGAATTCAAAACGGTGTCCTCGGCACAGATAATGTTGGCGTATTATTTACACGTGTCCCTTCCCGGTGCAGGCTTTGTTGGTGGCGCTGGCTGCCAGCACGTCTGAAGCGAACGAGAAAAGACTCTTTCCAAGACAGCGCCCCCGTCCACCAGGAGGCGGCGGCGGTGGAGGAGGCGGCGGCGGAGGTGGAGGAGGTGGAGGAGGGGAGGAGGTGGTGGTGGCGGTGGTGGCGGCGGCGGAGGAGGCGGAGGTGGCAATCCTCGACCTCCACCTGGTGGAGGCGGAGGTGGCGGCCCGCCTGCCGGAGGTGGAGGTGGCGGCGGAGGAGGTGGAGGAGGTGGCGGCGGAGGAGGTGGCGGCGGAGGTGGAGCCCCACATGGCGGAGGCGGAGGGGGAGGCGGAGGAGGGTGCCGCTGTATTCCGATGGTCACATGCCCACCTTCTGTCAGCACACCAAGTCCTTGTTCTCTTTTGGATGGCTCTAGAGGGGTCTGCTGTCAACCACCCGCACCAACAAGTCCTGGCAACCCTAGCGGACTCATCCAGCCAACCTGTATCAAAAGACAACCGATGTCACCGATAGATCCGAAAGCTCTCATGCGGGCACTTAAAATGCTAACGAGGCAAGAAGAGAAGGCAAAAGAGATCGGCAGACCGGGAGGAACAGTCGACGGACCGATACGTCGGCACCGCTCAATGCTCCCTGTTGTCGACGCTCAACAGCAAAAGATGGGACGTGAGGCACTGCTAAAGATCGAGGCTGTCAGACAAGAAAGAACACCCTCTGAACTCCACAGTCTGACCACCGGCGACAGAGGGTGTCCAGGAGGCCCTGGCCAGCCCGACACCTGTCCCGACCCGTCCACCCCAGCCTGCACGCCTCGGCCACGCTACCGCACGGCCGACGGCAGCTGCAACAACCCATCGCACAGGCGGGTTGGCATGGTGGGCTGGCCTCTCTACCGTCTCCTGCCCAACACTTACGCCGACGGACTGCACGCGCCCAGGTCAACCGGATCAGGTGGAGGTGCCCTTCCCTCCGCACGGGCTGTCAGTCAAACTGTGACAACCAGCGACCAACCTGTCGATACACAATACACGCTTTCCTGCATGCAATGGGGCCAGTTCGTAGACCACGATCTTACTGGCACCCCCCTGGTCGACATCGGAGGCGCGCCTTGTTGCACGGCAGACGGTGGTCCGTTGGCTAACGCGCACGCCCAGTGTTTTCCTATCAGCGTCCCAGCCAACGACCCGTACTACGGGCCTTTGGGTCGGACGTGCATGGACTTTGTCAGGTCGCTGGTAGCAGACCCCACCGGCTGCGACACATCGGCAGAAGCGCAGCAGTTCAACGCGCTCACTCACTACTTGGACGGCTCCAACATCTACGGATCGAGTCGGGTGGAGCAGCAGCAGCTGCGACTTCTCACGGGCGGCAAGCTGCGCACACAGACTGGCGATCTTCTGCCACCAGCGGCGCACGGTCCCTGTTTCAACAGCAGCACCACCTGCTTCCTAGCCGGAGACGAACGCGTCAACGAGCAGGTTGACCTTACGCTAATGCATACCATCTGGATGAGGGAGCACAATCGTGTCGCTGGCGCCCTTCATGCACAGCATCTTGACTGGACCGACGAGGAGCTTTTCCAGGAATCGCGCAAGATCGTGATTGCCGAGTATCAGCACATCATCTACAACGAGTGGCTGCCCTCGATGTTGACTGCCGACTACATGGTCGCCAACGAGCTAATCATGGAGCCCGGCGCCGCTCACTCCCGCCGATACAAAGTAACTCTGAGTCCTGCTATCACCAATGAGTTTGCCACCGCCGCATTCCGATTTGGACACAGTCAAGTAGCGGGTTTGATTCAGCTCTTCGCCAGCCTGAACGTGGGCCTCTCGAACGTGCTTCTTCGCACAGTGTTCTTTGACCCGCACATGCTGTACTCGACCGACACACTGGAGCAACTCGCCCGAGGATTGGCAGCCCAGCAGCTGCCTCGCGTTGACCGATCGTTCACGGAGGAACTCACCGAACATTTGTTTCAGGTAAGTCGAGTTCTTGCTGGCCATCACTTGGTCTTAAAGCTACTTTCTACTTAAAGCTACTAAGATATTCGAAAATCTTACAAGACATTGCAATGCCGATGGTAAGAAACTGTTACTAGGTGGCGATTCCTCCAATGTCAAAATCCTCTTGCGAATGGAAGTGTCCTGCATTTGTTCGGTCCTTACAGGTCATCCCGAGCCATACGCCATCACAAAAAATATATTCGCATGCAGAAACCACTGCATTTGCCTTTTTGAAGCATCATACATAGCACTCTAGTGAATTACCGAATTGATACGATTCACTGCTGTTGTAACCGTTCCAATGCTAACCCTCAGCGTGATGACGAAGCGTTTGGTCTGGACCTCATTTCCCTCAACATCCAGCGGGGTCGCGACCACGGACTGCCCACCTACAACGACGTCCGCGTCGCGACTGGCAGCTCTCGAGCCACCTCCTGGAGCGACCTCAGCGCTGATATGCCCGACGACGCCATCGCAGCGCTGAGAAGTGTTTACGACAGCGTTGACGACGTCGACTTCTTCATCGGAGGGGTTCTCGAGAACCATTTACCAGGCGTTGTCCTCGGCAAGACATTCGGCGCCATCGTCGGAGACCAGTTTATACGGCTTCGACAGGGCGACAACTTCTTCCACGACCTGGGCGGCTCCGACCGCTCCTGGGCCATGAGGTCGCAGCAGCTGGAACAGATTCGACGCAGCAGCTGGGCCCGCATTCTCTGCGACAACGTGGAGGGCATTTCAAGCATCCAGCCCCTCGCCTTCCGCGTTGCCAACGCGCAAAACAACGGGATCACCAGCTGCTCCAGTCACGCCATCCCCTCGGTTGACCTAACTCGATGGTAGACACGCACCTCGCAGACCACATGCGTGATTTATGTCTTGTCACCGTGGTGGGCATGCATATTTCACACCAGCTCAATGCTGTCTCAAGAAAAGAGCTTACCTCTGTTCTGTTTCTCTCGGTCAATATCCGCGCTTGGGTTCCATACTTAAGGTAAGAGCAGAGAAGAAAAAGGTTACCTCCCTCTGTAATAAAAGATGGCGTAGGAAGGTCTAAAAGTATACCATTACGCGCATAAAAGTACTCCCAAGAGTTCTTCCTCCCTTCTGACTAAACTAACATAACATCAGTGGGCTCTCTCTCGGAGACGCCACTGGCTGCTGCAATACGTAAATAATACCCCAGAAAGGAGCGACGGTCTTATAAAAAACACGACTTATTCAACCTCCTACAAAAGAATCAACCAGGGGTGCGTAGTTCCCTGGAGGAATGGTTTTCTAGACCCCAGGGGTCGCCAAGGAGCCGAAAAACGGCCTTGTGAATGTTTTAAATGTGTTCTGAGAAGTTGAATGTGTCACCTTTAAGGGAGTGTCCCACTTTTATTATGGGTTTTGAGCTGAGACCGCAGTTTTGTAGAGCGTGTTAAGAAACCACTATAGACATACTTAATTTCACCCACAGCTCTCGATATAAAATTTCCGCCAGCTTTAAAGTTCAAAATAAAGGGGCTTATTGGCTTATTTCAAGCCCTGAAGGAATACCTTCCATATGGAAGCAGTAATCTGATTGGTCGTAAGCCCTGAGCCTCACCCATTCACTGAAAATACCATGCTATCGAGTGAACCAGCATATAGCTGCTTAAGGACCGAAAGCTTCGGGCAAGTTAGCGTCCAGTCAATGTGCATTTGGGCTAAATTGCGCCCAATGGCTGCAACACAAATCACATTGTTTCTCCCCGAACTTTTCAAAACAAGTACCAATTGTTTTTGTCCAAATCAAACTCTGAAATTGTTTATTTACATCCGGAATGTGCATTATCGTTCCACCAATCAATAAACACGGCTGCCGCAACGACATCTGACGTTCAGTTTTTGCACCAGTACTTCTTGTGTTGCACACAAATTATGTCATGCGGAAACTCTGTGAATGGGCTTTTTACAGTGAGTCTATGATCAAGATTTGGGATTTTACTGATTATTAAAACTGTCATTTTGATGACGTCACTTATTGTTAGAAAAGATTAGATATTTCTGTTATTAGCCTATGGAAGTGGGGGAAATGTTGTTTTCAGATTTTCAGACCTCTCTTGTTCTTAAATTGTTCTTTGTAGAATGTTGACAAAGTGGTCCATTCCCTTTAAGTAAGAGGAAATCTCGGCACACCATTCACTCTGACAAAGACTCAACTCATGTCACTCATCTGAGAAATCGTCAGATACCCGGTGATGCTAAAAGAATTTGTATCATCTAGGCTTTACAGTGCACAAGCACCCTCATCAGGCAGTTTATTGTAATAAACTAACAATTTACATAATTATATGAGTATTTGGCTGAAATGAAACATTTTCGTGCTACAACGAATTTACAATTGGAGCCAGCCTGATGAGCCCAACCACCCACAAACTTTCCTGAATCTGATATGTATCCGAATCTACCGCTCAGGCGTGTACTTGGATCGATAACTAACAGTAATGTGTAAGTCCCGACACCTAGATTTCGTATTAAAAAAAAACAAAACAAAACGAAAAAAGCGCCATGCCGCAAGAAAAGCGGATTTGGATGAGGCCTCACGGTAGATTAAAACAGATATTCACATGAGTTGACCCTGACGGAAACATGATGGGAAGAGTGAGCATGGCTTTTGCCAATTTGCCGACCAGCAATCCGACTCATTCCAGCGACCAACAAGACAAGTGTTGACTTACCTGTCCACGTCGCGGGGACAGGTGGTGGAGCCCGCGCGATTCTGCTTCATCCGCTCAGCCTCTCTGGCGAAAAGACTCTGCCTTTTCTTGCCGCCATGGGGTCTGGCGGCAGTGACCGTCTGTACCTGCCGTCCAACACGAGACATCACCAGCTGTCGCAGCCGGCATTGGTCAGTGGTCACAAAGGTCACTGGACAGGTAACGCTCATAATTACCGAAAACATTTTTGAGAGAAACAGAAACGGTACAGAATTCTACCATCCTAGTTTTAATCAAAGACTAGAATAACCAAACGTCAACTTGAAGTTTTACAAAGGTTGGATAATCACAAGTTTGAACGAAAAATATTGTATTCAGTCACTAAATACGTCAGAACAACGAAAATATAATAATCATATATAATATACATAATAACAATATATACAATCATATATGATAAACATATAATAATCATGATCATCGTACCTTAGTCACTTCTGGAAATCCTCTGTCTGTTGAGATGGAAGGCGCCCTTACAACCATCGACGTCACATCCCTTTCCACGATCTCCATCTTGCCAGCGTGGGAGTAACAACCCTGCTCAGTTTCTGCAAACAATGGCTCTCAGGTCATTTTTGCTTCAACGTCAATCATGCCGTTTTGTTCCGACTCGCTTGACATGTAATGAGGCTTTATACACACTTCTGTAGGTTTTTCTACGAGCTACTGGTGATGTACCAGACATAAGATGCGTAAAGCCGCGAACATTGGGAAGCCACTCAGGCAGCTTTCGCTAAGCTAAGTGGATGACGAGAAATGAAATTCCGCAAGGGAAGAAACCCCCGATCCTGTTCAAAACTCAATCCACAAGTGCATTTCGGTATATTACCATGGGAGAAAGTAACAGGGACGCAGTCTAGGACACAGCGCACAAGTACACATCAAAACAGGAAAACGTCACTTTTACCACGCGGGGGCCATCGAAGGAAAAGCAGGAGCTATCCCAGAATATAACCTTGGCGTCTGCGAGCACAGATGACCAAACACGATTCGAGCATTACAATACAGATGCAGGGGGGACCAACAGAGCAGTCGCAAAGACTGAGCGGTGAAGCGGAGGGGTGGAGGGAAGGGGCACGATCAACAACAGATGGTCAACAGCATGGACCCCAACGCCACACCGGCGAGCGGCGCAAATTGGATAGAAAGTAGGCGAAACAGAAAAAGTGTAAAGTAGTGCCAAGAAAGCAAACATTAGCATTATGCACTGAACCCTCTTTTCAGACGAAGCAGCTGTCTAAACAAGTTGGAGTGGAAAATGTCAGTGCCATGCGTCGGTTCCCAAGGTAAGGGCGAGAGTCATACATATATTTCAGCTGGAGTCGAGTCAGAGTCAGTGCCACCCCAGGATTACCCCAGGATTACCCCAACTTCAGACCACTGATTGTTGGCTCTGTGGGATAGTTTCCTGGATATGACTCTATGGCACTGAAGGGCTAGATAAGAAGCCAGCAAACGTACACAAATGTATAAATCCAGTATCTTAACACGCGCATTGACGGGGGCGGGTACTCGCCCCCCTCGGGTTTTTCGGAGGAAGCAGAAAAACAGCGGGCGCGTAGCGCCGCCGTACTTGGCATACCTTTTTCTTCATCATTTTTACAACTTCTGTGAAAATTCTAAGGTTAGGTCATCACAGGTCAGGTCACCAGTACAGGTCAAGTGACCTGACCTCAAAAAACGTTTAAGATAGCATAAGCCGGAACAGGGTGAACTTATCCGATTGAAACTCATATCAGATAATGGGCCCACCGAGTTCTCTAAAATATGTTCCGGTATTTTCTATTTCGATGACCTAAGGTCAGGTACAAGGCATGACCTCTCCATTGGAAATACGTGGAAAAATGGTTTTGCCTGAATAACTCAGTAACGGATAGCGATAGAGCTTTTATTTTAGCTGCATTAGACTCGCCTTGTCTTTGCGGTTCTAATTATATGCATGTTATATAATTTGACCTTGACCTGACCTCAGGTCAAGTCAAATCCTTGATTTGACCTAGCAAGGTCAAATTATATATCATTCGATTCGGCTTGCTGCGAGGATTCATATAGTTCAAGTCGTTTTGCTCTATCTTTACTTGTTCAGATGTAATAGCCAAAAACCTTAATTTACATGTTATCTCTATGACAGCATATTTTGACCTCTCGTGACCTTAAATGTGACCTGACAAAAATGGTTCAAATATTTTCGATGGAGAAGTGGATGGGCCACCCAACACCGTTTACCGTTTTTCTCTACCTACCGTGGTTCTCGAGATCTTAAGGGGCGCGGGTACCCGCCCCCCCGTCAAAGGGAAGGTGGCTCAGATCCCTGTCAATGTGCGTGTTAAATTGCATTATGATTCACCCAGTTTAGTACGGTAGGGAGCCTTAAGTTTGGCCTGCCCAGTTTGATCAATGATTACATTAATGGCCACCCCCTTGGAAGGTCAATGGCCACCGCTTGGAAGGTCAATGGCCACCGCTTGGATCATGGCCCTTGCCATTCTCCAATGTTCCCCCTATCCATGCAGACGCCGCCGACTGCATGACACATAAAAGAGTATCATTAAAGGGAATGTGGCACCTTGGTCGAGTCCTGGAATTTAGTGCAATTAGGCGTACTTTTAGTCAAAAATAATGAAACCACTCATTATTTCTCTGAAAAATATACAAGCTCAATATTTGGTTTTTAAAAAATACTCCTCTAGAAAAAGAAATACATATCAGCCTGTAGATGATGTCACGATCTCGCAACCACTACCATACTTGAAACACTTCAAGGGCTTCGATTGGCGGATGCTCATCGTGACGTCAGCATGTCGTCACACCAGTAGCTCACAACAATGGCCGCCGGCGACGGGGGGCTGAGAGAGGCTGGTGTCAGGTAGGTTTTAGCTTTTTTCTACGGAAATATCGAGTTCCAAGACAAATGAAGTATGGAGTACCGGGTTTTCCGACCTGCTTTACAACTTGGCTATCTCAGTTAAAATCACGTTGTGAAGGTGCCACATTCCCTTTAAACGCAACACACGCACAACTATCGAGCTGATATGCTGATCCTGCCGCTGACAAACAAAATTGAAATCAAACATCACGATCACATCCACGTTACGAGAATCCCTCCCAGTATCAACACTGTGAGGTACGAATTGTCGCCATGCTACGAATCAAATAAATAAAATAAAAACAGATGCGCTGAAGGGTCTCGGTGTGAACTGTGGGGAGCGCCCTAAGGGGAGCACCAGACAGTGACTGACTGCCCCTCTGTCCCTCCTCCTTCTACATCTTTGTCCCGCAGATCCAGGAGGTCGCCCATCACCGGGCCTCCCGGAGGAGGCTGGACGCCCGAATGAAACGCATCGTCGCCTCGGGGTCCTATGATTTATACTCCGGGAGAGGGCCAAGTGCTTCATGCGTGCTGCTTGGTATTTCATGCAGTCTGTAATGAAAGGAGCTGTGGTCTCCGGCGCATTGCAGGCGGTACACAAGCCATCGTGACGCGGCCTAATCCACCTACGGAGCGTGTCTGCTCAGGGGTGGGCACCTTTAACGCCAAGCTGGTGCAGCACCACCTGTTCCCTTCTGGTCCATCTGCTGCTCATCCTCGGTGGTCCGCCCCGGAGATGCGTCGGTGCACATGGTCAGGTGGGACCCCTCGTAGTAAGCCCCCACCCATCGACGGCGGCGGACCTCACGAACCGCCGACCCGGCCGTGGCGAAATCAATGGGAAGGAGCAGTTGATCCCGTCGGTTTAGGGTGCGTCCTTCATTTCCAGCCCGGTCCGCTTCCTCGTTTTGTTCGACACCCGCGTGTCCTGGTACCCAAACCAGCTAAATTTTTCTGTAGTTGTCGGAGATTTTCCTGATATTGTCTATAAACTTGGTGAGGGTTTCACACTTTAGACCCCATGGCACTTCCTTGAGTTTTTGCAGCAGGGATAGGGAGTCGGTGCAGATGCAGAAACTGTTGAGATTTTCTGGGGCTTGACTGATGTCATCACGAGCCTCACTCATCCCTAGCATTTCGCTGTGGTATGAGCTTGTTATTATACCTGCCAGGATGGACCAGACACACGGGCCAAAACCATTCGTTTCCGTTCTTGAAATTTCTCCTCCCCTGTCATCGAAGCCGACCTTTGTCGATCTGTCGATGAAATATGCTCACTGGACCGGAGGGAGCTCTGTGAGTTTGCTTTAATGCTACCCTTTGAGCGTTCAGGGGTGCCGACCGCGTGGCCGTCTCAGCCGCTTTGGTGCATATTGTGACGTTGGCAGATAGAGCGCGATCCCATGGGTGAACGTCGGGTCTCATTGTGCTCTCGCGGGGAGGCCCTTCGAGGTTAGCGAGCTCAGCAATCTCCTCCGACCGTTCTCGCCAGATGTCCCGGTTTTTAGGCATCGTTTTGTTTTTCTCTTGCTTGCTGGAATTCGGGAATCTAAGTGAAGTAGCTTTTCTCGTAGGATGGTTCCTAGTTCCTCAGCCACAGAAGAAACGTCTCATATTTGCACCTCCACCATAAACACCTCAATTTTTATGTCTTGTGGACAGCCCGTGATAGCTTGCACTGTGGCCCTGATGATTTTATTCATTACTTCCAGGATTTTTTTCTTGGCGAATTGCATGTAGGTCTCACTCTCATACAATGAAACGGGCTGGATGACCTGTAAAATTTAAACAATGTGTTCTCATGGAAACCCCATCTGGGTCCTGTGAGGGCTTTCATGGCACCTATTCTTCTGTTGAATTTTGTTTTGGTGGAGTCAATATGGGAGTGAAAGCCAAGCTGGATATCAAATTTGATGCTGAGTATGGAGACTTCTGAAACTTGTTCTATGACAATGTTTCCAAGATAAATAGTGATGGAGCATTCCCTTCACTTTGCATTCCCTTTATCAAGCTGCAATGAGAACAGTATTGCTTTGGACTTTACCTCACTCAGTTATGCCCAAAGCATTTTCCTGCTCATTGAGTATGTTGTGGTGCCTACAGCTTATTTTTACCTGATTGGTTTCCTTCTGGCACAGAGAAAGGAATGACAAAAGAGCAACAGAAGGACAAAGGAAACCATCCTTATATCCAACTCATTGGCATACAGTCTGATATCTACCCCCTGCCTGTACAGGACTGCTGCCAGGTTGTCAATACCTAACAAGTCAGCCCAAACACCAGGGGTGTTTTTGGCAAGCTATTACCACAAGAAACATCCAGTGATGGTGTAGATGTACAGCCCAAGCCCAGTTGTGGGGCAGTCCAAAATTAGGTCTATAATTAGTTAAAGGAAACATGCTCTAGAAACACACATTGGTGGGCTAATCTTAAATAAGACGTCCACTTTGCTGAAAGATTTTCTATAGAAATGATACATTTTCAGACCAAGCAAGACACGCTCTTTCCATTTAATGAGGTCCTGTAGCACCACTCCCACTTAAACTCCAAATTTAAGCACTTACTTAGCTTGAACTTTGTAATCATGTGCCATCCATCACTGTAAATAAACAAATCACCGGAAATGACGAAAGACAATGGCTGATCGTCAGTCAGCTTATGAAAAGCATCAGCTGACTGACCATCAGCCAACTGACGATTGGTACCTTTGAACACGAGATAAGGCACCGTTGTGAGTGTACCAAATCTCAGCTTGGTGCGCCACAGGCCAGCTTGCTAAATTGAGACATGGTTAGGTCAGGCTCGGTTTGGTTATGTTATGTTGGTTGCACTTACCTGACAATTGATGCAGTAGTTACTGTTTACATTTTTATAAAGGTTGTGGAAGAGTGTGTTATACTTTCATGTCTGTCTTATTTCATAGCTAAAACATGAGGAACACTCTACAGTTAGGTACGAACCACCTTCTTTGTGATTTTATACATTTTTTGCAGTTGGACAGGCCTATGTAGGTGCCCCCCTTGGTGAATTCCAACACTTATATCCAACCACTTTTGTTGTAGCTCGAAAAACTTGTTAAAAGGTGATAAGACTAGTTAGTAAGGGGCAAAACAATGCTGCCTAAAATCGTGATTTAATGCACTGAAAGAACAGCATGGTTGAGAGTATCGATTACAATATTGATACAATATGATAGAGGTACCCTTCAAGATACTTATACACTTACTTAGGTACCTATTTCATTCGATTTACAGCAGAAACACTTCACGGAAACACAGATTCCACCTGCTTGGCTATGAACTCCCCGCACGCCGGCCGTCAGCCAGTCCAGTGATTGTCCACGACCTGCTCTCGGCTGTTAAATATTGTATATTCCAGCCGTCTTATTTTGTTTTATTATACTTCACCTTTTGAGCAGAACAGACAGACAGACGACCCCTCCCACCGCCGCTCTTTCTCTCTTTCGCGTCTGGGTTTGCTCAGTTTTGTTTGTTGTAGCTTCCAAGGCTGCTTTTACCCAACCCCCTCCAACAGCAAGCGCAGATCACCAGGTTTGACGTCACAGCTCGTGGAATAGAAGATGGGAAAATTAAATAACCAGTTATTTAAATTTTTGCTAAAAGAGGCCCAGAATCGGAGACAAAATTCTTATTTATTGAAGTTGAAATAAATTTGATAGCTTCGTAATCTCACAAATTTGTAAACGGGTGTTGTCATTAGCAGCAGTTTGACACATGACCCAAGGGTGAAGGAATTCCTTGACGCCCGTGTGACGTCTTTTAAGCGTTGAGGAATCCCCCTCGAACGTACCTGTAAGTAAAGGTATCTTGGCTTCTACTAGGCTTCTACTGCTGTATACACGGAAAAGTCTATGAGAAGTCTTCAGTTATCCTCCATACTCTTCTTTTTGACGGGGCTTGCAGCAAGGCTTGCAGTTGAAAATAGTGAGCCGAATTTCTGCTCAAATTAGTCCCTTTTATTTATTAATTCATATTTTTACCTAAGACTAAATTCAACGATGAAATCAAATTTTCAAGCTGCCCTCACCCTCCAATAATGAAGGAACCTGAAGGAAACTAACGGAGCTTATCAGTCTGGCAAATAGTTACCACTTCACGCCCAACGACGACAAGATCGAGCAAAAGACGTTTTGTTTTCTCTTTGCCTTCCTCTGATGAGCGAGCAGGGCTGGCTGCAAAACAACGTAAAGAAAGAAATGATTCATGAGATGTGATGTTTTGTGAGTGCATAGGTGTTTTTGTCGTTTTATGCCATAGGTTATTCTGTTATTTTTATGTCAACAGCTGAAAAGCCCTCTTTGAGAGGGGATCCCCTTTGAGAGTGGACCCTGTTTGAACAAATCTAGATGTTCCCATAAACGCCTCATCGCAAAGCTGAGAGACCTGGGAGTGAGAGGAAACCTCCTCCTTTGGATTCAGGCCTTCTT
Source organism: Lepas anatifera (assembly GCA_034440635.1). Lineage (NCBI taxonomy): Eukaryota > Metazoa > Arthropoda > Thecostraca > Lepadidae > Lepas > Lepas anatifera. The sequence continues at coordinate 974,966 of JAOTON010000652.1, read as the reverse complement.
CACCAACAGAAAACAAAAGGTGTGTGTAAATGGAGCCACCTCGGATTGGGCCCCTGTCACTAGTGGGATCCCCAGGGGTCAGTTTTAGGCCCAACCCTTTTCATCGTCTTTATAAACGACCTTCCCTACAACCTGCAGTGCGGGGTCTGACTATTTGCAGATGATGACAAGGTGTTTGCTGATGTGGGGGATCCTGAGGGTCAGAACAGACTGCAGGACCACCTTAACAAGCTGGAAGCCTGGTTGGAGAAATGGCTCCTGCCATTCAATGTGACCAAATGCAGCACCCTCCACCTGGGAACACTGAAAACCTGTCAAACCTACTGTATGGGAGAAAATGAGCTGATTCAACCTATTCATGAGAAGGATCTTGGCATGCTTGTAGACGAGGACCTGTAGTTCCGAAGGCACACTGCCGCAGCGGTCCTAAAGGCCAACAGAATCCTCGGGACCATCAGGAGGTCTTTTCTCTGCATGGATGATCAGGTATTGAAGCTTTTGTACAAGGCTTTAGTAAGACCCCACCCTGAATATGCCAATGTAGAGTATGGGGACCATTCAATAAGGCCTATCAAGCTCTGGTCGAGAGAGTTCAGCGTAGGACAACAAGACTAGTGCCATCTCTGCGAGCCCTTGACTATGAACAATGCCTCTGCAGGCTAAATTTCCCATCACTTTGGTATCAACAAAAAGGGGGACATGCTCCTTATGTATTAGCTCATGCACAGACAGCTGGGGTTATCAAAGTTCTTCCAAGATCCTCCTGTTGGCACCACAAGAGGGCACCGATTCAAGGTGGGAAAGCCTCGGGCAGTTTCTAGAGTAAGGAGAAACCACTTCACTGTTTGCACAGTGTCCGAATGGAACAGCCTTCCCTCCTGGGTGGTCGAGTCAGCATCTACTAACTGCTTCAAAAGCAACATCAATAAGCACTGGTGCAAACTTTTGTTCTGATTCACGACGTGATCCTAGTACCAGTACCTGAACTGAGCTTGATGAGAACGGGCAAGACAGGCACTCCTCGGTGCCTTATAAAGACCCGGTCAACTAAGGTAAGGACATATTTATCGGCACCTGTCGTCAAATGGGTGGTCTATGCATGTTGGTAATGTCCAGAGGCTGCTGTGCCAGTAGGTGGATGCCAAACACTATTGTTGAGGCATCTTCTATGGTAATGTGGTATGTGGCTTCTCACATGTTGCCAGATAACCATCTGTATAAGTGTCACTGTTCAAAAGCTCTATTGGATCAAAACTTCCTTGAATTAGAATGATGACAGGTTGATATACATGATAAGTGCTACTGTTCAAAACTTCCTCCAGTGAAATGTTCTGAGTACTGCAACTGTTTTTGGTGTTGCTGAAACTTTCTAGGTTGAAGTATTCCAAATACCCAGTTTGCAAAGCATGGCATTTTCAACTAGATCCTGTCAGTGTGAGTGCCTTTGGAGACAGGAGCGAGTGGTATGAATTTTATCAACCTGGAGCGAATTTTCAAGACTGGTGTGAGGAAGGTGACAATTAAACCAAGCAAATAATGGCTAAATGTTTATTGAGGCAGAGGAGGGTGGCTTGAGAAAAAGGCCTAAGCTAATAACAGAGGTAGTATTGCTTTGTGTGGGTAGGAATTGGCACATTTTTCTCCCTGGTATAAAGTGTCCACCATTGTCCACTAACATTCTTGCGATCGTGTAGGGACCCACGAGGTCGACTGGCCAGGTGGATACTTGAGCTGGAACGGTTTCCGTACACGATGCAGTATGGCCCCGGGTGTCAGATTCCTCATGCTGATGCCTTGTCGAGGTCGGTGGATCCAATGACGGTGGGTGGCATCCATGTTCAGTCTCTGAATTTGGATTTGTTTTGGGCACAAAGGTGAGACCCGGATTTTCTGACTGTTCTCTCTTGCCTGCATCGGGACGTACTGTGTCCCCTTGATGCGTCTGCGGTAGTTAATCACTACTTGACACGGAGACAAGACTTAAGATTAGACTCGGAACAACTACTTAATCTGGTGGTTGACGGTAAGAGTCTTTGTTTGGTTCCATCATCATATGTGCAATGCGTAATGCGGGAAGTTCATGATACATCATGGTCAGGTCACCTGGGCATGAATAAGACACTTCGTAAGCTCCAGGAACGCTTCTATTGGTCGAACATGACCTCCGACGTCGGTTCGTACATTTAGGCTTGCCAGCTGTGTGCTCAGAAGAAGGCACCTCTTCGCCCTTTTCAGGCTCCTTTTGGTGAGATGCCAGTTCCCTCTCGTCCCTGGTAGTGGGTGTCCACTGACATCGCTGGACCATTTCCGTTGTCGAATCACGGAAACAGGTTCATCTTAGTGGTAGCCTGTGGTTACTCGAAGTGGGTGGAATGCTTCGAAATCCCGAATCAGGAAGCTTTGACCGTGGCTCGGGTATTGGTAGATCAGTTGTTCTCTCGATATGGCGTTCCGGAGATCATCCACTCCGACCAGGGGAGAAATTTCGAGTCCAAACTATTCAGAGAAGTATGTCAGCACATGGGCATACAGAAGACTAGGACCTCGGGCTACAGGCTGCAGGGTAATGGTCAGGTTGAAAGATTCAACAAGACTATGTGTACGATGTTATCTATGTTTGTGTCCGATGACCAGCGTGACTGGGACACAGTTCTCCCAAAGGTGGCATTTGCATACAACACTAGCGTTCACGAGTCCACAGGGTTCACGCCGTTCCAACTGTTCTTCGGACGACAGGCGAGGCTGCCTGTTGATGCTTGTTGTCGTGGGTCAGCCAACACAAACTGCATTGCGGATGGTATATGCTCTAATACGGAGAGGGAGCGTATACAAGAAAAGGTGACGACAACCATTCGTAAGGCGGCTGAAAAGAGGAGATGCCGACGGGACACGAACAGAGTCGACTACCAAGTGGGTGACCATGTGTGGCTCCACCGACCGGGGCGCCGTAGAGGACTGTCTCCGAAGTTGCAACGCCCCTGGTGTGGTCCATATAGGATCACTGAGGTACTCTCAGCAGAACTTCCGGATCAGGTTGGCAACCGCTGGTCGGCAAAGCTCAGTGGTGGTGCACCATGATTGCTTAAAACCCTGCGTCGTCCGGGAGGAGGAGGCGTACAATCCAGTTCCTGACGGGCCAGCAGATGAAGCTGATACTAGCCAGGTTCAGGGATCTGACGCAGCTTTGTCTGAGGGCGATGCTAGTGAAGAGTCAGATGAGGAGTTCCATGATGCGGTGCACCATCCTCAGCGGAGTTGCTCGCTGGATGATCCTGCTGGGGAGACTCAACAGGGAGATGACTCTGATGCGGGGGAGCAATTGGCTGAACGTGAAGGTGTAAGTTGCCCCGAACTCACTATGATTGAACCAAATAGTCTCCCTGATACGGAAAATGTTACAGAGGGCCCGCCCGGGGAGGGTTCTGACCACTCGCAGCAGGGCGGGGTTAATCGCGAGGACGGTTCTGAGCGCCGCCAGAGATCGCGGAGACCTTCCGATAGATACGGGGATTGGTGGTATTGTTAACCTGTTATTCGCGGTAATCGGTGTTTATTGGCTGTATTGTTGACTCGGTCGCGCTGATTTGTGTTTCTTAAGGCTGTGTCGATGACATCGGCTTCGTATTACCGTGGTTACCATGCGCTGTTTACCATTTGCTATGGATTTAAAGTCAACTAGCTTGTTGAGCTAGGCGGCTGGTTCAGGACATCAGTCCTGGATGGGGAGGAATGTGACGGTTGCACTGATCTCGGCTATATGTGTGTCCACAGGAATAGCGCATGACTGGGCTGAAGCATAATACACATTCCCAGATTGTGTCTTCGTTTCAATAGCATATTGGTGTGAATTTGTTAGGCTGGTGGCGGGAGAATTTTAGATGGCTGGTGCGATTTGTCTGCCCTGCTGCCATACTTTGCAGGCTGGCCAAATACCACAACTCATTTTTTGGTGTGGCTGGACGGCACTTTGGCCTTCCTAATTTAATATTTCTACACACAGCGTAACTAAACCTGACCTAACCTTTTCTCGATTCAGTGAGCTGGCCTGCGGCACATCCAACCTGCCAGTAGCACTTTCGCCTTTGTCTGCCGCTGCATGCGATCTCCTCAGGTCTCATATCTGCTCGCTTCGCTTGTATACTGTCTTGATTCACGAACACGTTATTTCCCTTTCATTTTGTGAGGCTACAAATTGCCCTGTTTCATCCGAGGTACACAAAATGAAAGAGAAACAACATGTTTGCAAATCGAGACAGTATGCAAGCCAAGCAAGCAGATATGAGTCCTGAGGAGGTTTCATGCGGTGAAGCCACGGCGGCTGACGAAGGCAAAAGTACCACCAGCAGGTTAGGTGCGCCGCAGGCCATCTCGCTACATCAAGAAAAGGTTAGTTCAGGTTTTTTATGTTGTGCTACATGTAGAAATATTAAATAAGAAATACCAAAGTTTTATGAAAAATGTCCCTCAGCAATCCCAAAAAAGCAGTTTCAGTACTAGGAATATTTCACTGAAAAATGTTTCAGCAACACCAAAAACAGCTGCATTACTCGGACTATTTCACTGGAGGAAGCTTTGAACAGTGACACTTATGATATGGGTCAACCTGTGGTCGTTCTTATGGAAGGAAGTTTTGATTCATAGGAGCTTTTGAACAGTGGTACTTACGATGTAGATTAACCTGCTGTGATTCTATCTGGCAAGATGTGTGAAGCCACCTACCTCATTACCTCTTCTCCTGCTGTGGCAATGCTCGTTTATGAGACCTCGACCAGCGGATTCCTGAGCTCACCAATGTGAGCTAATGGTGAGCTCAAGAATCCGCTGGTTGGGCGCTATATAACCACTAAGGTTGGTGCGCCCTTAAGCCCCAATAATCAATCAATCAATCAAGAATCCGCTGGTCGAGGCCTCATAAACGAGCATTGCCCTTTATACCATGGCTTACAGAGACCTTGCTCCCTTGATTTACGACATTCTTTGGACTCCATCATGACTGTATGAACATTTTGCAACAGCAGGCTTTAAAAAACCATGTTTGGAGTTATTATGATAATTATAGCGTCAGCCGTAAAGCTATTTTTGACAAAAACTCATATCTTCAGGTCCCATTAGTCAAACCTAAATATTGTCTGATTTCGTTACAAATGGCACCAATCGACTCCACTTGGACCATAGAACGGGAAAAATCACGAAATTTGGCAAAAATCTTTTTTAATGAAATGGCCTATTGAGCACACATGAGACTGTGATACTTTCAATATCATCGTTGCCTATCAGTCTTTGCCTCAGGAGGCGGAGGGGAGAAGAAGCTCCTATTCCCCAAGCTGTTCTGAAGTACCCGATTGATGACAGCGTGCAGAACCCTTCGTAGTTTTACGGGCACCGATGGATAAGAAAATGAACCGACTTTTGACCAGAATAACAATTTTTGGGGCTTATCAACTCACCCATTGCTATGATTACACGGCGTCGTGGACTCTTGTTACTGTTTTCTCTTAGGAGCTGGATTCTCCCTACTCAAGAAATTCACCGGACGTAAACCCGGGCGACCCCGTGGAAAGTAAGCGCGACAAGCACCACACCACTGCGCCCCACAGGAATTTGCTTTCACTTTTTTCTAAATCAGTAGCTCATATTCCTCACGGACAAATGCTAGCGCTGAAAATCTTAGTCCGGTACATCAATAAAGACCAGATCACAATTCTCAGAGCATGGCAGGGGCGTATCCATTATTTGCTCAGGGGGAAGGGGGGCGTGGATATAGGCTCGGGGGCACTGCACGGGGCCCCAAGTGCAACGGTCGCTAATGAAAATAAAAACGTCAGCGGTGGCTGATGGGATTGTGGAGTGAATCGGTGTGGTTCACGTGACTTTTATTGGCTGTTTTTACCTACCCTGCTTGTTTCCTTGCCTATCTAGCTAAATAAAGCGTGGTATCTTTTTTATTACTTTGTGACCTGGGGACCATCTCTGAGGTGCCCCCAACACGAATTCTTTGGGCAGTCTGAGAAGTATTGGCAGCGCCTTAAGACAAAACCTCCCCTCCCGCCAGAAAAAAACTAATGAGACGCCCGAAAACGAGTCTTGGGATCCCCGAGACTAGCTCTAGGGACCCCACGAACCAAACCCTTGAAGGTCCTCGAGACCAACACTGGGGGCCCAAAAACAATTATTGGGGTCCCCCGAAACCAGCTCTGGGGAGCCCAAGGACCAAATCTAGGGACCCCCGAAACCAACTTTAGGCCAAGTTCGAGACCATCTCTGTGGGCCCACGAGACAAACCCTCGAAGACCTCGGAGACGAACTCTGAGGCCCCCGAGACAAATTCTTAAAGGCCATCCGAGAGCAGCCCTGGGCTCCCCGAGAAAACTTTTCGGATCCCCAAAGTCAGACTCTTGGGCCCCCCGAGACCAACTCTGGGGGCCCTCAGAGACCAGCTCTGGGCGCCCCCCCACCCGTGGCAAACTCTTGAGGGTCCTCCAGACCAACTCTAGAAACTTCGGGAAAACTTTTGGGGCTGCTCCAGAGACCAAGTATGGGGCCCAGAGATAAACTCTGGTGACCCGATAGCCGAATCCGGGGCCCCCAATTCAAAATTTTGGTGGGCCCTGCCAGACCAACGCTTGGGCCCCTGAGGCTTGCTATTGAGAGTCTCCGAGACAAACATTGTGATGGTGTCCGTCTTCTCATAATCAACTTGGGGAACATAAATCAGAAAACGACAGGAGGACGTGCGGGAAGCTCTTTACAGTGCTTAAGCTCAGCCAAGGGGAGAGGCAGTCGCCTCACCTTGCTGTACTCCAGAGGCTGCGCGCCTGGAGTGCAGCACGATGTGACGCCACCACCATAAGCCTTAGAGGTTCCATGAACTGGACAAATAAACTATTTGTGTGTCTCAGGTCAAAGTCAGTCAGAGTCACAATCTGAGACTGCACTAGTACTTTGGCATATTTTGACCCTGCAGAGATGTTTATGAATTAATTAAGATATGTATAGGTTGAATTATGGAAAAAACTGCATGATACAGACAAAAACTAACGTCATACTCAGAAACGGTATTGATCTTATCCAGCGCCCTTTACCTGTGGCAAAAATGATAGAAATTTATGTTGCACAATGTGCAATTTTGACGGCATGTGGATTCTTAGGAATGATTTTCCCGGTAAGATGGCAATAATTTCCAAATGCATTTTTCCAGCGGGTTGTATGAGGTGGCATATGGTACCGATTCTTCCAAACTTGGGCATATTGTACACATACCAAGGCTTAGTAGCTTTAAAAGTCATCTGAATAGCAAAAAAGACAATGTTTACTCAGGGGCATCTAGAAAATGGTTTATGAAAAAACTCGGGTGGGTTTTATCCACTAAAAGAAAAAAACACTTAAAAAAAACAAAAACCCGGGCAGTGGGTAGTGGGCAGTGCCAGCTCTGCCAGCAGGGGCAGCGAAAACGTAACATTCCATTCATTCGTCCGCCAAGCTTCTTCAGGCCGTCTGCTACGAGCCTGCTGTCTGAATGTGTACACGTTAATTGACGCACGCCTTTAAAAAGAAACACACACAACGACGGGTTGTCTCGCCCCTTCCCCTACCCTACCCCACCACCATGTGCATGTTTCTCGGGGGAACCCCGGCGCGAATTCTGCGAGACCAGGATCAGCTAGTTTTCTGAGTTTTAGGGCAGGCCAACTGCTAGATTATCTAGTGTCCCAAATGACCTAAACGACCTCGTGAGGCCGGAGTCTGCGGCTGCGGAACGGACCGGAGCGCCATTCAGACCGGTAGGTCCCGGTTGCGGGCCTCGGCGTGGTCGCTGTGTCTCGGCTCGTTGGGATGCCAGTGACTCAACCTAATGTCACACTAACTTTGTTTGTATTTGTGAGATCGGTATCGTGCAACCGGAGGGCATTCTCGCCAAACTTGTCAACTAGTCCCCGTGTGCGTGTGTGTATTGATGGACGTGTTTATTTATGCGTTTTGACTTTAAACTTTCTGTAAATAAAAGTATGAATGACTAGAAAAAGCGTCAAATGTATATTGGGTTCATCGTGACATATCGAGTTCATCGGGAGATCTCGAATTCATCCGGACATCTCGAGCTAATGTCAAATTCACGGACTTCCCTCAGTCAGGCTTGTACTCAGTTGCCCGGAGTTCTGTTCGTTAACGTTTTTCTGGTGATGGTGATGTAACACGAGAAGGTCCAGTTCTTTGTTTTGCACAGAGCGCCGTTGCACTGAGGTTGACGGGAACAGAAGGGGGAACTTGGTAGACAATGGCATGAGCTCTTCTCATGAGATTTGGTTTTTTTGTGAAAATGCACCATGTGGTTTCATTTCCATTATCTCTTCTTTCAGGTCTCGTTAATTAGATCAAAATGTCAACACCAGACACTGCAGGAGACGAATCGCTTTACCCCATTGCTGTCCTCATTGATGAGCTCAGGAATGAAGATGTACAGGTGAGTTGGGTTCCATTTACGAAATGAGTAACTTTCCCAAGGCGCGAAGTTCACATTATGTGTTTCATTGCAGTTGTCTTTCCATTGCTGTAAATGTTGATTCTAGACCGTTTTTTGTGTTTTCTATCTGTGTTCTCAAAATAGAAGCAACAATCAGGATATGTTATTCTTAATGTGAGCCTTTAGACATTTATTGATCCTGCATGTGTTATTGATCTGGGACTATTGATCTTCTCGACCCAGGGGGAGGCTCCTGGATGGGTTAACGCTGGCACGGCAATGCAAGTCCTATAGTCTGATAGTGTGGTACATGTCCTGTCCGGTGGCACCGTGATGTAAAACACCGCCATTATAAATGACTTCATTTTCCCGTGTATTTTGACAGCTGCGGTTAAACTCCGTGAAGAGGCTCTCCACCATTGCCCTGGCTCTCGGCGTGGAACGCACTAGGAATGAGCTGATACCATTTCTCACAGAGACGGTCTATGACGAAGATGAAGTTCTTCTGGCCTTGGCAGAACAACTAGGCACCTTCACAAAACTAGTCGGAGGACCGGAACATGTCTTCTGCCTGTTGGTGAGTAATGCCTGATTTGTTGATGGTGTGCTATAGCTGCGACGTTGTTCCTTTCCCGTTCTCTTTTTAAGAAGCGTTATGTCCACCTTCGATTTGGATTATTACCGTTTCTCGAGCAGATGTTATTACTAGAGAGGACTGAATAATGATTGGAGCACATTGGAGCACAGAATGATAAATAGAGAGCACATCTAAAGAGCATAGTAGATAATGATTGTGCACTGTATCATCGAACTAGAGCACGAACCTGCTGTTGATAACGTACGCTCCTTGTTTTTTCCTTAGTCTCGTCTTTGTTTTTACGCCTCAACGGCATCGAAACCCGTAACTTCTTTTAGCAGTCTTGAGCGTGCAGAGGTTCTCGTCCGTGAGATCCGAAATCCCTGTCCTATTGGGTTCTTGTGGCCGTCCAGTGGGCTGGTTAGTGATATGGAACCGTTCATCTGTGATAGCTTCTCCTCATAAGAGGCATAGCAACCTGAAGACGCCTGGTTCAGGGGGGGGGCACGCGAGGCAGATACTCACGGACGTCTGCATGGTTTTGTGTCGTTCCATAGATGCCCTTTAAGGTCATGATATGATATGATATACAGATTCTGTATCAAAGTAACAAAATTCAAACCAGTTGGTAAGTAAAATTCAAACCAGTCAAACCAGTTGGTCCTGTAAGTCAGGCAAAAAGAGTTATCAAGACGTGAGGTATGAGACTAGAGCTTTCACTACTCTTTAAATATCCACTCACTCTCCCTCACCGTCACTAACCAGCTGCTGGTTCTGGGCAGCCGGCGCTGGAGTCGCTGGCGCAGGTGGAGGAGACGGTGGTGCGCGACAAGGCTGTGGAGTCGCTGAGGTCGCTGGCCAGTCAGCACAGCACCGGCGACCTGGAGGCCCACTTCGTGCCGATGGTGAAGCGGCTGGCCTCGGGCGACTGGTTCACCTCCCGCACCTCCAGCTGCGGCCTCTACTCCATCTGCTACCCCCGCGTCAACGACAAACTCAAAGGTTCGCCAGAGATTCGCTCAGTGATGCACCTCTGTGTTCCGTCATCGTTGTAGAAAATTAATCCCCGAGTCTTCTGGTATTGCGTTTGTGTCATGGAAGTTATTCCTACCGTTAAGTACGGTTCACTTCCCCAATATCAGGTTGTGTTCAGTCTCAGCGCACGAGTGTCTAACGTTTCGCGTGCCTTTGTGTAACGCGCCGGTATCTGTCCTTTTCAGCTGAACTGCGGGTGAACTTCCGTAACCTCTGCCAGGACGATACTCCGATGGTGCGCCGCGCCGCCGCCGCCAAGCTGGGAGAGTTCGCCAAGGCGGTGGGCGCCGACCATCTCAAGGGCGAGATCATTCCCATGTTCACAGAGCTCGCGGCGGACGAGCAGGTCAGTCTGCTACCGCGCTAGCCGTCAGGGCGGCGCAAGTGTGGTGGTTGGAGACCATCTTTAGGTTATGGATAAGTAGGTGTATTTGCGATTGAACACTATAGAGCTCTCAGCAAAACCTGCAGCTTAGGTAGTCTGGTTATGCAAATTGTTAAAATAGTCGAGGTTTAGTGGGGTTAAAGTTATTGTGTCGTATTGTGCCAGACGTAATCGTCCTGCTTTAGAACGTTGGGTGATTGGTCTGCTACGTATGAGACTCACGCTAAACAGCATGTAAAATCTACGACACTTTGTATACAATATATATAGATATATTTTTTTTTTTTTTTTTTTTTTTTTTTTTTTTTTTTTTTTTTTTTTTTTTTTTTTTTTTTTTTTTTTTTTTTTTTTTTTTTTTTTTTAAATATATATGTAGTTTCACTATCTTCGCAGCTTTGTTGTAGTGTCTTATGACAGGGCTGCCGCTGGAGGTGCCGCGTATCTCGGCTGCTGTTTTTCTCGGGTTTGGGACGCCGTGTGTCTCGTTTCCTATGGAGGTGCTCTATGACCTGGCCTGGCCTGGTGACCTGGTGTTGAGGTGCCCCGTGTGCGGACAGGACTCGGTGCGGCTGCTGGCGGTGGAGGCGTGCGTCAGTATCGCTTCTCTGCTGAACCGGGCCGACACAGATGCGCTGGTGATGCCCACGCTGCGGCAGTGCACTGAGGACCAGTCCTGGCGGGTCCGGTGAGGAAGCCCCCTCCCCTTCCTCCCCTGCCGAACCGCTCCCCAGGAAGGGCGCTGGTTGTATTTTACTGGTGTGGTGAGTTAGAAATATACTGATTGGGGGAGTTTTGCGAAAGCCACAAAAGACCCCAAATCGTCCTAAAACCCTCTTAAAAAAACAAATTTGGTCGATGTTAAAAGTTATACTATACACCAGACATGAACCGGGAGAAATCAAACCCAATAAACCGAAGGGCATAGGCATAGGAAAGGTAAACACGGCGTTCCGGTCGTGGACCGTCATCAGATAAGAGAATGAGGATGAGAGAGGAGACTGCTCTGGTAACCTTTCCGGAATGTTGGATTGTTTCGGGTCTAAAATCCGAACTATTGACTCGATTTATTTGCCTTCAGCCATAAGTGGTGTGTACGTCACGCTTAAGCGGCATGCTCTAGCTGTGGCGTCTGTGGTTCAGGTACATGGTGGCGGACCACTTCACGGAGCTACAGACGGCGGTGGGGCCGGAGATCACCACCGCAGACCTGGTATCCGCCTTCCAGTCGCTGCTCAAAGACTGTGAGGCCGAGGTCCGCGCCGCCGCCGCCCAGAAGGTCAAGGACTTCTGCCAGAACCTGGACCCGGCCACCCGGGAGACCCAGATCGTCACACACATCCTACCCTGCGTCAAGGTAAGGGGACCCAGATCTCACACATCCTACCCTGCGTCAAGGTAAGGGGACCCAGATCTCACACATCCTGCCCTGCCTCAAGGTAAGGATCTATCCGAGAGACCCAGATCTCACACATCTTGCCCTGCGTCAAGGTAAGAGGTCCGACCGGAAGACCCAGATTTTCACACATCCTACCCTGCGTCAGAGTAGGACACGGGCCTCTGCAGATGGAGAAAACCCGGGCGATCGGACCAGACCTGTCAGGAGTCGCTGTGGAATCAGAGCGTTGGTGCTCCTGCCGCTCAGTGGCCGATAGATCTGGCTGATTGACTGCTCGCTGGGGATATTTGGATCTTACTGGGTGAAGCACCATTCGTGTTTGCGCCATTGCACGAGCATGCTGTGCCAGCACTCTATCTTGACTTTTTTACCTTAGTACAGGAACGGGTAAGAGTTCTCAAGTGCCAACTTCTTCAACTGTTGGGGCCGATTCCAGTACGCCAAGGCAAGTGTTGCCTGGCTAAATCAAATGGTCCAATTTCAATTTGTATAGCTGTGAGTTTACTGGTAGCCAGGGCGCTCTGATCCGTTGGATTAGGAAGTTGTTATGTATCCAGCCGTTTGCTGTGTCCTGTGACGCTGCCGCCGCACGTGGCGTCTGTCGTTGGTCAGGAACTGGTGACGGACGCCAACCAGCACGTGAAGTCGGCCCTGGCCGGCGTTATAATGGGCCTCTCGCCGATCCTGGGCAAGAACAACACTGTGGAACACCTGCTGCCGCTGTTCCTCACCCAGCTGAAGGACGACTGCCCCGAGGTTCGGCTCAACATCATCAGCAACGTCGACTGTGTCAACGAGGTCATCGGAATTCAACAGGTGCGGACTAACGGAAGGTTTCAGGCTGGTGGGAGCACATTGATATCACGGCTAGAAAATTGTGACGAGGATTGCATGTCTGGTGACATTAGGGGGCGGGGGTGGCACTACCAATCATATGCGGGGATAATGTTACAATATCCTTTAAAGTTTTAGTAGTTCCTTTTAAGGATTTTAAAGTGAATGTTAAGGGTTAGGAGAGTTCTAGCAATACCAAAGTTGTACTTATCATTTAACATTTCTTTGAATACTGTGGTTTTTATGGTCATAAAACAAGTCAGAAGGTTCCATACGTATAACGGTGTGGTGCCGCTCCGGTTCAGAGATTCCCGTGATTTCGTACTCCCGGTGTTTCCGTCAGTCACCTCCCAGCTGATCTGCTACTGTCAGTGACAGTACACCTCTTTCTCCCTCAGCAGTCTGTGTCTCATACCCTTCTTCTGGAGTCTGTGCCTCACCCCCTTCTCCCTCAGTGGTCTGTCTCACTCCCTCCACCCTCAGCACTCTATCTCCCCCTCCACCCTCAGCGGTCTGTGCCTCACCCCCTTCTCCCTCAGTGGTCTGTCTCACTCCCTCCACCCTCAGCACTCTATCTCCCCCTCCACCCTCAGCGGTCTGTGTCTCATCCCCTTCTCCCCTCAGCGGTCTGTGCCTCACCCCCTTCTCCCTCAGCGGTCTGTGTCTCACCCCCTTCTCCCTCAGCGGCCTGTGCCTCACCCCCTTTTCCTTCAGCGGGCTGTCTCTCACCCCCTTCTCCCTCAGCGGTCTGTGTCTCACCTCCCCCCTCCGTCCGCCCTCAGTGGTCTATGTCTCACCCATTCTCCCTCAGGTTTCTGTGCCTCACCCCCCGTCCGCCCTCTGTCGCAGCTCTCCCAGTCGCTGCTGCCCGCCATCGTGGAGCTGGCCGAAGACACAAAGTGGCGGGTCCGGCTGGCCATCATCAACCACATGCCGCTGCTGGCCGGTCAGCTGGGCGTCACCTTCTTCGACGAGAAGCTGAGTCAGCTGTGCATGACGTGGCTGGTGGACCACGTGTTCGCCATCCGGGAGGCGGCCACCGTCAACCTGCGGAAGCTGGTGGAAAAGTTTGGCGCCGAGTGGGCCCAGAACGCCGTCATCCCCAAGGTGGTGGCGATGGCGCGCGACCAGAACTACCTGCACCGCATGACCTGTCTCTTCTGCATCAATGTGAGTGGTTGCCGCGGGGATGGGGGTGGAGGGGTTGTCGGATACGTGGGAGTGCAGTCATCTGAGACATTGGAGTCGATGGAAATTGTGTGTGTTGGAGCTGGAGGTCTTCTTGGGTGTCAGGCGCCTTTGGTTGCGGCCGACCAGTGGGCATCCCGGAGGAGAGCAGTCAGGCGGGCGAACCGCACCACAGCCCCCGGACCCTCATCAGGGATTATATTTCCCATTAATTTGTGCCATGATTTCACTAAGTCTTGGCTTAATCATAAGCTTGCGCGAATGAACCTTGTCCCATTTCGGTAGACTTTCATTTTTTATGTTGTTGGTAACCGCTTTGTAGATTAAAAATGAGAGCGACAGTGTTGCGATATCTGATGTTTGAATATTGTAAGAAATGCAAGGTATGCATTTTGTCCTCTTAGGGTAGCTCAGCAAGTGGAGAGCCTATGGTTCCTAAAGGATTGTAAAGTTTTTATATTTATCGCTTACATGCATTGAGTTCCATCGTTTCCTGCGAATGGACGAGTTTTCCCTCCTATATAAATACAACCAAATCATATTGCGTCCACGCACCTTTTCGGCAATTTGTTGCTAAATTATGGCGAGTGACGGCCACTTCCATCGTTCCCTCTTGGTTTTGCAGGCCGTGCGGTAAGCTGAAACCAGCGCCCCTCTGAGCCGTTACTGGCTCCGGTGTGCACGCTTGATTGACACGGCGGTGTGGTGTCGACAGGCGCTGGTGGAGGTGTGCGGGGCCGACATCGCCGGCAAGCTGATGCTGCCCACCGTCCTCGGCATGGCGTCCGACCACGTCGCCAACGTCAGGTTCAACGTCGCCAAGACCCTGCAGCGCATGTCGCCCACCCTCGAGCAGGGGTAAGCACTGTTTCACCATCCGACAGTGCGCTCAGTGCGTGTGAGCCCACTCAGTTCTAGTTGCGGCGTGGCGAGTACGGATTCTGACTGTGTAGGGGCTTAGATTATATGCTGGCCTTAATCTGGCATTGTATTGAGGATGACTGGATAAACCCGACAGATTTTAGTTAGAGCTGAATCCTGCCTCACTTGAAATGCGCCGGTGGAGAGAACGTAGTTATGAATCGTCGCGGTTTTAGGCGCTGTTCTCCGGAACCATTCAGCAGACTTGTGGATGATTCAAAAGTGTTTGTGTCGACTCATTTCTGGCTCCCAGCTTAATCCACGTAATGTTGGTCGGACTCAACATCCTCAGACAGTGAGTCGACGCAGATTCAGACTGGACTCTTACAAGTGATTCAGTCGCGGAGTCATTGTCTCGACTCTGACTCACATTCGTTCCATCAGTGAGACCAAAAATGCCAATGAATCAAACAGCGCCGAGTCAGCTCAGCTGTGACTCGGACGTCTGATTTCGACTCAGATCGGCGGTCGACTGGTCCGCAGTTTTAGCGGTGCGCTGGTCTGACTGGTGACCCTCCGGCAGGCTGGTGCAGTCCCAGGTGAAGCCGGTGCTGGACAAACTGATGGGCGACACCGACTTCGACGTCAAGTTCTACGCCTCGGACGCGATAGCTGGTGAGTGAGCCGGTGCTGAATTCACGTCGTCTTATTCTGAGCCGAGTTCCCTTCTCGGTTGTTGTTTTCGAGCTGTGTGTTCTCTCGTGTCCCAGGTGAGCTTACGCAGAGTTGAAGCCTTGCAATGGGTGATGTTGAGGCCAAACAAGGACCGGTGGTCACGTTCACGAACTGTGCTTGAGCCTTACGTGTTTGGCAGTGCACATTTGTAAATCGCTGTCATTTTGTGAATAAGTAGATGGTAAATATGTAATAATGCAGCTGAGGAAATCAAATATTTTTATGGTGTAGTTCAGAGGGGTATGACCGATTCCTAATCGCTGTTTCCCCCGTTTAGTTATTGCAATTTACTTACATGGGCTGGTACACCCTAGGAGGTCGTTTTCAGACGAGTCGCATCGATTTGCGCGAACCATAGTTTCTTCGGTTCAGGTCATTTGTGTTCTCATTTGGGCGAAAAAAGGCTTTGAATCGTGACAAGCACGCGTGGTTAGATTCGTGGCCGCTTTAACGATTCTTTGACAATATCCTCCCCGTCGATCAGTTGACGATGAAACTATTTCCTGATCACGTACTCCAGCTATGTCCCTGATCATTATTCTGTTTTCAGCGCTTGGCTAGAGTGTATGGATGGTTTCCGAATGCTGGGAGAAAACGTCACCTCAAGGTCACATGGGTGCGACGCTCCAGCTGGTGGCTGCTCGATGTTGCCGAGTCTGCCGCGTCAGCCGAGGGAGGTCCAGATGACGACGGAGAAGCGGGAGGCGACAGAGTTTCGGCGGCTGAATGTGTGTGTCAAGTTGCTACCTTGTAAGACGTTTTGTGTTAGAGCTAAACCCTTGCCGCTTGGTGTCAGTGATAAATGCTGTCAGTGGCCGCGGGCGCGCTCTGAATTTCCGGCGAGTGCTTTAATTTGGACGCAAATTGCTGTTTCCAAAAACCTTCAGATCCTGGTAGTCTTCTTTCGGTTTCCTATCTCCCTACGGCCCTTGTGCTATTTTGTTCAATGTTTTTCGCCCGTTCGTACTTAGTGGCATGCGTTTACTGTCAGCAGTAGGCACAAACATTGACAATATTAATATAGAACAGTGTGCTTGTGCTGCCATCTGAACCAACCTCACCACTTGTCAAGCTGCGTGCTGCTCGTGTAAGTGCTAGCCTCCGACCTGGGAACTCAAGCTGGAGTTGTGGTAGCGCGCAGTTCATGGACTGAGTGAATCATCAGTACTGGGCATCGTTGGCCCTGAGCCGAAATATCGTATGCCCTACTCGCTTTGACATAACTGCAGTCACTAAGTGACTAATCTCTATGTTCGCCTCCGCTACGGCGAGACGTAATACTTGATCTGCAGTCGACGTCGTATTTGTGGGGGGTGACGCTACAGGGACTAGAGTCTCATGATGACTTTGTTCTCTACCCAATGCGGTGTTCCGCTTCACTGATTCTTCAATTTGTCCGCTGTGATTTACCTTTTTGTTTGAAACACTCGCTGTAAACCCCGGCCCGAGGGCTCGGCAGTGGGCTGGCTCGCGGCGTTGGTGACCGTGCTTACCTGGGCTCTCTCAGCGTGGATATGGCCCCGCCCCGGGGCGCGGCGGTGCCCTGAATCTGCCCAGACTGCCAACGTCGCCTCCGGCAGCTTCCATGAAGTAATTCTAGCTCTGTGCTCCGGCTGCATCACTTGGGATTGTAATGCGGTTCTCTAACGATGCTGGTTGGCGCCTCGGAACCCACTTAGCTACCATCATCAACTAGCAGAGGGGACTCTAGTTAAAAGTTTTTCACGTTCCAAATTCTAGTTTTGTTGCGGCGTTCACGAAGGAAAACGTACCATGGACATAATATATGAAGTCATGATGATCAGACAGCGTGTGATGATAGAGGGGCACTGCTGAGCTGAAGATGGAGGGGCACTGCTGAGCTGATGATGTGGGGGGCACTGAACTAATGGAGGAGGCACTGAGCTGATGATGGAGGGAGCACTGCTGAGCTGATGGTGGGGTGCACTGAGCTAAGCCGAGGATCGAGGGGGCACTGCTGAGCTGATGATGCGGGGGCACTGAGTGGAGGGCACTGAGCTGATGATGGAGGGTAACTGCTGAGCTGATTGAGGGGGGCACTGAGCTGATGATGGTGGGGAACTGCTGAGCTGATGGAGGGGGAATGCTGAGCTGCCGACCCGATTTGTCAGCCAATCGCATCTGTTATACGTGTATAACAATGCCAGTAGTGAGCATTATTTTAACATCACCGTGTATTACAGTTGTGAAATATACCAAATGACAAACATGAGTATTTGCGTTTTGGGGTTCGGTAACGTTGCAAGAACGATGTCCTGGCCTGCGTCTCATCGAGAGGCGCGCCGGCGCGCGCAGATTGCACCTAGACACCTGACAGGGAAACCCCCCTCGAGGACAGTGTTAATAGCACGCACAAAACGCCGACTCTCGCCATCAGCTTCAGCAACAGGTTTAGACGCAAAACGCACACAGACGCACGCACACACAATCGACAACACGATCTACAGCATTAGGATAACGGGGCGCCGCGGCCGCGGCCGTCAGGCGCACGGACCCTGCGGCGCCCAGGACTGGCCAGCGTGTCTGCAAGACGCAGGGTTAGTGTTTGAGCCCGAGTAGGAAGAACTTTGCACTGGCCTGCCTCGCGCCGACTGCTGGGACGTCTGAGGTAAACGATACTGAATGCTCTTTGGTTGCGTCATATCCCCGACAGACAATTGTACAGAGGCCGCCTGCTCGTACCGTTCACATCACTGTGACGTCAGCTCGCCAGCCCCACAGCTGACGCCAACATCACACTGACGCGGCCGCGGCTTCTCCCATCTGGTCAACGGGCCGCGTTGAACACACACCTTTACAATCATCTCCCGGCAATTGTATGCTGGCCTTCGTTACGAACAGGCTTGCTGAGCATACCGCCGCTTCAACACTACAACTGCCAGTACGGGCCTGTCGCGGCACCGGCTCTGCCAACGGCTTTGTTTCCAGGAGCCTCTCCAAAAGATACACCTAAAAGTGTGCCCTTTCTATCTATATCAGAGCAGATGAGCCTCTGAATGAAAAGATGTACGATATTCGCTGCCAAGGCAGATTTCCCTAAGCGCGAATCCCTGTCATGTCACATGTGTGCCATGTTAAGTAGTACGCATCTTCTTGGTTAAGTAGCACTAACAAAAAACACAAATCTTCTCGAGAACGCTCCCGAAAGTCGACGCACCCCTCCCAGAAAATATCATCACAGAAGCGGAGGGCCGTCACCACGACAGCCGCCCTTTGCTGTACAAATGCCACTGTCGCTTCTTGGCTTTTTTGGCAGACTGAACACTTCCTCGCTGATCAATGACTTTCTCTTTGGACGCGTTTTCAGACTCCCGTCTAAACAGCAGGACTCTCTTCGGCGAGTCCCTCCGATGAGACCGTGACCATTCTCCTGCACGGGCCGTGGCGTCACTGGTCCATCATCTTCTGTGCGTACTGCAGCGCCCTCTGCAGGATGCGGCGCTCTCCCAGCCGCAGTTCGGCGGCCATGCAGAGGTGGGGCGTCAGCTGCAGCTGCAGCGCCGTCTCGTCGGCAGCGGCGCTGTCGGGGTACTGCCGCAGCAGCAGCGTGATGCGGGTGTGCAGGTACTGCCAGGCCACGCGGTCGGCGCCCTGCGCCAGCCCGGCGCACACGTCGGAGCCCAGCTCCGAGACGTTGTCGGCGCGCAGCCAGTGCTCCAGGGCCTCTGTCGCAGGCCGGGCTCGGGGTCAAGCACACAGCTGGCGACGCCTGCACGCTCACAACCAGCACAACTTACCCATTCCGCGGGCTGCGACGTGTAGGGTTCTGGCTGTGAGTGTAAAACGTGGCAGGGGTTAGGTGACAGAAGGGCACACACAGGACAATGCTTTCGCCCTCTCTGCTGTGAATCGACGGCACCAAAATCGATATCGGCAGACTTCTTGTTCACCAGCTACTGGGAGCAACAGCACATTCGATCAAGTATATCCGGATTTCCGCCGAGGTCGCAGGGTCGGTGACGGTGTTAAAACCGCATAATGATAATATATCAGCATGTAACAAATCTGACAAGCCCTCCCCCCCACCCCGACTCTGGCAACATACGTCACAGCCCTTATCACTGACTTTGAATCAAAATTGCACGGTCCCCAGTTAATAAGCAAGCACATTATTTTGGCCCACGAGTGGTATTTTACAAAGCGCTGATGGAAGAAAAAAATGAGTATTCCATACCCGAATGTAGCGCATAACTATCAAACACAGACTGTAGCACATTACCAAACGCAGAATGCAGCACCAATCTGTCCAACAGACTGATGGACCAAACTACCAAACACAAACAGTGACTCCAAACTGCCAAACGCAGACTATAGCACCAAACAACCAAAAACATAATGTAGCACCAAATTATCAAAACAGACTGGAGCACCAAATTGTCAAACACAGAGTGTACGCCAAACAACCAATCACATAAGAAAATCAAAGGACAAAGAGACTCGAAGACTGCAAACGGTTCGCCATACGTATCGCACAAACCACACAAAGCGCCATGACCAGTTCAACAATCAGAACCCTATCCGTGTCCGCTCGACGCTCCCGCCCTCTCACTCACCGTCGTCCATGTTGAAGACCCTGAGGAAGGCCAGCAGGGAGGCGTCGATAGGCACGCCCTCCCTGTGCAGGTAGAAGAGGCCGCTGTGGGGCACGCCCAGCCGCTCCAGCAGCAGGGTGCGGCGCACGTGCAGCGCGTCCCCCGACTGACGCCCAGCCGGACCGCCACCGCGTCGTGCTCGTTCTCAGCGTACACAAACCTGGCCGGAGATCACAATGGAGGTCAGCACCAGACACTAATAGAACCGGCTCCACTACGTCTGTTCTGTCCCTGAACATGTGTCCAGTGAGTGATTGTCTCCCCCATTTTATTTTCCGGTAATACTCAGCCAAAGAATGTCCATCCCGTCCCCGAATGACGTCCCATCACGTTCCAGTCCATAATTATCATCCCGTTTCCCTTAGTTTCAGATAACACAGCAGCCATGACCAGGACCGAGTGTGTGGAGGGTTAAGGAGACGGCCGGCGCGGGGTACACACAGACGGGACTAAAGGCCGGGTGTGTGGAGGGCACAGGAGACGGCAGCCGCGGGAGTACACACACACGGGACTAGAGGCCGGGTGTGTGGATGGTACAAGAGACGGCCGCCGCGGGGTAAAAGCAGAGGGAGACGCCGAAATAGGGACTGGGTGACCTGATGGCTTAATTGCCTACCTCCAAATTGAGACAACATAAATTAACGTGGGTTCAATCCCCACGGCGGGAAATCTTCCATTTCCCATCTGTCCAGGTGGAGATGAACCTAAAATACCCACGCATTGTTTATTTTGTTATTATTTTATGGGGACCTCTCCCAACACGCGCACTTTCCCGATTACAGAAAATCGTCCTATACCTTTCCTGCAATTGGGAGGTGTACCTGCTGGGAGTGACCCCAATAAAATCGTGATGACAAGTATTTGTGCTCTTCCGCAGCTTATCAGTCATGACGTCAACGTTATTTTAATTTAGCGCTAACTTATACATTATTTAAGAACGACTAAAAACAAATCGCATTGGGAATATGGCACCTACAGCAAGTGCGGGCGCCGATGCACTTTGTTCCAACAATCTACGCATACAACATGTTACGAGGGCTCACAACAACTTCCCGTTCCGGCTTAAAACTGTTTCCATAGGTTTTATCGGACATTCTGAACACTAATCTGAGATTCACCAGAAATATTTCATCAAAATATGATTAGCTGCGTTCATGCAATGCTAAGTTTTCCGATCCTCGTACTTTAAAAAACGCGGACAAGTTTGGAACTTCCAGTACAGTGCGCCTTCACCAGATGACAATGTGGCTCACCCGTTGTGTAGCATGAACTCAGCGTTGGGCCGGACACCGTAGAAGATGAAGAACTGCTCCCCCGCCGAGTAGTCCCGGGAGGCGAAGCAGACGCTGGCCGACAGCTCCGCGAGGTAGTCGGTGGATACCTACACACGCAAACGAGCAGGTCAGGGCAACAGCCCCTCCCTCCAATCAAGCTGGACGGGCAGGATTTACGCATTTGAACGTAACTACACTTTATCACAAAAAAATTTTCGATTACTAGCAACATCATCGGAGCTTGTAAATTGAGGGAAGGTTAACCTGAGGATTTTTTTTCAACCAGCAGTCAACAAAAGTAACAAGATTTACATATATGTATGAGCATGACTCCACATTGCCACAAAGTAGGCATCAACCACTCACTTCCTCTCCACAGGTTGTAAATTAAGGGGCAGGGGACCTAATTGATCATTTGATTCCAGTCAACAGCCCACAAAAGCAGCCTTCACGTATTGGATAGTAGGTTCATACAGTATTAGTGTTAAATAGTGGATAGCATCAAAATATCCTAAGCCATCGGTCCCGGGTTCCAGTCCCGGCGTAGCCCCTGAGTAAGTCGATCTGATCCCCCAAATTCCTCCCAACAGGGTGAGCGTTACCGCCACCGTACAAACTTGGCAGTTGGTGCGTCGTTGAACCCCAACAACCATTATAGAAGCAGCTTACTTGGGAGTCGACAGGCAGTAAGCGGCGGTTTCGGTTTTCAGTGCCGGAGGCTCACCCGTCCGTTGGAGTGGTTGCACAGGTCCCAGAAGGGGATGAGCCCGGGCACGCCCTGGCTGGGGTCCGACTTGGACGGGATGTTGTTCATGCGCGTCATCACCGTGGAGGCCGCCCACCTGCAACAGAAGCCAGTGATGCAGTACGTCAGCCCGGCAACATCAGCGCCACCCCCGACAGGGACGGCCGCAGCTGGAACTACAGCACCCTCTAGGGACCCAGCCCAGACTACATAAAATTTCACATGGTCAAAAACCATACTATTATTTCCCATTTCAGTTGGAGGATTTCAAAAGGATTTTGCATCGTCCCGAGTATGTTCATGCTAAATATAATACCAGAAAACATGCAACATGCTACGGCTAACGGTACTACAACAGGGGTAGTGAGGGAATCACTGGGTGGTGAGGCGGTCCCCGCCACTGGGGCAGTGAGACGTCCACTGGGGCAGTGAGGCGGACTACTGGGGCAGTGAGACTTCCTCTCATCGCCGCCACTGGGGCAGTGAGGCGGACTACTGGGACAGTGAGGCTTCCCACTGGGGCAGTGAGGCGGACTACTGGGGCAGTGAGGTTTCCTCTCGTCGCCGCCACTGGGGCAGTGAGGCGGCCCCCTCACTTCAACTGGGGTAGTGAGGTGTCCTCTCGTCGCCGCCACTGGGGCAGTGAGGCGGACTACTGAGGACAGTGAGGCTTCCTCTCGTCACTGCCACTGGGGCAGTGAGACGCCACTGGCAGTGAGACTGCCACTGGGGCAGTAAGGCGTCCACTGCGGCAGTGAGGCAGACTACTGGGGCAGTGAGATTTCCTCCGTCGCCGTCACTGGGGCAGTGAGGCGGCCCACCTCACTTCAACTGGGAGTAGGTGTCCTCTCGTCGCCGCCACTGGGGCAGTGAGGCGGACTACTGGGGCGTGAGGCTTCCTCTCGTCGCCGCCACTGGGGCAGTGAGGCGTCCTCTCGTCACCGCCACTGGGGCAGTGAGGCGTCCGCTGGTTAGTCGCTACCTTCCGGGTCGGCTCGGCCGCGCTCGGCGGCGTCTGTGATGGATGGTAAGGGCGAGTGTGGTGCCTGGGTCGATTAGGCGTCCGCCCATCCGGCCCGGGCAGACCGACCGAGAACAGAACGGTCGCCAGCGCGTCACGCAGTGCCGCTCCGTTACCGTGGTGGCGGCCACGCGAGGAGGAGTGGCTCACGGCAGCCGACCGCCGGCGTCCTCGGCCACGATAGAGCGATGGACAGGAGTGCGTGTAACTGCTCCAGCGAAGTAAGCCACGAAAACCGAGATTGCTCACGTCACGTTTCAGAGCAAAAGTAGAGCATTTAAAGCTACTTCATTTGGTTTTGTTTTCTTATGATTTCAGAGAACAAAGCTGTACGATTATTAGACAAGAGCGTCATAGGAATATCAAATGACCACAGAACAGGAAAAATTGGAAACGGCACGCTCGTCAGCTCTATGCATCGAGCGACTATTCGGCAGTCATTTAGAGCCGAGAACCACAATGACTCAGGTAGGTAAAGGAAAGCGAAGAGAGAGAGCGCGCGCGACAGGGAACAACTGTCACAGTATCACAGCCGATCTCGCACCATTATCAGATTGAAATCTAGCGTGTTTATGGGTCTCAGTTACCAACAAAAATGCCGTGAAACCGGTCCAGGAAAAATCAGCATGGTTAAATCCTTTTGGTTGCATTGCACCATTTACGACGCCACGCTCCAAGAAAAGGAAGAAAGAAGCGACAAAGATTTGGCAGCCCATCCAAAGAACCAACAGTCCAAAAATAATCGCACATAACACTTCACACGTTACATTATCCTTAACCTTTCAATAAACGCCGCATATATAACAAAGAGAAGTTCCCCAAGACCTACAATCATAATAGCATTATAAAACCTCCAAATGTATTCGCGCTGTGCGTGGAGTTCCGGGCGTAAAACCGGTGTCAATGCTTCCCTGCAGGACTGGGGCTAGGCGGGCCGCAGCAGGTTGGCAGGGGGTGGGGAGGAGGCGCCGAGTCGCTGCTCTCCCCGCTGCGACTGCTGACGCCAACGGCGCAGCACGTGGGCAGGGGTGGGGAGGAGGTGCGCCGAGCCGCAGCACGAGGGCAGGGGTGGGGAGGAGGCGCTGAGCCGCTGCTCTCCCCGCTGCGGCTGCTGGACGCCGACGGCGCAGCACGAGGGCAGGGGTGGGGAGGAGGCATGGAGAGAACATAAATACTGAATGTGAAAAACATTGCAACTAATTTCAACCCCAGATGCTTTTAACCCTTCCAGTTGTGTTTGTGAGCCCAATATTCCTATCTTCGTTCATCCGACTTCTCTGCTGTAGTTTTCCTAAATAATGTCTGGGGTTATAGAGACGTGTTGTGTGTTTTGTGGTTTCAGGGCGCTTCAGCGTCCAGGCTATATCGCGCGGGGTATAGAGACAATCACCATCGGACAATCTTCTCTGCTCCACATTAAGTGTTTATCCTAGGGTTTCTAAACCAGCCATCGGTCATGGACGGTCCCTACCGGTTCTTTTCTATCCTTCTCACACTGGTCTCAACAAACAAAAGATCACTCCTGTGAGAAGTGAAGATGTCCGCTCTGCAAAATGAAGAACCTTTTTCCCAATCACCCTAATTGCCCCGACACATTGTTAAGGGAAGCGCATCGCGATAACCAGTCCAATCAGGCTGTTGTTATCAGTCTTAGTCTCTGAGCCAGGCGACTTCATGGGGTGGCGAAGATGGTGGGGAAGTCAGCAGTCGGGAAATCCCCCAGTCCGACTCATAGGTGTTCTTTGTCTGTCGTCACAAGAGGAACTCATCTGGAGCTCATTTCAAAACGCAGGCACCCCGTCAACTCGGACAAAATCTCTACCATTTCTCTGCTTCGTGCAGTATCACGGCAGTAAACCTCATATTTTCTCTCCGTCCCGACAGAAAGTATTCTGCAGCTCTTATCACATCATACTGAGTCCTGAGCCCCTAGCGAGAGGAATTCAGTCTCGGGAAACCAAAAGAATCACAGATAAGCAGCATGATCAAAATGAAAACTGCGAATTTATAAACGACGGGATTGTATTTTCTGTTTAATGGCACGTGTTAATATAAACGAGGAAGTCTAACTGGCGTGGGACACGCCGGTCCACGGTCTGGGTGAGCCAGATCAGGCGCAAAACAGAATTATGGGCGGGGTTCCAGTCCGCAGGCTGGGTGAGCCCATCCAGTCGCAAAACAGGATTCCTGGCGGGCTACAGCCAACGGGCTGGTTGGACCCGAATAGGCGCAAAATAGGATTCCTGGCGGGCTCCAGTCCACAGGCTGGGTGGACCCGAACAGGCGCAAAACAGAATTTTGGGAGGGGCTCCAGTCCACAGGCTGGGTGGACCGAGCCAGGCACAAAACATGCTTATGGGCGGGGCTCCAGTCCACAGGCTGGGTGAGCCCGGCCAGGCACAAAACATGCTTATGGGCGGGGCTCCAGTCCACAGGCTGGGTGAGCCCCAGACAAAACATCTTATGGGCGGGCAGTCCACAGGCTGGGTGAGCCCGGCCAGGCCAAACATGCTTATGGGCGGGGCTCCAGTCCACAGGCTGGGGAGCCCGGCCAGGCCAAAACAGCTTATGGGCGGGGCTCCAGTCCACAGGCTGGGTGGACCCAGCCAGGCACAAAACATGCTTATGGGCGGGGCTCCAGTCCACAGGCTGGGTGAGCCCATCCAGGCGCAGAACAGGATTCAGTCCACGGCAAGGCTCTCCCCACAAACGCGCTCACATCGGCCGTGCCACCCAGATCGTAATCAGGCATTTATTTATGTTCATTCTTGCTTCATACCTGAACCAGCGATTCCAATGAGTGCAAAAGCGTGCACCGACTTTCTCACTACGGAGAATGACTTATAGGCCAGTGACCAGGCTGAAGTCACAAAAGGACGAGGAACCTGCTTTGGGGGCTGCTCGAGAAAACAGCAAACCATTCTGACCGAATTAGAGGCCAATCAGACGGCATTATATGATTTCACTTCCTATAAACCGCGTCACACTAGCACAGGACACGAAGAGAGAAGCATGGAACGATTCGCCTATTCGCAGTGGAGCACACGTTGTATCGAGCAGACAGGCCCGAGGTACCGTCAAGAGGACGGTGAAAATGAAGACGAGAAGTTTCGGGGCGATTTCGGTGGGCATCTCGGCCAGAACAAAAGTTGTTTTGGGTGCCTCCCATAGTAGCTTCACAGCCTTTCTGACTAACTCAAAGACTGGTCCGGAAAACTTTACTGTCGCTAAGGTTTCCACAACTATGTTCAAGGAAGCCTAGCGGAAGACTCCTCAATAAAGACAACCTGTTTCTCTCTCTAAGGTGGCGGCACGAAACCTCCCCACCCCCCATCCCCTTGGAAGCTTGATGCACAAATATAAACAAAAACCACAGTGATTATCTATTTCGGCAGAGCCCTTACCCAAAATGTTCATAAAGGCAATTCATCAGATACATTATTGGTAATGGTATGAGCTGAGTCCTCGAATGTGGATTCGAGGAGATAGATCGATTAAAAAACTATCTACTCACAATCAGCTCTCCGAAATCTAACTATCTTGGTAAACTATCACTTTCTACAAAATATATATTGGGCGTGCCGTAAAGCCGTTAGACCTTTACTGCTCAGACATGAGCAGTATATAATTGCATGCCTTGACTATTGAAAAGTCGACGTCTGGTCTTAAACTCTTCGAGAACATGCGCTCGTTATGTTCATGAACCTCCTCCCATGTCTGTATTACTGGCATCCCAGAGGCGGCGTTTAGTGGCTAAACCCTGGTCGGTCCTCGGCGACAGCACCAGTTACTCTCAACAATCTCTCCGCGCCATCGCGCCGCGGAGCGGTCGGCAGTCGACGTTCCGACGGTGCGGCGGTGACACGGCACGGCGCCGCCACGAAACACACGCGTGCGCGCGACACGCAGGCAACGTCGGTGACGACGCGAGTGGGCGGCAACGGCGGTGAGAGACGCGAGGGGTGGAGATGCAGGTGTGAGGCTTGAATGGAGGACGGTACTGAGGGAACGGTGGTGATCTTCACCCGTGATTGATTTATTGATACGGTGAAAAGTGGTGAACGGCGGATGTAGAACGAAGAGGGAGCAAACTGCCAAGACTGTGAGGAGTGGGGAGGTTGGAGGAAGGCTGCGACAACTGGAGCGGTAACTCCCGAGTCTCGTCAACACGCTTTTACGGCATGTACAGAACCAGGTCAGTAACTACCTTCTCGGGTTTAGGTGAGGTTGAACATATAACCGTTTGTTTGTCCTGGCAAAAGTTGGGTGGTCACAATAAGGGAATTTTCCGAACTTCGTGCCAAAGAGCAGGTTTTTAGAATAAACGGTATTATGTATGTATTAACGGTTCACATCTTTTCTCACAACTGAACCAGTCAAGAGACTGTGAGTGTGGTAGCAAAAACGATCACGACAACCAACGAAACTCGTTGTCAATATTCACATTTTGGAACCATGATGTGAAACATCCTTCTGGATATCTTCGAAATATGATGGCAGCTCCCAACCCGGAGTTGTTTAACACAACCATCGTTAATGCTTTCAACACTGTGTACAATATAAAGTCATCGATGAAGTGCATATCGTATCCCTAGGCGCCCAAAGAGAGCCAGAGTCTAATCATTTTTCGCCCATGGTAGCATCATTTAGAGGACAATTGTTAAATCATTCTTAGGCTACTGATTATACATTAATATTTATCATATTTCCGAAACAACTCCATATCCTTAGGCCATCTGAGCAGCCCATGTCAAAGATGTGACGTACAAAAGGTGGGCCGTCTAGAATGAAGCGGGAACGTCGGCTGAAACAAGTTTACCATCACAAAAACCTGAACCAACCGCCATTTGAGATGCCTGACTAGCTCAGAAAAACGCAACGGAAAGCTTTCTTTATGAGGAGGGATGAAACGTAAAACAGGAGAGAGGGGAAGAGGGGGGAGAGAGAGAGAGAGAGAGCACAAGGAGACCCACTAGAAACTCGGCAGCTGTCAGCTGGTTCAAAAACCATTATCATTTTCTCCATTATGATTCCTCATAGACAGAGACCCAACTCACGGACTATGTTTCACATATGATTTGGACAGCAAAAATATTTCACGGACCCCGGCCCCAACTAGTGCCCTCTATCCCCAAAGGTTTCTTTTTTATCTCCCGTAGGATTTCGTGGCATAATTTCGGGCCCGTTCAGGTCCCCATATAATGCTCAGGGGAGTGAAAATGTGGCAAACACAGGTGAGTATCGGGGGGGGGCAATTTGGATATCCTATAGGGTTTGCATAGAGCTGTATTGACGTGTCAGCGTCAATCCATCCAGCCCCACCCCGATCCAGCAGAGATCCCCAGCGTTGACAGTGACACTGGTGCACAATGCGGAAACAATACTTTCGTCTCCAGATCGCCAAGCGACGTTGTAAATGAAAGACGTCGAAAATAGAAACAAGCTTCGTGACGTCATTGATTCCACTTTCCGAGCTCTTGTATTCACAAAGGCTGCAGTTGAGAGATCCTGGATCAGTACAGGTCACCCAGATACTAGGGCATGGCTCAAAATGGTAGACCTGCGGTAACCAAGGTAATAGAAGACCTGAGTAACCAAGCAGGTGATGTGCCCAAATACGAACACGCACCTAACAGAAGAGGGATCCAAAATTTTCCCTCAGGGTTTTACGATGAATGCACTAGTACTGCACGGCTATGCAGCGTAGGAAGGAGGAGGATGAGGTGGAGTCCAGCTAGCGTAGCTAGGGAAGGCATTGGCGGGCTCAGGAGGGACAAAAACGGTACTGCCCCAGGCCATTTTTTCCTTCGAAACATGATTTTAAGATTTTTGGTCCGGTTGCTCCCATCAGAAAATCAAACCCCACAAGCTGGATCCGCCACTGACGACAGGCGCAAAAGCCTGCCTCTGCATGGGCTTGAACTCGCGACCTTTCCATGAAGGTGTCGGGCTCGCGCCGAGCCCGCGCGCTAACAGGGCGAGTTTACGACGACCAACAGTGTTGCGAATATTGCAGGCACGTTTGCATCCATCGGCAAGTTATAGACTTTAAGGTGTTTATAGGTTATAAACACCACCGGAACATTACAGACGTCTCCTGCCCGGCACCCCCAGTTGTTGTTGTTTATGGCTTTTTATTAGGCGTTCTGTCATAGCACCTTGCCCGCCTCTAAAGGAGCAAAATTTTAAATTTTGTGAAGGCAAGCTACGTTACGTTAAAGCAAAGGAGTTATTTTAAGTAATGGGTTCAAGATGTTTTAGCTTGCGAATGGACGCGTCAATGGCATAGCCATGCCAAGGAGGTCTTTAATAAGTTTAGACCCGCAGAGTACGAAGGTTATCTCTGTGGTTGAAACCTAAATTTAGAATTTGGAATTTAGAATTTAGAATTTTGTGTGTCAGCTACTGATGTCCGCTTGTCTACGTTACTCGAAATCCTCCGTTAAATCAATAATTTTCATATTTTAGAAAGTCCTAAACACCTGGCCAGGGTGCCGCAAATTTACCCTGCAACCCGGAGGTGAGGTTGCAGCTCCCCTCTCCGGCTGGGCCCGCCGCGCAGAGGAAAAGAAGTGAGAGGACAGTTAGATTGTTAGTAAGAGTATGAGTGTGGTTAGCATAGAGTCGCAGTGAAAGGTATCACTGCGGTGAAGAAATCTAACCTATTTAACCTAACCTGATTTCAAAGCTAGCCTAACATAACCTATCCTTAGCCTACGATGAACCATTTAAAGGTTAAACAACTATTGCTTAAATTTTGCGGTGGATCATCTATGATTGGAAAATAGGCAAGTCCTACTTTGGGGTGCACCATGCACCCTCCATCATATATACTGAAGGGTGATTTATAGAAACTTCTCTAGCCCAGAGTCCTTTAGAAATGTAAAGACTTTTCGAGTAGCTCAGGATGGTCGTTACCGAGCAGAGTTTTTAGGTCTACAGGGATGTTTTGGATTCGGCAGCAATCTAGCATGGGTTGCCGATGGGTATTGTGCTGGGGACAATTGATGAAAGAAGTTATTGTCAGAAGTGGATCCCAGTAGCTGCCTTAATGACCAGGTCAGTGCCGAGACACCGCAGTGAACCACGACGTAGCAGCATACACAAAGCGTATCTGGGGGGCACGAGGGGTACCAGCCCACCCCATTGATCGGGCCTCACGTCATGTGCCCCGCCCCCGATCGGCAATCCTGTATTCGCCTATGGCATCCTGACCAAGTCCCCCCCCCCCCCCGGATCCCGAATCAGCCCATACACACGTGCATTGGTAAGTGCTAGGGTTTTAGGCCGTTTCAGCATATCAGGCCACTTTGAGTCCGACATTGGCCCATCTTGGTCCAACTTTGCATTACAGATTCTTTCGAGTTAAGTCATGCAGGTACGTCTGATGGATTAAACAACAATGGTATAAATTTCATGTAAGATAAGCCGTGTTGTAAATCTACTTCAGGTCTGTCACCTGCGATGTTTGCGCCGGGCACCGAATGAAAAGCCTCCGGCGAATCAGCTGTAGCCGTAGCATGCTCTGTACATATTCAGCAGAGCACACAGAGGCCGTGAGTGAGCCGGCCGGCCACGGAAGAGAAAACAGTCGATACGCAGAACACCTGCCCGGTAGGCAGGTGCTGACTCTCTCCGACGCTTTCCGTATGTCTGGGGCTTCGGTTAAGTCTGTGCGTACATATGCGTACAAGCATCTCCAGTCACCGCCTGCGTCTGGCAGATGCGTCCATGCTGACGAGCTCGAGAGGGATGCGAGTGGTTTTGTTCATTGTCGGAGGGATTTCGACCAAGCGCCCCAGTGGTCGGTGATAACAGACGCCACCGGCAAAAAAATTGAGGGACTAGTCTTCCACTTCCTGCTGGCTTTCCCCTCTGGAACAAAAACTCATCAGATTTGGGCTCTTTGGTACCTTCCACAGTTGCTGTTGGTAAAATTTTCGATTATCGACCACACTGGCTAAAATCTGGATCTTTAAGAAAAGTTTAGGCGCCCCATCTACCCAACTCCTTCCCTGCTCCGACACAGATACCAGTAACTACTAGAAAGAAGGGGAAAATCTGGCACAGTAACGGCAAAAAAGCATTCCCGATAACGACTGCACGGTTGTTCACTGGCCGGCAGCGCTGTCGGGGCCGGATGGGCGACGGTGTGAGTTTCTTCTGGTGGCCGACTACGCTCCCAGCGCTGTTTCTGGGCCGTCCATCACAGAAGGCGGCCACACACCAGCGGCACCGCGTGAAAACACCGGCTCGTGTCCCCTTCCCCCCCCTACACTTCCTGATTGGAGTTTTAGGAGATGCCGGCTACTGAGGCTGTATAGCGCCACATGGTATCAAGTTAATGCAGATCTGAATCGTCCTGGTTAGTTGGAAACACTATGCCGACGACAGTGAGTTCTACCCAGGTGTGACCGGAAACAGGACCAAGGCCGCACCAAACACTACCCTTTTCACTCCTGGTACGTTGCCTTGCGGTTTCCGTGGTGAAGCGGGTTCACAGAGCCTGATTTCACGTCCGGCTAAGGGCGACCCCTAAAGAACCACCTGTGGTCCGAACGGAGGTGCCAGGGTAGACTACCTTATCCCCGAGTACGAAGGCCGAAACCGTACCGGTGTCGATACTTACACGGATACATGACCAGTATCAGTACGCTCGATAAGTCCGTTCGCACAGTCGGTACGTGAACAGAGCGTACTCAAACTGCTCATGTATCTGGATTGACTGTCAAAAGTGCACAGCACGGACAAACCTTAACTCTCGAAAGAGTCGTTTCGCTCCGCGGGACGTACAATCGCACGTCTGAAGTGTGAGCCCGTGAATACACCCAAAACGCCGCCCCGATAGTACAGTTGGGGTAGCAGCGAGTTCCCACTCGCTCAGAGCCCCTGTTGAGGTTCAGAAGCTAGTGCTGAGCGCAGGCCGTACAAATTAAAGCGCCACTGCACACAACATTCAACATGTGTTCAACACTGAACGTGTCACAACATGTCTTTGATTCGTGTCGCTTCGCCAGAGTTCATTCAGTATGTTTGAACAAGCATACTAATTTGAGTACCTGTAACCTACCTGACATATTAAGTTATAAGCTTAAACATTTTCTCAGGCAGCATCCACTCCCCTGAGCATATCATTACGCCATGGCGCTGATATTGAAAGATTAAGAAAAAGGCTTTGCAATAAGGCTGACAACACGTTGTGCAAGGACACCGAAACATTTCCGGTATCTAATTCTACAAATTCAGCTGCACTGCCAACCCCGGGACAGTTTGAAGGAACCCAGGCCCAGTATTCCCACTTTAAGGTATTTGGCAACATCAGCTACGTAGCGCCTTGCATGTTCCAACAGCACCAGTCTTGTGCTGCAGATCACCCTCTTCAGACACCAAATGTCACTCGATACGCACCATGTCGGCAGTATGAGCTGGCTCGCAACGCTCAAACATGGTGCCAACGCTGAACATCCTATCTACACTGAACATTCTACTCGATAGTTCGCAGCGGCAACCTCTAAAATAATTCGCACATGAGGCAGAATGTTAGTCCCTTACATTTCCCGGATCGGGTAAAGGGTTATCATATGGAAGAGCTCCTTACGTTCAAAATCATAAACAGGTAAAAAAGACATGTAGTTTGCTTAGCAGTGTAATCTCCAGATACATTGAGGTGGGGTTCTATTGCTTCAGAAGCGTAAGCGACAGGGCACTGTGCACGACTCGCGCCATCACCTGTACAAATGTACGTCTCGTGCCACCAGCTGTACATATGCACGACACGGTCGAGTGATCCGACACGGGGATTACACAGAGGACTCCGGGTGAAATCCGCCCACCTTCCAGGCCAGAGGCGACAATTCCATGACAAGATGTCATACGTCCAGCACTGGACGTGCAAGAGCGCCTCTTAGAGCTGGCACTTTGCTTCCTGCCGACAATAAGGATAATTGTGGCCGGTTGTTCTGCACCGGCGGCGGTAATTACCGACAGCTTTCTAATTAATCAGAAGCAAACACAGCTGCCATGTGCCTCGGGTGTGTTTTGCTCTCACCACATACTGTCGGCGCCAGCGCGAACTTCCCGCTGACGCCATTGTTCCCTCCACCGTTCACTTGCTCTCTGGCTGCTCGCATAATTGTATGCAGGTTTAGCATTTTGGCACTTCCGTCCTCTTATGACAGGTTGGAGCAATCTAATATCAATGTTTGATGTTTAATATAAGGAAGGTCAAAGGCAGTTTTGCAGTTCAGTGCTAATGGGCAAGCACTGAGTTTTGTATTGCTCCGTTTGACCTTCCATACTGGCAAGAAAGGATATTGCAAGAGCACATTCAAATATCACTAAACCTGATCCTCCGTAAACCGGAGCATAACTTCCAGTACGATCTCTGTCTGACCTCGATTGGTTGATGTCAGGGACCTCACACTCTCTGGCCACTTATTCAGCGCCAGACACCCTCAGGTACAAGTCCGACAAATCTGGAAGCAGTCGTCACCCACAACCATATTCTGGCTGCATCCATGTTTGGCTCACAAGCCCGAACGTCTGCGGAGCGGAAGCTGTTCCCGTAACTAACGCACGGGCTCACAAGTAAGGACGACCACGGACCAAGCTCCACCACCTAAAGACGCTGAAATTTGGTTTTAATGTTTGGGAGTTCCAAGAATCATTCGAAAATTCGTATAAAACATACCTATCAAAAAGAAAACCAATTTGTAAGGCCAGGTTCAGCAAAAGCGCAGCCTACTTAGACGAAATAAATTGAATTTCCTTGGATGAAGACGCAAAATTCATACGGCATTTGAGCACTAGGCTGGCGTTTGCTTTGAGGTGCCTGGGCAACCCTTAAGACGCCGTGAAGGCGGTTAAAAAAACCATAGACGCAGAAGCCCACATACCCAGCATCAGAGCACAGAAAACTACCAGGTGGAAAACTACGTGGTGGAAAAATAATCGACATCAAGTCATCGAACAATCCTTAAAACGTTCTGAGCGTTAACTGAGCGCTCTGAAGACTAGGGCCCACATACACCGGCAGAAAATATCCTCTAACAACAGTAGAGTTTTACATGGCAATGCGAACCGCATTCCCTAAATAAATGCGAGCGTGTGAACCCTGGAGTAACGTGGATTGTGTTAAAAACTAAGGCTCGTCAAAACTTTGATATCATCATAAAATAGGGTATCAAATATCCAAAACTAGGTGGGCTCTGAGACCTGGTCTGTCCTGGATGGATTCCTGCATTCCTTCACCTCGACAGACCACATGGTGCGAATCTCCCAGGTTTCTCCGACTGCGACGGTGGGCTTCCGAACAATGAGTCGCGATTCGCATGTCATTTATCATAGCTGGTGTTGGTATTCATGATGTCGAGCCGTTCGGGCGTTGACCAGCCAAGGCCTCAACTGGTAAAATTGTGTTTTATTCTCACGACCCATATCGTTTAATAGGACGATGGCAGCAATATAGAGGACATTATTCCTACCAGTTTCACATCACACATTAATTTCCACTCGCTCTTAAAATGCATCCAATATCGGGGTTTCTGTCCCAACAATGGAACATAGTTTTGACGAACGTCCACTTCCCGAAGCATGCAAGAAAGTGATTGCGCCTGACATGATATATACGTTATTGTTGTGATAGGACCGAGAAGAAGGCCCCTACCTTCTGAGTAAAATATCTACTTCCTCGCTAGTCGTTTTTCGGGTCTTGCTTTAAAATTCCCTGTCCGAAATCCGGCATCGGCAGTGTTTAACGTGAACCAGAGCACTGCACTGGGAAGTGTCATGCAAAAAAGCATTGTGCTCAAACTGCGCTCATCAATCAAAAGCTCGAGCGCGGATCGATGTTGGGCACTTCATTCATGTGACTATGTAGCTCAGTAATACGCCTCAGTCATGTGTAACCACCAGAGACGTTTGAAAAAGTGCCCAAATGAGAACAGCCCAGCAAAGGAGGCCACGAGTCAGTGGGTTTCCATACCAGCGGGTGGTATTTACAAAAGTGAGTGAGATTCATGGATACTGTCCATCTAGTACACCCCCTCCTCAGACGATAGAACCCACACCCGAACCGCCCCAGATTCGCCCGATGCTCGCTTTAAACGGAACTCGGAGGCTAGGTTAAGCCAGCCGTCAAGCGTGTCTGTCCTGCCCATTATCGAGCAGCATTACACAACTGCCCATCCAAAACATCACGGCAACGGTGTATTGGAGATAAACCCCATTTCCCCTGTTGAACGATATAACAACCATCACCAACTAGTTAGACTTCAGTTGACATGCCACCCTGGACGGTGTAAGTGGCTGATCTGCTAGATTGGTACAGGTGAGCTATTCCAGTCATAATACTGCTGACCTCTACATCCAGCGTGACTGCCTCCAGATAACGCTGTGACGCGAGCAGCCGAGCCGCCGTGACGGCGGCACGCGGGTGTGACACCGCCGACCCCGGTGGTCGCCGTCACGGCGTCACGGACCACCGTCACGGCGCGTCGCGCCTCAGCGGGGCCGCTAGCGGTGAGACGACTTTCGCTGCCGCGATCGCGCCGGACCGTCTTCTCAGCCGCGCGCTCCTATATGCGAGCGCCCGAGGCCAGCTCTGTGCCTAACGCTGACGAGCCGGCCGGACCTAATTTCACTGGGTGTGATATACTTATTCGCACGTTGTTCACACCGTGTAATCGTGTTGATGAAGGTGCATCCATAACGACCGAAAGTGAGCAGTGCTGACTCACCGTACTGAGCCAGCGCGCGCGACTCCGGCCTGCCATTCATACACGTTTAAAGAAAGGCTGAATTTTGTAGGTTAATCTTCAGCGATACGAAGGACCCGATTGCAAGATTATCGTAAGGTTGAGACGGTTGAGGTTTTCGAAGTTTTAACATTATAGACTAAACGTGTATCTGCATTCATCCGAATTCCATTATCGTTCTTCAAATTCCTATCGTTCTTCAAATTCCATCTATTGATTATTTCCGCCAGGTTTTTACGCTTCGTCGCCATACAAAATATTCACGCTGAGTTCTTCCGTGTCATGAAAATCCCGAGTCTGTCAGCGGTTATAAAGAGAGAAGTTGCCGACATTGCGAGTGACTTAGGAGGGTAGCTTCTGCGACATCCACGTACAGGAAACCCTCTTAGGAACCTCTACGTCAGCAGACTGCTTTCAGTAAACCGGTATATCATCAGATTTGCCGATACTGCTTCGGATGAATTGGGCCTTCTCTCTAAATTCAAACACAAGAGTCAACCTTGACGGATATGGGTGTCCACTTGCCGTCTGACCCATCGCCGCACAGCGCGTTTCCGCAGCACCGGTAAAGCTGACCACACGCACGTTTCCGCGGGCCCGGCCCGGCCGTCCTGTCGCGTCGCGTCGCGCCGCGCCGGCAGCGGCGGCGGCGGCGCGGCGCACGTGAATCTGGGCCGCGGCGGCGACCAACCGTGACGGCCCATCCGGGCGCCGGTCTCTCCCGCCGCCTGCGACGGCGGATACGCGGGAGAAACTGCCGCCGCCGCTGCCGGCCAGCTGGCCGCAGCACTCCGGCGTCGACGACGACGGACGCACCGGTGTAGTCTCATGGAGTTGGACGGTCAACCAGACAACAATGGGATCACGCAGATGTTTTGATGTTCTGGCGATATAGAACTGAATTGTGGTAGTTTTGGTTCGATTTAACGGCGAGCGACGCAGAAAGCTAAGCAAGAGTAGTCCGACTAATCTCCAGCTTTTCTTAGGCGTGTAGTTTGACGCCCCAAATAATTCACCGGAAGCAACAAGTCAGCGAGGGAGGAAGAAAGCTTGTTTCCACCCAGGCCCCCGCCGGGGATTGTATTGTGCGCTGGCTTTTCTGATTTTTTTCCTGCAGTTCCAAGGGCCGCGGATGGCTCGGGTTTCTGGGCGCCCCCTTGTGAAGGCAAGAACCCAGTGTTCTCGCCCCGGCCGGTTACTTTAATCTAACCGTTGGAAATCCCCTTAAACACTGAGAGCTGCACTATTGGTAGTTGTAAAGATGACAAATCATAATAGGATTTTCTTAGATACTTCATACTTCATTATAAGCCGAAAGAGACAAAGAGACGGAAGAGAGCATAAGAGACGACGAGAGAGAGAGAGAGAGAGAGAGAGAGAGAGAGAGAGAGAGAGAGCAAGTGTAGGACGAAAGAGAGCAAGTCGGGCGCAGGGTCTAGGCACTGTCCAGGAGGATCTCCATGGCAGCAACAAGAAAAAGCACAAGGTCAGTTGTGCTGAGCACTGCCATGGGTGGACTGTGCCGTCTAACCCAGGATAATGCTGAGCAAGTTCTAGGTTGAACTGCCATAAAATCTCACAGAGTAACACAAATTGGCCACGTACATGTCTTGACAATACCACGGACGCTACCACACGGACTCACACCAGAAACAGACACGCACAAAAGGCCCGCCACTGTTCTATTAGGCTGTCGATAGTCCTGCTAGGCGTGAGTTTTTCTCGCGAGAGGCATCGGCGCGGCGTGCAGACAGCGGAAAATTGCACCGCTCGATTTCACGAGGCAGTACTGGCTCTGACTGGAGAGATCCGGCCGCTCGCTCCACTCCAATGATGGAGAGGGAAATCACCGCTCGATTTTGGACCGAGGTTTTGTCATAAGCAGTCTGAATATCGTGAGAAAAAGAAACGCGTGCCGGCGGCCAAGAAGAGTCGGGCTTGTTCAAACAGTATTTGTTGTGCCTTTGTGGGTTCTACGTGGTAGTAAGACACAGGAAACCAACAGTGGGGGGAAGCCTTGACCACGAGGTAACAGCGTTTCTCGCTGGAAAAAAACAATCGTCAGCTAATCCACACTTTTGGGCGGAATTCGACGACCGGGCAGGTTGCGATCCTCTGATGAGGGTCAGGTGGATTCTTAACTTCCAGGCCCCGAGCAGGCGGCTTCCACCAGCTAAACGGCCATGGTACTTGCGGTTTCTTACTATCAGCCAACATGGCATCATGCTTGGATACTATAGAAACCACCAGCTCATATAAATGGGCAATGATGCCAAATGATGCCGAGCATTATCGATCCGGTGTAACCACGTAATGGTACCAAAATATGCTGCCGAACAGACCATAGGTCCAGGAAACTGCATTGTGAGTCAACAGTGATTAGTTCAGGATACAAAATGCCCCACAATACCATATCCTGGAGTGTGCTTTATCCTTCCTCTGCATACCTTACAAAAACATGCAAATGTTTCATTTCAGCCGACGGCTACATATAAGATGAAAACCAGGCCTTCAGTCTCAAAATGCGAGGCATTGAAAGTATCGCACGCACCAGAATGACGTGTGTTAACTGCAGGTACGGGTTTCTGTACCGAGCTTATCGCAGCGGGATTCGGTTGCGTCACGAGTTTGGTTTACATTTACTGTGGAGTCAGAGGTCGTCATAATGCGAAACTGCACAATAAGCATGATCTAGGATCGTTTCACGTGCCACTGCTTGTTTGAAAGATAGCCTCTGCTTCTCCCTTTCTTTTCCCTTTCCCTTTCTCGCAGTGTTGATTCGCTTACTCACTGCAGGTGAACTTTCCATGACCGAGGGCCCGGTGCAAAAGCCCGGACAAGGTCCACAGGCTCCAGTCGGGCTAGGAGATCCGATTAGCATCAACAAAAGGCTTATACCGGACTTGGTCCGCTTCAGGACTCACATTCCAACTTTTCATGAAATCAAGAGGTGGAAAAAATATTCCCACTCCAAATATTTGAACACCAATAAGCCAAACAGGATGCAAGTGCACTAATCAGATCAATACAAAAAATACTTTTGTTTGTCCGCTTTAAAACACCTTTCGACTCATTTGAGATTCAATTTAAATGAAAAGCATGTAAGTACTTTTCATCTCATCTAACTGCCATCGATGGGGTTTGTTTACTCGTCTTTTCATTGTCCTTTCTGCTTTTCAGTGTTCCTTGCCAAACCTGATTTTGGTGACTAGAACATTCGGCCCTATCGAGCTTTAAAATCTTGGCCTGCTGGCGGGTGGGTGGGCTTTACTCACCCAAGGATTTTATCCTGGTGTTCCACTCGATATAGTGTCTGTTTGTCCCGGTGTCACACCTCAGTGTCAGTTTGTCACCGCATCCCAAGATACCTTGGGTAGGTAAAGCTATGTTCAAGATGGGATTCCTCCACGCCCGAGTGACGTCACACGGACGTGGAGGAATTCCTTCACCATTGAGCTGTGCGTTAAACTGCGGCTAATGGCACTTAACGCTTACGAATTTGAGAAAACACGGTAATCAAGTTTATCCCAAATGCAATGAAAAAAACATTCTATTTTCAATTAAACATTCTATTTTCAATTCTGAGCCTCTTTTTGCAAAAATTTTGATATTCTATCATTTAATTTTCCCATGTTATATGCTACGATGTGTGACGTCACATCCGGTGGTGTGCATTTGCTGTTGGAGGGGGCTGCCCGCGTCCCACCTCAAAGTCTGTTTGTACCCGTGTCCCACCTCAGTGTGTTTGTACCCGTGTTCCCACCTCAGTATCTGTTTGTCCCCGTGTCCCACCTCAGTGTGTTTGTTCCCGCGTTCCACCTCAGTGTCAGTTTGTCCCCGCGTCCCACCTCAGTGTGTTTGTCCCCGTGTCCCACCTCAGTGTCTGTTTGTTCCCGTGTCCCACCTCAGTGTCTGTTTGTCCCCGTGTCCCACCTCAGTGTGTTTGTCCCCGTGTCCCACCTCAGTGTCAGTTTGTCCCCGCGTCCCACCTCAGTGTGTTTGTCCCCGTGTCCCACCTCAGTGTCAGTTTGTCCCCGTGTTCCACCTCAGTGTGTTTGTCCCCGTGTCCCACCTCAGTGTCAGTTTGGCCCCGTGTCCCACCTCAGTGTCTGTTTGTCCCCGCTTCCCACCTCAGTGTGTTTGTACCCGGTGTCCCACCTCAGTGTCAGTTTGGCCCCGTGTCCCACCTCAGTGTCAGTTTGGCCCGGTGTCCCACCTCAGTGTCAGTTTGGCCCGGTGTCCCACCTCAGTGTCCAGTTCCCATTAGTTGTTTGGACCGGTGTCCCACCTCAGAGTCTGTTTGTACCCGGTGTCCCACCTCAGTGTCTATTTGTCCCGATGTCCAACAATACCCTGAGGTCTGGCCGCAGTGCGCCGAGAGCACACTCCCCACACCAAAACGTGACTAACAGGGCAATAAAAATTATAGATAAATAGTGTCAGAATTTTTGGGTTGCGCTGGTTAAGACACTACTTCACATGTTAAATAATTTGAATGGGAAATACCTCACTAAATGAGGATGTCTGAGACAGAATACTTGTCATGCCTAGAAAGCTAAAATGCCTAGAATGTCACTTGAATGTCTTGAACCGATCCCTCCCTGGAACACATTTTGCGTTCTTTTGTGATCATCGAAATCCACCCCCACAGCGCCCCTATCAAACAAATCAGCGGTATTGCCCAATTCGCGGCAAATGCTGCTTGCCATGGAGGAAAGACCAAGATTGCTATTTTCCCAAACGAACTGAATTGAATGAAAAGAGCAGGTGATACCGCTTTCCACAGCGGTATCCCGGGAAGCGATGGAGTGAGAGAGCGCTCTGATCCCAGTTCATCTTCAGATGATGGCGGCATTTCCTAAGTCTCAGACCGGGCTGAAACCGGCCGCCGGTTTCACGACGAACTGTAAGCACAGAATGACTTATGGCAGCTTTTTTATAGACACACCCACACCTGTCCGTTGGATGATCTTGTTCCGAGACCGGACCGCGCAGAATGGTCATCTGTACCGCAGATTTCAGACTGAGGAATGGGGATGGCCATTGGGACAGCCGTTACTTCACGACGTCTGATGACTGCGCGGCTCCACAGCTGCCTGTGACACCTTCTACACACTGCGCAGCTGCCTGATGCAGCTTCTATGATGATGATTGGTGTTTTAGGGCACGTCAGCTTCTTTGGCTATATGTGTCCAGAGGCAACTTCTATACTCTGCGCAGCTGCCTGAGACCACACACTGCGCAGCTGCCTGAGACCATACACTGCGCAGCTACCTGAGGCAGCTTCTATACACTGCGCAGCTGCCTGAGGCAGCTTTTACACACTCCGCAGCTGCCTGAGACCACACACTGCGCAGCTGCCTGAGACCACACACTGCGCAGCTACCTGAGGCAGCTTCTATAAACTGCGCAGCTGCCTGAGGCAGCTTCTATACACTGCGCAGGTGTCTGAGACATCTTCTTTATACTCCGCAGGTGTCTGAGACACCTTCAAAGGTGTCTGATACACCTTCAATACACTGCGCAGCTGCCTCAGACTACACACTGCGCAACTACCTGAGACCACACACTGCGTGAACCTATAAAACAGTGTTCCCCATTATCTCGGGGTCGAAAGGGCAAGTATTCGTCCTCATCCACTAGCACGTCCTCCTTTCATGCTGTAATCAAGACCTTCATAAATGTGATCATTACTTATGCATACTTCCGCACAATGGCATTGGCTCAATCTCAACTGTTTTTATAATCGACCAGTCTCTGGCAGATAATAAAAATGGATCACTGGTTGTCATTTGCTCAACCGACACTCAAGAAAGATAAGCTGTCATGACATTTTGGCACGACTTTTTTACCCTCCATGAAATCTGAAGTGGACGGCGATTATACCGGATGGGTTACAAATAGACGAGTTTAACCCTCGCCTACTATCCAGCCCAAGCAGCGAGCAGGCCGTAAGGAGTGGTTCTTTGTTTATTAGGAGTTTCTGGAAACTCCACCTACGTCAGCCCCCAGATGGGTGAGCCATCGGGCAGAAGTGGCTCAGCTCTCCAGCCTGATTCTCTCAATCTCTCACACAGGTGCACTGTGGAAGGCGAAGGCGGGGGTTCGACATCGCGCGCTAATCAAGGCCAGTTCAGACGCATTCATGAACGAAGCCTGAAAATGGAGATCGCTACTGAGATCCGCCAGCTGCCACACGACCGTTTGAATGGCTGATCAGGAGAGGCGGTGCTCCATTGAGAGGCAGGATACAAGGCTGAGGCCGTGGAGAGAGAGAGAGAGAGAGAGAGAGAGAGAGAGAGAGAGAGAGAGAGAGAGAACCCCCCCCCCCCGAGAGAGAGAGAGAGAGAGAGAGAGAGAGAGAGAGAGAGAGAGAGAGAGAGAGGCAGCAGACCGGTACACGACAATGCCGCTTCTCGGCCCAGAACAGAGAACCGACGCTGGCAAAGAC
This sequence comes from Lepas anatifera, assembly GCA_034440635.1. NCBI lineage: Eukaryota > Metazoa > Arthropoda > Thecostraca > Lepadidae > Lepas > Lepas anatifera. The sequence continues at coordinate 932,635 of JAOTON010000652.1, read as the reverse complement.
GCACCAAGTCTCGCCAGACATATGGTGGAAATGGAAAACGCTCAATCTTCCACACCCATGAAAGCTGCTGCTTCGAATACGGCACCATGTCGACTGTTGGTGCACGGTGAAAAGGTGGCGGGGGTCACACGGCCCACTGGACTTGAATTCCGGTGTCAAGCTAAGAACCTTACTAAGCAACCGAGGCACAATGAACTTTAAACGTGTCATACGGCGGGGCCCTACCAGCCCTACCAGACAAACAAGGCCAGCTTTGAACGCCAATTACAGGCACAGCGACAACCACCACGCGTGAACCAATTTCTGCCTTTAGCGGCTGCATCATCGGTATCATCTAATAAGTTTCTAGTTCGCGACTTCTCCAACGCTTGTCAATTCCACTGTATTGCCCGTCCTTGCTGGGGACGCAGACTGGAGCCGTCAGTTGTCCTTGGCTGGCTATGCTCGGTTGTATCCATCCCTGCAAGTAAGTCATCCTAGGTCCGTAGACGGCAGAACATGACGACCAGGAGGCCGCAGGCGGCCCGGGGGCTGTCAGCTGTCCACCCGACTCGGTCGGCGCAGTTGACACGCTGAGGCGTCCTAGCAGGCCGATGGCTAGGCGGTGGCCGCGGTCACCACCGTCTGGGCTCACTGAAGCGTCGGAGGCGAGACGACAGCGGCAGCTGGGAATGATGCGGCCGGAAAGAGTGGCGACCACCTGTTCCTTACCTCTGTCACCAAAACAAAGGCTGTACTAATGGATACCCGAAGCGAAATCTAGTTCAAGTCGGCAGCAGCCAAGTGGCTGATCGGTGGCTTTTACAGAAAATTGATTTTCCCGGCGGTCACACCCGACAAGAACACACAATTATCTCCATGGTAAATGGAATGATCGAATACACTCGGTGTTCGACTGTACCACGGCTAGTTAGTCTGAGACAGAAACTCCTTTAATACCTCATACCTGACACCGACTGGCGTTTTCTTACTACAAGAATGCTTACCCCGCAGGCTATATATGCAACACTCTTAATTATTTATCCCGTCTCGCTGCCGGCGGAAAAATATTGCAATATAAAAACAGCATGCAATTTTCCTTCGTTGGACTGCTTTCTTATTTCCAGTCCTCATTTGAGAGTTTCGGAATTTTCTTCTTGGTCTCATGTCACGTGAGACCGCCGATAAAACCGCAGACTGAGAAAGCAAAAAACCAAAATTGTGTGGGATCACAATCTTACCCACCACCAGCCACTTCGGGACCAGCTGGCAAGGTCCGCCAGAACCAATAATCGGCGATGCGTGGGAGCCACAGAATACAACCAATGCTATTGGACTACAAGGGAAACAGACAAGCCGGGCTCGTTATTAGAAATCTCACAAAAAACGTCTCGGGCTGCGGCCTCGCCTTGTTCTTTTCTGGGGCAGGAAAAGCACTTGGCAATGTATGTTAGCCAGATAGTTTGTTTAGTAGTTTAGAGTTGAGTCAGCCAAGATTTGGAGGGAGATCCTCAAATGCTAAAAAAAAACATAAAATATAGATTTTACATATAGCGCATGGAAAAGAACTCCTCACACAAAGATGGGAATTGTGTTGCCTTGTCATGTTTAATTACACCTACATGCAAAATATTTGCAAAAATCGTCTTTTAGTTGCTAACATAACGTCCTGTGTGTTATGTTCCAATGCACAGGCACAGTAGTGAAAGGGTGACCATTCTTACAGAATTGGTCTCAATTTGGTCAGTTGCCCCCTAGAGATGTCCTTCTTTACAATGGCACAAAAAACAATGCTAATTTTCAGGACTTTCTGCTACGCATGGGCAGCATTAGCAAAAGAGTACATCTGCAACGGACTAACACATCTGCTTTACAATGCCTAAACTATTTGCATTGGCAAAACTAGGGCGAAATGTGTTTAATTGATGAGACAGTCTGTTTTAACGTGAACCGTAAAGCACATGCACCGTGACACTCAATGACAGAAGTGGACCTGATTTGAACCCTTGTATCAAATAACCATTAATTTTAAGTTTTATCACTTGCCAAGGTATGTTATCCACTTCTTACCATGAAAGTCCCAAGGCCTGATGAACCGTCTTGAGGCCGTGCTTGCGTGTCTTTGACCCCTCTATCATCGCCGTTCAACGTGTACCGAGAGAAAATAAAAATTGTTTGAGAATCATCCGGCCTGGCACAGTGCGATAAGGTACATTAAAGAACAGCAGCAAGCCTGCCTATTCGCAAAACATTGAGTCTTGATATAGAATGTAAAGGATAAAGACTATGAGTGGAAGTAGAACACCGGCAATTTTCACCAGCACCTTACGTGAAATATTGATATATTATTTAGAGAATCAGGCGTGACAGACGGGCACGTTCCCGCGATAAAATTTAAACCGGAAATACCTGAACATCAGAATATCTGCTTAAAAAACTGGTAAATAATATGGCTACTAAAGGACAAGAAGCTGAAAAGCAATGCCGTACAAGCTTACTTTTGCAATGATTTTCCTTTTCTCACTTTTTTTGTAGGTTATTCCTGGTCCTATTGTACATACTACGAAAAAAACGAAGCTGAAAAAATCTGGGCAATCTTTTTGAGTTTTGACGATTTTCCACAAAGCTGCAGTTGTTTGAAAGCATCGTCATTACCACGGTCATAGTTGTACTGAGAATTGAGATTTCGTTTCCAAACCAGGCTCATGGAGCACAACGCGCAGGAGGCTCTGTGCACACTGCACAGTCGGTTGTTAATACGTCAGAGCCTCGATACCTTCAGATATCTCGAAGTCAGCCGCACCTGTTCTGAGAACACCACGCGGAAGGAAATCAGACGGGGTGCGATACAGGTAAGACTCGGAACAGAAGACCTTCTGAAGAAAGCACTGCATCCTCTCGTCAAGTGCTTCTGACCTCGATCTTGGAACCACAATTGCCACTTGAGGTTTCCCTTCCCTGAGCCTGTAAAGTCGGCGGCCATAATGTCGGTCGTGCACGCGGAGGCCGCCTCGGCGCGCACAGAGCAGAGCCGTTCAGAGGCAGTCCGCCTCGGAGCGCGCGGAGCAGAGCCGTTCAGAGGTGACCGCCTCGGGCGCGAGCAGAGCAGAGCCGTTCAAAGGCGACCGCCTCGGCGCGAGCAGAGCGGAGCCGTTCAAAGGCGACCGCCTCGGCGCGCACAGAGCAGAGCCGTTCAGAGGCGACCGCCTCGGCGCGCACAGAGCAGAGCCGTTCAGAGGCGACCGCCTCGGCGCGAGCAGGGCAGAGCCGTTCAGAGGTGACCGCCTCGGCGCGAGCAGAGCAGAGCCGTTCAAAGGCGACCGCCTCGGCGCGAGCAGAGCAGAGCCGTTCAGAGGCGGCCCGCCTCGGCGCGAGCAGAGCAGAGCCGTTCAGAGGTGACCGCCTCGGCGCGAGCAGAGCAGAGCCGTTCAGAGGCGACCGCCTCGGCGCGAGCAGAGCAGAGCCGTTCAAAGGCGACCGCCTCGGCGCGAGCAGAGCAGAGCCGTTCAGAGGTGACCGCCTCAGCGCGAGCAGAGCAGAGCCGTTCAAAGGCGACCGCCTCGACGCGAGCAGAGCAGAGCCGTTCAAAGGCAGACCGCCTCGGCGCGCACAGAGCAGAGCCGTTCAGAGGCGGCCCGCCTCGGCGCGCGCGGAGCAGAGCCGTTCAGAGGCGACCGCCTCGGCGCGAGCAGAGCAGAGCCGTTCAAAGGCGACCGCCTCGGCGCGAGCAGAGCAGAGCCGTTCAAAGGCGACCGCCTCGGCGCGCACAGAGCAGAGCCGTTCAGAGGCGGCCCGCCTCGGCGCGAGCAGAGCAGAGCCGTTCAGAGGTGACTGCCTCGGCGCGAGCAGAGCAGAGCCGTTCAGAGGTGACCGCCTCGGCGCGAAGCAAAGCCGTTCACAGGCGGCCGCCCCGACCCGCAGAGCAGAAGCCGTTCATAGGCGGCTCGCGGGGCGCACTAAACGCCACAATGGCTGGCGGGTTCCGGTGCTTGCATATCCATTCTTGGTAACTGCTTCCATGACACCTCCCACAAGTTAAATGCTTAAAGAAAAAGTCATGCTCTGTGAGGGAAAGGGTTTAATGGCAATGACCTCGTTGGGGGGGGGGTTCCGCTAGCTCTAGGATTAACTATTTCCACCCGAGCCAGGCCTATCTACACCAGGAAGAGATTGGGCAAGGCGGTCCATTTTTCTGCGCAGTAGAATTAGTGTCGAGGAAGGGGCGGTAAATCGCACCCAGCGCGCAGAGCGGAAGTTACGGCACCACATTCAGCAACAATTGAACGCGGGCAGCAGCTTCAGGACCGATTGGAGAATGGAGAGAGGAGCAACGAAGAGCTGGTTGCCGCGAGGGTAAAGCAAAGCGTCAAAAACCGGATGTCCGCACCTTGTCTCAGACAAGCACGATTTCCAACTTGTTTGAATCAATATCATGGAGGAGCTTAAAGCAGTTTCTCAACTTTGAAACCATCGAGGTCCATCCTAAGAAGTCGAAACACAGGACACCTCAACTTTCAGGTCCATTGTCGCCGATGCTTCAAACGATTAGTCAGAGCTTTCCAGTCGCCTCGTTCGGCGGCGTTCCACTGAGCTGGAGGCCATTAGTAGTCATCCCTGTGTCTGTCCAGCCAACACGAGCTCTGACGCAAGCCCGCCCGCCCCGATCAGATACCTGAACCGCTACCAACCAATCTCGGAAACCAGTCAGGCGCAGCCTTCCCTTCCCGGACGTGTTTTGTCGATATTTCACAACCAACGACCACGCCAAACTTGCATTCACACACAGGCTGATGTCCAAACAAACAATGCAAAATCGGCCCGCGGCACGCCAGGGAGACCTTCAGTGGACGCTGTCCAAAGTTGGTGAACGGTAAACTACGCTTTCACTAGTAAATTCCTCCACGCACGAAATGCTTTAGCAGCAGCCACTCAAGCGGACAGGTAAGGCAGATGCAACTTTAGTTGGTACTATTCCACTTGAGCTAATTGTGTAACTAGGGTTTATAGCACCACTGAAACACCAGGCCAATCGCCAGTTGTAAACCCCTCACAGCAGAAACGTTTTGTTACACTTCTTACCATGTTATATCCTGACGCAAGCCAATAAACCTCCGAAAACATCTCCCGTCTGCAGTCGAGCGCTGCTCAGTGATCTCTCAACTGCATACGTGACGGCAATTACAGGCGTTCATTGCCTATGCCTCAAGACATTATCCCGCCGTCGCTGCGGTTTGTTTTTGTGCCACGTTGACAGCGTTACAGTGCACGCACTTCTAAACAGACTCTCTTAAACAGACGAAATTTCCAGTCATGCGTCAAAATCGACGGATCATGCATGCAGCGCCTTAACCAGCAGCCCTGCCACTGCTGGAGCGTCCTTCGTGATGCAACAGGCACTGGCTGACCGCGGACAGGAGCAGGCACGAGGCACGCATCGAATGTGTGCGGACACACCCCGTCGGAGGCCGACCGAGTGGAGTCGACGCTGTTACGACGGCTCCGACGCCGCGTTACACAACAGCGTCGGAGAGAGGCGGCGACGAGCGCTGATCCGGAACTGATCGGATGGACTCACAGGACCCAGATACACGCGATAGCCGGTCACTTCTGGTGCTGCGACCGGTTCGGTTTCCACACCCAGCTGCAGCCACTCCATCCCGTGGCAGCCCTCCTCCGGTTCAGAGATTGTAGAGGAGGATAGCGTGAGTTTCTTGACGTAAGTAACGACATACCATGCGTGCTGGCCCACCATCCCTCCGTCCCAGGTGGGTCCCTTCAGGACTGGAGGAAGTAGCGACATAAGCTTGGAGCACTACCTTCCCGTCACGCCAGGCAAGCAAGTCTAGAATACATATTCCAGCGATGTGTCTGCTTCAATCTTCGAGCGGCTGGTTTCCCTTCTCTGACTTAGTGTTAAGTAAATTCGTAAATACTCTGTCAAGCCTGATAAAACCTCTCCCACGGCATTTGACTAAAATCAGCCACATTATGAGTCAAACACTAGTGAAACATTTGTATATTACGATGGATTACAGTGGTCTAAAGGCATCGTCAATAAGACGATGCTCGCTCGGCATGACAGGATTTAAACCAACTTACATAAAAAGTAAGTGAAGGGAAGTGAATACACTACTCGGTAAAAAAAACAATTGAGTGACATTCCTTTGTAAAACGAACAGAAAACGTGAGAGGCACCTGTTGAAGAGAAGAGCTAAGCTGGCATTCGTCCATCCTACTTGAAGATGCCCACTCTTAAGGCATCAGTGCGGACCGCCTAAACCAGGCCCTTCCGGTCTTCTGACGGGAGTGTGGCACATTTCACTTAACAAAGGTTTATTGAATTTTAAATCCACCATCTCTCTGCCGCTACAAACAAAGCCATCCGTTGTAAATACGTAGTTATCGTCATGTCCGACGAAACATTCTTCATTACTTGGATCGTAGTTTAATATGTTTCAATTTCTTTCTGGACCTTGTCATGTGTTTACAATTCTAAGGCTTTTACTATGATACAACAGATGACATTTTAAGCACGTTATGCATGTTATCTTCAGTGGTGTCCAGCAGTGGCGGCAACGCCAATAGCAGCGAAATCTGAATACACGAAATATAAAATTGCATTTTCGTCACTACAATGGCGGAAGGTGACCTTCGGCACATCTCCTTTTTAGGAATTCAAATAGTATCGCGCTGGAGAATCATCAGTCTCGGAGATGTGTGGCCCAGTGGCAGAGCACCTGCATCTTGGGCCACATGTTCCTGGTTCAAGGCCCGGCAGGTTTTCTCAATAAGTACAACCCGATGCCCCCAAAAATATATCCCAGCAGGTTGGAGTTGGTGACTTCTTAAAGCCGTGACAGTTGGTGCGTCATTTTTTATAAATTTTTGTCCAAGTTGTCCCAGTTCGACCGTTGGAGTCGGAGTCTCACTAAAGTCATCAAGGACTTGTCACGAAGACCCCGGCCCCACCACCCGAACGAGCAACTCCCTCAATGGAGGGTTAATTTAGAAGCCAAAGTTTAACGTTCCACAAAGCACAGGGACGGCCGCCCCGCTCAGGTCACCCTCTCACCAGTCAGTTGCCAAAACCCAAATAAGTATTAGCAACCCTGAATTCTCCCCAACACAGCTAAAAGTTATCCGGTCTCTGTTTCAGAGTCCACCAAAGTGCACACTAACATCCCACTGTAGAATTGGGCGCCAAAGCAAGTTTGAGGTAGCGGAATAAAGTCTGAATCATCCAGATGCAGTCGGATATGACGAAAGTATAGCACCTGAGGGACACGAAATCCAGCAAACTGCTGGGACTGAACTCAACAGCCATCAAACAAGGCTGAGCGTCTTCCAGACATGTTTTGCAACGCATGCTTACCATTAGCAGGCCATAACTGTCGCAGATTTCGATATCCAGACATTATATCTAGACAGTTGACATGTTCGCAAACTAGTGAAACTTCCGGCGCCTGCTTAAATTAAGCTTGTTACTCCTGTAGGAATAGATTGGGACATCATTGATCAATGCTAATGCAATAATACCCCAATTTTCAACCGCAAACTAGACACAACATTCAAATATGTGTGTACAATGCACATCACTGTCGCATTGCGTCATTATTTACGCTCAACAACCTTAAGGCTTATATAAATATCCCCGCAATTTTTACTGTTTTCTATGTCCAATCAGAATCTGCTTCCAAAGCTCCAGCAGTATTAAGAGGCCTATTATCAAATAACTTATTCTGGCCAATGGTTGTTACTACATTACATCCTCCCAATACGATGGCATGACTTTTCATGACATCAAGACTTCTCGATACTCCCACTAAAAGTATCTACATAAACCCACTATAAACAAAATATGTTCAGGCCAGTGAAACAGTAAAGAAAATTCGAACAATCACAATCACGTTAAAAAATTCAAAGACCAAAACAGCCACTGAATCCTCCATTACAGTATTAGCAGAATTTAATGATAAATTTAAACGATATCAACCATCGGAAGATGTCAACCCCATCGTTACACGTTTCTGATTTGAAGGGACGCTGCTGGTAAACAATGATATTTCAAGTCGATGACGCCATTTCACCCGGGCTTACGTTATGCTGAATACACATAGTACGTTTTTCAAGATGATACAGATCTAAAAACGTGCGCAAAAAGTTTTTCTCCAGCTGTATAATTACGTGGGAAAGGACGGGATACAGGCAGTACATCACCGGACCGGGGCACAAATCAACACTGTCGGAAACTGGTCTTAGGAAATATCGGCCAGGCCAACATGGAGACTGCTGATGGCCGTAACACCCCTTCTAGAAATTGGGCTCAATGTATTGGATCAGTAGCGAAATTACATTTTTATTCCGGGGGAGGCTAGAGGGCTCCACGCTACCCAACCTTTACCCCGCATAGCCTCTTACTATGTGAATACTATTGGCACTCGGTAATTTCGGGGCGGGGGCTTGAGCCCCCTGACCCTCCCCTTGTACACGCCATTGTAATACATGACAACGTCTGGAAAGGTACCTAGAGCTGCAAGTTCTTGCCACGACAAGCGATACTTGCTGGTTTGGGCCTAAACACAGGTGCCTACGGAGGCCACGGTAGCATGCGGCTGGTACATTTCTACAAACACAATGCCAGCGTACATGGGCGGCAAAGTAAATTTGAGGAGGTACAGCCCCCGCAATGGAATCTGTACAGACTAGGTTTCACAGTGTTTGTTTTATTGCAAGCTACCTATTGTTCACTTAGTTGTGATTCCGACTACAGCCGTGAGTTATGCCGCTAGTTATGGAATGCTTACCCACCAATGTTTGACATTGTCATATCTGAGTAATCATTAGCAAAAAAAACGTGATTGTCCCGGGAGAGACAAAGAAAGGTTTTCTACGATAATTTTCGAAGGTCAACCGCATTGCCCTGGTATAGCACGAATAAACCTATGCAATGTTAAATCGACAAACGCAGTATTGCATTTGTCACTTTACACACCTCTTTAATCAGCTGTGCATCTAACCTCACGAGTATTTAAGGACAAGCAGTTCGCTATGTGCCGTGCATACCTAGCTCGCCTTAGTGCAGGCTGTAGCGGCTTCCTCTGTTAGAAGCCAGTCAGCCCCATCCCTTGGTCAACAGGCGGCAACTCTATGGTCGTTAGATCCAAGCCCCGACATGCTCGCTTTACCACGCTCTTAGTTCATCACCCGAACATAAAATTTTGCCTTTCTGGCGCAGATATAGGCCTCAAAGTCCCGTCAGCTGACTGCATCTGCATCTTCACCGAACTACGTTTTCAAAAGAGCGTGTAAAAGATGAAGAAGATGAGGATTTCCATTCACATCTAATAGGCCTCCGACTCAGCCCATCGTCATGGGAGGCGGAAAACGGGAAGCATGGGGATATGACATCATACGATAACATCAACAATAAATTTTAGCGCTAGCTCCATAAAGCCGGCGTTGTGCACTTAAGTGCTGACATCCCGTCGCTAGCGCCCACCACCGCTCCGGAGAGCGCCCGGTTGAATTGTCGCCGCCGCGGCATCCCGGCCGCCGCGGGCGATCGCGACAGAGGCGCCGCATCTGTCGCGCGAATTGCGCACGCGCCGAGCGGCGCGAAAGGAGAGTGGGCACTGGCCACAGGGGCGACAGAGCGGCTGGGGAAGGCACTGCCGGCTGGTCAGAGGCGGGGTAGCAGCCCGCCTGGTAGCAGAGCAAACGCTCCACTGGGGCACGGAAGATTGACCGGACTACACGCTCTAATTTGGACACGGGCTTAAGCGTGTCTGATCCACGTTACAAATCCCCTCCTGGTGTCGTGGAGAACACAGGCTGCAAGTTGAGTCAAAGTCGGATTTTCCGGCATGACTTTGGCTTGCCCTGATCTTATCAATGAGTTGGCATGACTCCAGGACTAGCCGGAGTGTTAAAATAGTTAAATATCCCTACCCCAGCTTTTTTCTGAAGAAAACGGTGCCATCCTTACGTGAAGTGTTTCTGACATATCAGCGGCGTTAGCAGCCCTGAAGGGATGATGGTAAACATGAAGGGATGATGACATGCATCCTACTTTTTTCAAGGAACATAACTTAAAGTCCCTTTCATTTATTTCAGCACAAACATTCTAAAAACACAACAGGCTATGGGGTTTAATTTTGCTTTCCTTACCACTTTAAGAAACCCTGATCGAGCTATATGTACATATCGCAACGTTTAAACGCAGCCTGTATGAAGCGTAAAGAAACTAAAGAACATCAAACGAAGTCATAGCCCCCGGGTGGCCAGTTATTTCAGAGGACGGGCGCGGCGCGCTATTTTTCACTCTTCAAATGCGTGATGAATGGTGCATTAGCTTTGCCAGTGTGGGAACTGCAACGGGTGGAACGGAAGGGAAAGGGAGACTGCAATGCACCACTGCGCAGGTTCCGCCCGGCTGGCTCCGCGCCGCACACCTCATTAGCAACTTCGCAGAGCGTATTGATTCAGATCGCAAAAATCGCAACCGTCGTGCAATACTGTTGCAATCTCAGCTCCAAATGGTCAGTGTCGTTATTCGTGCAACGATTCTGCAATAGGGTGCTTACGCAGCACCATGGCTTAGAGTAAGAGGAAGGCGGTCCTCGCTACAATTCGAAATATTTTGAACTTAGCTGTTGGAGAATCCGGGCTAGTGATAAATATTTGAAGTCCCAATAATTTTATCCGTTCCCAAAAATCATGCTGAAGATGGGTATCTATGATATGGTATGGTGCTATCAAACAGGTTTTTATCAGATTATCGAAACACGGGTGAGCATGAATTTATGGTATCTGTCTTATTATAACAGACAGACAGACGTACATCTTTGTTGACAGACTAAATGATGTATCGTCGCCGATGACAGCAGAAATCAGCGCTAATGGCCCTAGTTTCGAGAAAAAAAACTATGTCCTTCACCAGCATCCAGCGTCGTTACCTGTCCACTAACTCCTCACAGTCAGCGTCAAAGAGTTCTCCGCAAAGCCGGGCTGGTTCGGAACAGTCAAATCAAGGTTCTTCTCTCCCAAGACAATCACTCATCGCTGCAGTGCCTTTCACGGACCTGCTTTTCACGGTCTGAACCCTATCGCCAGATGGCCTGAGCTACGGCAACGTTACGGCATTACGCTACAGAACGGTTCCACTTCGCAAAGCCTGTGCTGCAGAAATACGCCAAATTACATGTCATGAGCCACGGTGTGAAGTCGTTTTAGCTACAGCTAAGGTAAGAAAAATCCTGTATTGATATTCAAATAATATCCGTAGAATCCTAAAGCTTTTCGGTTAAATTGTTTGTCGGCGATAGGAGGCCCTACTACTCAAAACAAATTTTGCGGTCACAATATTTTCTGCCAGTGTCAAAGTACTCTACAAGCTTAAGAGGTCTGTGCTGGACCCAGAGGTTCAACAGAACCCTCGGTCTCGACTACAGAGGGCCCGCTGACAAGAGAGGCCCTGCTGACGATAGAGCCCTACGGAGAACAGTCGGTCCAATTGGTTCAGAGGCCCCTACAGTTATAGAGGGTCCTGATAAAGTGAGAAAAAGCTCCTGCTAGCTACAATGACCTTTTCAGTTAAAGAGGGTCCATCTGGTCAGACATGGTCCTATTGTCGACAGACGGTCCTAGAGGTCAGTGGTTCAGAGGGCCCTCCTTTTACAGAGGACTTCAATGGTCGAAGAGGATCCTGCCTGTCACAGAATGGAGTGCTGGAGAGAGCATAAGCGGGCTCTGTTACACCGCCGTGGAAGGTTTTGTGACTTCTCTTGCTTTACCTTATATTTTTATACTTTTTACTTTATATTGAAAACTGTATCCTTTTGACAAGGCCAAAGCTGAACGGGGTCCAAATATGTTTTTTTTATAATTGAGTTATTTATTTCATCGCGAAAATAAGGCTGGAGGCCCTCGTTAGTTCTACGACGCTCCTCATGCTTCCAATATGTCCCGTAAGATTATTTGTATCAATTAAATGACGCATCATGTGAAATCCCATCAAAAGAAAGTGAAATACAGACCCTTATTGAATAAAACTTCCTAGCTTTTTTCGTATTATCACGAAATAATATAGTATTCGCACCTTCTTTGCAGAAGTCGGTATTGAAAATCTTTCTGCATGGATGTTTGCGTGATTGCTCAATCAGCCTGTAGGCGCTTGTTTGTACCTACCCTCTAAACGCATATAGTCAGACGAAGTTGATATTACAAAAAATTACTGTCGTCAATAGTATATTCTAAAAACCAACTTGCATTTTTGTATAAACACATGAAAACATTACATGAATTAAATGAGATTAAATGAACATAAAATCAATGAAGCATTAAAATGAAAAACACTACAATTTAGAAGATATTCAACACTCCTCAGTTTCATCCGGGTGCCCGGGCATCCCAATATAAGTCCACATCCCTCAATATGCTCCAAATGCGACCTACAGAAGATGGATTATGTCCCTCTACATGAAAAGGCACGACCACGTCCAATCTCTATCTGCAGCAGGACGTTCCTTTTAAAACGAGCAATCCAAACCGTGAACAGACCCCAGTCCTTGTCTGAAGCCCCCGCTGGCCATGTGGGAGGGACAATTTTATGCGAGTGACTGAATAGTCAGGTTAAAAAAGCGGCTGGCCTCCAGAACTTGACAAAAAGCGAGTGAGCCGGATTTGGGAGCGCGTGGACTGACTCCATACATATCCGGAGAGACGGTCGCTATGCCGAGAAGATAAGCTCGAATACAATACTAGACTGTGATAACGGTGCTCCTTCACTGAATGAAATTTAGTTCAAATATGAATAATCTTAGTTCATAACCGTGCTGTTTCATTTTCATCTTCAACCATTCATGTATTGTTGTCTCCCATTCCGAAGCATCTATATTGTTGCCCCCATTCCGAAACATTTGCCAATCTTGCAAAGCTCCCTCCCAAAACAAGCACATTAAACCAGACAAACGTGTCCGAAGAGGATCAACCAGTCTTCTGGACCGTAATTCAGGTACGAACGTGTTTCCTTATAAGTATTGCCCAAAATCCGCGTAAGTGGTAAGCATGTTGTCATCTCGAGAAAGTAAACGGAAACATATTTTCCCACGGGCTGGATAAAATAACGCAATGGGGCCATACTGCCGCGACAGACGGCTCCGCTTTAGAGCCGCCCGTCCACTTTAGACACACCCGTTAACCGCCGACTGTCCTCGTCGCATCGCAACAGACCGGCATCAGGTGTGATTGTGATAGTTAGACCAGCGGCGGGGTCAGCTGGTCCGCCCCCAGTGTCGACCGCAGGGGTGCGCTGACGCCTCGGGTGTCGGCGCAGGTCGGCCGCGCCGGCTCACTTTCACTAGCGCCGCCGGCCTGACCCGGCCGACCTGCAGATTACCCGTGTCCTGTCCTGGACCGCCGCCTCTCTCACGACCTCAGGTCTCCGCTTGACCTCAGGCCAAACCGATACACAGCCGGGTTACCGTCCGAAGTCGTCAGCTTAGGGATGAGAAAGTGCACAGCTTATTTACAGGTGCATGCCCGGTAGATTCTCTCAACTAGAAGCATGATTTTAATATTGACATACAACCAGTGGCGGCGCTTCCATAGAGGCGCATTAGGCACTGCCTAGCCACTTTTATATGTCGAAATAGGTATGCATTTTCTGTGGAATACATCCAATTTGACTGGATGTTTAAGTTACAGAGAATACTCCTTTTTCGGATTAATTGGTCATAGAGCCGATGATTCGCCTCTCTGACAGTCCAAGTGCAGCGGCGCATACCGTCAAGAAATGCGAGGTGAGGCACTTCGCGATTCAGCTGAATCTGCCTAAACCCGTGTGAATCCAGCGTGTGCTTTTTGATTGACATCTCTAATACCCCATTCATTCGGACGCGAGTAATGGCTCGTTAAAACCGCAAATTATGCATGCCTAAGCCATCTACTACCCTGGCCTGAGCGGCTGTTAAACGCGGTATTGGTGACAAGCGCGCTGCCACACCTTATGACCTTGACGACAGCTGATTCGTTTGTTGGCATTCTTGTATTAGTGGATTTCTAGCCTCCTCGAGTGCGGGACAGTTGTTTGGTAATCATTAGCAAGATATTTGATTCTTGATACCCTTATGAAGGACGTGAGCCATGGCAACAAATCTGGTGGATGAAAATCTAAAAGAACCCATTCCCGAATCGATCGTACCCGGATAAATTGTACGTCATAAAAAATGCAGTGCCGAACTCCGTCCTTGAAATGGAAAGCTCTCGTGAGTACCTTTGCATAACTTTCCATCCATAACTTTTCAACGGTTTGCATAACCGTTTCCACAACCAGGGGCGTAGCCAAGGGGGGCGGCAGGGACAGCCGCCCCTCCCTGAGGGCCCGAAGGCCCCCCTGAGGACACGAGCCGCGCTTCGCGCGGCTCGCCCGCACTATGCTCTGTGGCCAAATTTGGCATTTTATACCAGACAGGGCCCTCTTAAGCCCTCTTCGGCACTCTATTCTGTAACAAGGAGGGCCCTTTTAACCCATCAGGGCCCTTTTGGCGCTGTCGCAGGGGCCCTTTTCGGGGCGCCGCCCCTCCCTGAGCGAAATACTGGTTACACCCCTGTCCACAACCCACCAATAAATGTTTTTTTTTGCTCATCGACTAAGTTTGCCCCGTTCTCCAACCGACCTGCCGGATCTGCCCCTGTCCATCAGGTAAAAAGTCTAGGCGACGTCCTCACCTCTAAGTCAGTGGTGCCGAGGCTGCCATAATGTTTAAGCGCCGCCACTCTTTAATAATCACATATAATCATGCAAAGCGTGCCCGATTTTCAATTCCCATGATTGAGTTCTCGACGTACACTGTTGTTAAGCAGCAGAAAATTCCCGCCTGCCTAGCCCACCTCAACGTCAATTCCTGAGACAATCGCACGAAAAGTGCGGTCAAACATGTGGGCCAAGGCGTGTAGCCACATGTCACACATCCGCCAATCAAAAACCTGCTGCCCACAAACCGTAATGACACACAGACCCACTGCTGGAGCTGGTGTTTATGACCGAGGACCTGCGCCGGCACCTTTCGCCGTCGGAAATGAACGGCCGCCCGCCGATCATCGTCCACGCCAAGCCAGCCTGCCGATTTTAACAATCATGGGCTCCCGTTTCAGCGCTAATTCCCATGATGCAACAAGTACGACTCAGCTTAGCACAGATCCTAGCCGACGTTGCTTCACTCCAGCACCCATTGAGAGCAGAATCCAGACGGGCAGAGCCGGTCCGTGTCGGCGCTACCCGGCTCGTTAATCCGAACACCGTCGCACAACAATCGCACAGCGCAGCTCCAATTAAAGCGGCTGCAGGCCGCGCGCGGCCAAAGCGGCGCTGATGACGACGGCGGCGCGGCGGTGACAGCGCGCCAATACGGCAATAATGGCGCGCGGGCGTCAGCCGGCGGCCTCGGCGCGCGCGGCGCAACTGCGACATCTGGCGCCGCAGACGCTGCCGGTCGCCGTGGATGCCGCTTTGTCACAAGTCGGTCCAAGAGATGCGCCTTAAAGAATGCCGTTATGGACCAATGAGTGGATGCGAGGGGTAAAATCAAAACACATGATAAGAAATGTCAAAGCCAACCCAGAACCTTCCCCGGAGACTATTTTCACCGAACCGTTTGGATGAGCTGGAACTCGTCTATGATACACCAGATATGCGAATTGTATATAATTGAGCTGTGTTTACCTGTTGGCAATGTATACGGATAGAGGACAACACAGTTACTGAAACAAAAAGTATATACAAGTCACGCATTCAATGACTGAATCAAGGCCACCCTCTAACGACAAAACCTTTTTACAACATACAAAGCAACCAAGTGTCAAAAGTAGGTAACCCTTAGTCCAGAATGCAATAGCCCAAAAACACGCTACTTTTAGCATAGTATTGTAGCAATCAACATGCCAAATTAGATAACAGCACACCCTTTACACAGCCTTTAGAGCTTGTACCAGAGCAAAAACGACCTCGTTTTATCGACCTAGAGCACTGGAGAAGATGTAGCTTTATTTATGTTATTTTCAATGCGACACATTTTCACGCGTGTCCCCTCCATTTACAATGGTGCATGTTGAGAGGTGATTGCTGAGTGTTATTTTGCGACCGACTGTGATTAAACACCAACAAATCACACGTCAGTTAACCGAGGCTGTGTTGTGTTCGGCAGGCCGGGGCTGCGGCCGGCGGGCCCGACGGCGCTGACGGTGACGGCGCACCTTCTCTGCGTCATCCTCACAGCCGCTCCTGCAGGAGTCTCGGCACAGAGCGCTCCCGCTGGAGTCTCAGCACAGAGCGCTGCCGCTGGAGTCTCGGCACAGAGCGCACGCGCGGCAACAGCGGCGAACGCGTCCACAGCAGCGGCGGCGAACGCACCCGCAGCGCAGAACCGACAACTGGTGAGTGCAGCTGAGGGCCTCCACTTGGGATTTCCCAGCGTAAAAGGCAAGCATCAAATCCCTTGTAATTCCTTGTAAAGGATAAAGTGTTTGAGGGAAAAATCAAACCCTTCGTAAAATTTGTATCTCGCCCATTAACCGCCAAGATGCTGAGCCGTCTAGTTCTTTTCCCCTCGTTTTCGGTAAATATTTGCGCAGAGATATGTTTCTTCCCTGATTTGAACCATCCCCAAACCGGAGCACACCGCATGTCAACATTCCTGTGTTAGATGATGGGAGACTCCGTCAGCGATGTCTTCAGCAGCGTACTTGGTTCCCTATTTACGGCCATGGCTCACCGAAGAGAGCGGCCGGGGAACAGCCGCTCCCACATTCCTCAAACATGGCACCATCCGTCTCCCTGATTGCTGTTTGTCAGCCTGTCTACAGCACGCTCACGTGTCACGTGACAGCTCAACACCCAATCAACTCACGCACCGGCGACAACACCTCTCAGGTGGCTGCCGGGCCGTGCGAGGCCGCGTGAAACGGGCGCCGCTGAGGACGCTGTCGTGTCTGACTGAAAATCCTCTCCAGCCCATTACGGATTTGTAAAGAACAAAAAGGACGGTATCTCATCTGCATGGGAGTTAAAAGCGAGGGCGACAATAGGAGATACACTCCCCCTCACCCCCCCCCACTGCCGAACCATGGATTTCTAACCCCCCCCACACTCCACTCTTATCCCTGGTATCGGCAATCCCGACTACTTTAGCCTTTTGTCCTTATCAACGTGGTCCTACTCTCCCAGTCTCTCTAACTTTTGACTTCGCCCATCATTTCCCCCCTACGAGAAAGAAGTTGTGCGGCCACCACACCCAGTGGAACCAGCTGTGGCACACTTGACTGACGAGCTACGTTAACAGCTAGAGGGCAAATCCTTACCAAGAGCGGTCGCCATCCGAACAAATCCTCTCACTAAGCTGCAGGACTACCTCCGGCAGTCTACACGCTGAGCAATCTGTGGCTGACGATTACCCTGTGTGAAGATTTCTTCAGAAAAACCGATCTTTGCCTAAGCCCCAGATCTTGGCCTCTAACGACGTGCAGGTTTGAGCGAGAGGGGGTGTCCACACGCGCGGCGGCAGGTGTTGAAATGTACAACAGGCGGTGTGTCCGGCGCGAGCTCACGCGTGTCTCCTACCACCCCAGGGTTAATGAGAGCTCGATCACTTTCTGTCACTTCATTGCGACAGCCAACAAGATCACCAGCTTGTTGGTCAACTCGTCAGCTGGCGCCGGTCAGCTGCCTTTGCTTTTTGGGCTTGCGTCATGTCTCTAAAAAAAGGTTATGTGCTTCACGATTGTTCTTCTGGCAAGACTGACCGCTGCTGAGACTGACTGCTCCCGATCTTTGAGGGGGAGCGGGCATGGGGAAACAGAAGATCCCGACTAAAAATATTTTCACCAGGTAGAAACTATCCGGAAGCATAATTTTCATAACCTGGCTCGTTTTCAGGGACCAGCAGAACCCTACCAGTGCCTCTGAAAGTATGCTGCAGGCCGTTTCTTCCCTCCTGCACTACCCCCCCTCTACCGGTGAAAACCCGATGACGTTTCTGCGCGGTGCACGCGTGACGCCAGTATGTGTTCCTCAGGAGCTGCAAAGCGGGCCAGAGCCTCGGTGGGCCGGGGGTCAGGCCACTAACGCGTGGGAGCAGCAGCCGACGACGCCCCGGTGGGCGGAGGCCAGGACAGAGCCGCCGCAGGACATGCAGACCGCAGAGAGCCGGAACCGCCGGCTGATCGGCAGGTGAGAGGACGGGGAGGAGGCGGGGGGTGGCGGACGCCACGGGGAGGAGGCCGGGGGTGGCCGGACGGCACGGGGAAGAGCCGGTGGTGGCGGACGGCACGGGGAGGAGCCGGTGGTGGCGGACGGCACGGGGAGGAGCCGGGGGTGGCGGACGGCACGGGGAGGAGCCGGGGGGGAGGCACGGGGAGGAGCCGGGGGTGGCGGACGGCACGGGGAGGAGCCGGGGGTGGCGGACGGCACGGAAAGGGGTGGCGGACGGCACGGGGAGGAGCCGGGGGTGGCGGACGGCACGGGGAGGAGCCGGAGAGCCGGGGGTGGCGGACGGCACGGGGAGGAGCCGGGGGTGGCGGACGGCACGGGGAGGAGCCGGGGGGTGGCGGACGGCACGGGGACGGCTCCGTCACCGACTAACGGCAGTTGGGAACAGCAGGGAATGTCACTAACTTGGCTCACATGCCAATCACAATGTATAGCCGCACCGTGTAACTTTGCACATGTAGCCTCTTGGTGTATTATAGCTGAAGCAGTGGTATTTGGTGAGTTCATATTCCTTTTGGGAAGGTGCTCCCCCGAATTATTGAATTAGGACCACGAGTCTTCATTTCTGCAGCAGGCAAATTATGCTAATGGCATCCCAATAAAACCCTTAACAGCGTATCATTGAACACGAATACGCTATTTACTATCCAACATTCCTAACCTCCACCTCAGCAAACACGGGCGGCGGAGGGTTAACAGTTAAGGAGGGGGACACCATCAACTTTTAAACGTCATTCATTTCCAGTCAATACCATAGGGTTAGTGTTATAATTGATCACTTAAATGTGGGAGGACACAGTCCCCCGCAGCAGTCCGCCACCCACGTCAGCAGACCCTCTCGGGAACCCCCGTCTCCTCTCTATCTCCACAGCAGGCCACCTGCGGTGTTTGGCATTGACCCCGCTGTCCTGCCGAGCCCAGGTGGCCGCAGCACCGTTGGCTACGGTGTCGGCGCCGCGCCATGTGCGAAGTGCACCGGTGCTGCAGCGCACGGTTCAGTGACGGCGTGACGCCGCCGCCAGCCGCGCCGTTACAGGCTCCGTTGCAGTGACCGGGTCAGGTGTCAGGTCTAAGTACGGCGGGGGGGGGGCTCGAGGCACGCGCGTCTGAAGACGCGGGTGTGGCTCAACAGGCTCGTCACCGTGATTTATGTTAGAGAGATAGGCCAGAGTGAATGTTTCGAGAGGGTTCGGGCTTTGAGAATAGAAGTGAGTTAACCGCACACAAAAAAGCATAAGTTGAAAAAGAAATACTTTTCGGCGATTATCGAGTGGTGGAAGGGGATAAGTGCACCCTCCTGATGCATGTGCTATACTATACTTATGCTCATAGGCGGATCCAGGGGGACAAATGCGGGCACTTACCCCCACCCAGTCGACCCTCGGCGCCCCTTGAAACATCGACGGCACCCATTGGAAATCCTGTATCTACCTACGCTTATGCTACGTTTAGTCCATGATGAAAGTTGCAGCGGAGCAAAAACAGTGAAATAAGACTTCAATTTCATAATATTGCCATACCCGGTTGCACTGCAAACAAAAATACAGAACCCCACATATCACGGTCATTACTTTCCATGTAAAGCAGGCAGTAAAGCATCAACTCCGCCAACATTAACCCGAAAATGGGAAGCTAGTAATAAGTCAGCAAAGCATATGTCTGTAGTAATAAAATCTAATTCACTCCCAATGGAGTTTTCCGGTCGTTAACTCTTCCGATCAGGGTTACATGGTGTATGACAGACGACTAGGTCAGTGTCACAATCTACACATTGTGGAGAGTAACACAACGTTTGACACAACCAGATTACCATACAAATTCCTCATTGCTGTCGACCAAAACGTTGGGAGCCATGGAACCAGGAGACAAGTTGCAGCTTGTCACAAATGGAATTGAATAAATTTCCTGTCAAGCGGGAAACCAAACCTGATACTCATCATTGTCCATATGATAGATGATTAAAGGGAATGAGCCACGTCCATAATGGGATTTGAACTGAGATAGACATAGACAACCCACTTTTCCCCGAGTAGTCACGTGGTATCAGGTGCCCTTGGGAAAGTGACGTAGACCTCAAGCCCAGCTGCGCCGACAAATATTCATTGCCTGGACCTCTAAAATATATGTGGTAACCATGCCTCTGGAACTGGCGCCTATAAATATGCATACATTTATTCAATGAATAGTTTGAAACATGACCTGTTTTTATATATGCAAAAGACATTAATTGATAAGTGTCACCTTGCTTTCAATCAATAGCCTCTTTCAGCTAAAAACGCTTCATTTTTATTCGTATTCATTTGCGGCGAAATCAAAGAGGTTCAATCTGGCACAAACATTACAAAATCTTTGACCACACGCTGACTTGGAGACAGAGCTTTGTTCCTCGAGCAATAAAACGAAATATTAGGCTCATTAACCTTTTTCAGCAGAAATAAGGCTAAGTCCATTATTTTCTATGAAGATTGTCCCTGAAACCAATACAGTCCATAATTGCACCGAGGTGGCAATTCCCAATTCCCTTTAGAATCTACAATTTCGTTCAATATTCACCGATATATATTGCATCATATAAATTTGTTAAAAATGGTACAAAACTACCTTAAACATCTTCCAACAGTAAATACTGACGTACAAACTGTACAAATAACCACAGGTTTAAACTCAGACGATCAAATCAAATCAAACGAGAGGCATAAAATCATTTTAATGCGTTCAACTGTGTGTAAAAAATCACAAATGCGTGGGACTCCCAGTTCCATCACTGTGAAAAGCGAAAGAGTCGGGTCTCCGTGCGGTTTGTTGTTTTCGGTCGAGCCGCGGCATTTTGCGGTGGCTGTTCTGCGATGATTCAGCAGATACCCGGCTCCCGCTGCAACGGTATCGGAGAGGCGACCCGTCCAACACCTGGCCACAATCCTTCACACATCCCGACAGACCCTCCTCTCCTTCACTGTTCGGCGGAAATGTGTTCTCAAACATAATTTATTTTTTCAAACAACTGTTTAGCACCCAGCTACAAAAAAAACTCACTGGGTAGTCGTAAAAAATGAGCGAATTCGTTGTTTGTTTACATTTGTTAAAGCAAAATGGTGCTGAAAAAAAAGCAAAATATTGGTAAAACACGGTTTGAATCACGTCGTTACGCTTCTTCTTTTGCACAACATGTATAGTTTTACGAAAACTTCCGTGTTCCCAAGTCTCCCAGTTCTCCACGTCACTACATTTAGCCTCTCTGTCCTGACAGCTCATTCAACGCCAATTTCCCGCCAGAACGGTTCCAGTATAGCTGCTTCTTCACTGGCAAAGGCGAATCTGAAGGGGGCGGCGCCGAGTGTCCTCCAGCGGCGGCGTCAGAGGTCTCTAGGCACCGTATTCTTCTCCAATGGTGGCACCAATGACGTATCTCTCGGTGCAGGGCTTGCCTCCTCTGGCGCACCAGTAAAGCATCTCCCAAAGACGTATGGTCCTCTGCTGTCAGAGTATCATTGACGCGTCCCTCGGCACAGTCCGTCCCTCCTCTGCCACCACGGACAGTCGCTGCTCTCCAGAGACGCGCGGCGGGCTGGCCTGAGACCGGCGTGGCTAATTGCCCGTGGTGAGTCCGGCACCACGGTTTCTTTTCGCGCCGAAACACCGATGTACGGCCCGGTGTCTGCGTGTGAGGCTTTCCTCTGGGGCGATACTAACAGGCAGGTTGGTGACACTGCGCACGGTAGAAAGTCTCACAAGAATGCCGTTTATAGAAAAATAGGCACCCAGCGCGGAGCATGAGTTCTCAGGACAATGAGGAGAAAATTCGTTAAACGTATTTATCTGTCGGATCTCCTAGGAGTATTCCCATGTGATGTGGTCCCGGTGCAGAGAAAGCTGTTAGTATCGGTGAACTGCAGCCGCATAAAAAATAGCGGGTGGTAATATCGGCTCTGAATCGGGAACAAAAATACGTAGCGTCCTCCTATGGGTCTGAACTGCCATATGAAGCACTTTTGTATGAACACTGGATCTGCACATTGGCTGAGACACCAGTACATAACTTTCTCTGGCTCTCGTTCAATTGCATCACGTATGATCTGTATGCATGGTGGTCTCCGATGTTTTGCCCATATCCAGCACTCCGTGTAGATAAACGACAAGGATTAAAGGCCGGAGAAATGTCATCACAAGATCTCACAGCGAGACTGCTTCCAAGCTCAATGAAGCATGAAGACTGCAAAACTCCCTCCGAAGGACTAAACTGACCAATCCAAGCTAATTCCTTTAAGTAGCCCGAGATGGCTTTAGCTTCGTATCAGAGGTGCATCGCAGGTATTGTTTTCTCGCCAAATGGCCGGAAACAATTACTTCTTATTTTGCGATTACATTATGCCGTTATCCAAAAGACGCATCGCCAGCCCCCAAGAGGATAAGCGCCTCATTGTTCTCCTGGGATACGTATACCATGCCAAAACCAGATGCAAAATTTGTTGCAATATTATGGAAACGCACACAAGTCAGTTTGTCCCAGTTTCCCCTTGCCCAAAGAATATCTGTCACTAATTTGTGTCCAAAAACATCCAATCTAGCTGCTACTATCCCACGAATAGGTCAACTAAGTTTCGACTATTCCTACCGAAAACAAGTTTGGACCTGACTCGAGAGCCATAGAAAAGAAAGTCACCTGTCCATTCTTATCAACAGAATCTAAAAACAAACGAGATTTCACTTGACTACAACTCCTTCGAAAAAAGGGAATAAGGAACAGAGAACTTCCATGCTTTTTTGGCTTCCAGTTCGGGGGTTTGCGGCATGATTATATAACCCACAGCACGGTTTTTTTCGGGGGAGGGTTAACGACGCGCCGACTGCTGGGGCTATATGGCGTCGGAGGGGGAGGGAAATGAGCTCGGCTTGACATAGGGCGGGGCGCTAAACCCTGCCACTGCACAGTGTTATAAGGGGCCGCGAAAACGGACATAATTGAATATCTCGGGAACTAAGAGACGGAGCCTCATGAAACAAAAACTGATGTGTACTTTAACACTCACCACACCTTTTGACACTAAATTTGACACTTAACCCGCGCCCCGGTGGGCCTCCGACCCAACTTCGCCCTGGTGGGGGTGTTTGAAAATCCCCTCTTCGAACTCGGCTCCTATGCGAGATAGCGAAAAAAACGCCAAGGCTGGTGGAGAGCTCATACAAATTCATAATGAAACTATATCGGTCACTTTTTGGTTCAGGTCAATATTGAGGTCATGATAGGTCAAAGAAGGTGGCATGCTAGGGTAGTGTTTTTGGGCTCTAGCGTCTGACAGAGTTGAGCTAGAATAATTTTTTAGACACTATGCCCTTCCTCTCGTCACGGCGAATCGAATTATGTATAATATTACTATGCTAGGTCATGACACAAAAATGACCTGACCTGACCTGAGGTCAGGTCAAGGTCACTTTCCAAACCAACATAAGCAATATGCATATCGATCGACTCGCAAAAGTAATCCAAACTTAATGGCCGATGTTGGCTGATTTTTCGTTTGCCTTCACGGATAAGCTAAGACGATAGCCAATGTGAGCTCAAAAAGTACAATCCACGCATGGAGTGTTGAGAGGCCAAACTGATAAGCCACTTTGTTTGCCACCTTCTGACGAACTTGTTCTAAGTCATTCATCTCAGTCGGCTTAGCTCCACAGATGTGACATATTTGAGATGACGCTGTCCCTGTCAGTGCATTCGCAACTTTCCCATCTACCATTGTCAACTGCATACTGTAGGATACCAGAACAGTGGTCCCAGCGAGGTCGACTGCACAGGGCTGGAGCTTCTCTATCTGGGTTGAAAAGTTGTTCATTTCTTGTCGGGAGACTGCGGGGGTTTCCTTGACACATTGAACGTGAATTAGACGGCAATACCGAGTTGACGACGGCTTTTCGTTGATCCACACGCATTTGTCGTTAATCTCCAACAGTAGAGGACTAAGGATGAGCAAAATATGCCCTATATCTATAGCAGCACCATCCTGCGCCGCTTGCTTATATATACTTTGTCCAGTGGCGCCATCAAATCCCCATTTATGGTACAGTTTTCTAGATACAGCCTCACTGCGGATAGGCTGTTGTTCTGATGGATGTACCTGGCTGAGGCTGGCTGACGTCAGCTCCGACCTTTGTGGGGTCAACCTCAGCCTCTATCAGTCTCCATGCCGTATTGTCTAATATGACTTGCAGTGGCACATCGGCAGAGCTGTCGGTTACACTGATGTGTTCGCCAGGAAACATCTCTGCCGGGCGTTCACAACTTTATAATGGGGTGGGTACACCTCTTTCGCACTTACTTTATTTGTCATATTCCTCACGATGTTATAACTTTTTGTTGACATGTCTGCCGATACGGTAACAGCCAGGGCTTCATCTGGGGTTAGAGCACAAGCCTTCTGTACCCTGGCACCATCCCGCATTCCACGGCGAAGCTTGGAAGGCCGAATTGAGTAGCGACGCTTTCCTTAAGCACAGCTGATAACTCTGAATCCTCGTCTGTTTTGGCACTTCGGGCGGCAGCCATGACGAGCTCGTGGGTGCCATGCTGTTCAGCAGTACTGGTGACGCGACATCTCTTGCTCCGCTCTCGACTGCGTCGTACGGAGAAGGAGGCCGGCCTGGATGGCGTTTTCCGGTAGAAACTGTAGCCTGTTTATCCGCAAGTGTGATGGGCTCACATATGTCCTCCGCTAACCAGTCGGTTTCTTTGCTTTCGCACGCCACGATTGATCTGGAACACTGTTCCAATTTTCTCTTGAAAATGACATGGAAGGACACCAGCTTCTTCCGGATTTCATCCTCTGAATTGCGTGAAATGCTCGCTCTTTGAAGACCTAAGAAATAAGCAGTATCATTAAAAGCAGCTTCGACAAAATCTCTTCTGTTCTTCCGAAAAAGAGCGTTTTCCTTCAGCCGTTTAAACAGCTCAGCGCTGCTCACCCGGAACTCCACTATCCCCGCACGTTACCACGACACTGTTCTTCGCACGAATGAGGCTAAACCTGAAGTATTTCTCTGCACCAGGGAAGTATTCACAGAGCAGAGGTGTCGCAATACTCTTTGACCTGTTACAAGACTTGCCGTACACACGGATGGAAGTATATCTCTGACCAGCACTTACCCCAACTAAGCCTAGCAATGGATACCGATTTCCGGGGCAGTAACTTTTTGAACTGTTGTGCAAATCAACGAAACTTTCCCTCTTTCGGTGAAATATCGCCAGTGCCAGATAAAACCCCAGCCCTAAAGCATCAAATTCACCCGTCGAAGGGCGCGAGCGCCGGTGTAAGCTGAGTCGGCGCGCGACGCGTTCGTGCCTTAACTGCCGCCGAGATCGGAGCACCACTGTCTCCAATGCCGTCTCAGCCGTATATATGCAAAACTATGCAAAAAAGTCATGGTGGCTCCTGTCCAGAATTTATTGGGCTTTCTTCTGATACGTAAATTGAATTGTTCACTTTTGTTCACAAAAGTGTGAGACTAGTTGAACAAAATACTCCAAGTTGAAAACGGAAAAAATACATAGCGTTATTTCCGGGGTCAACGATCCTTCGGCAAATGGTGCATGGCTTAATAATATAGCTGATCCTACAAAACAGACATCAAACTATCATTTGATACCACACAATAAAAAATCCGCCGATAAGCCTACGCGCAGCAGAATTAAGAAAAAGGCAGCATGAAAACGACGTCATTCATCCGCGGGACCAACATGAAGAAGTGGCAACTTTGAAGCAATATAGCGGCAGAATGAGATAAGCCACAAACAAATGAATATCAAAAACGCATGCACCAGAAAATTTTGTACGGACCAGTTGAGGTTATTTACTGAAATACGGAAGTCGGTTTCGGGGTATTCTGTCCGTTTTCGCGGCCGCTTATAACACTGTGCACTGGTGGGCTAGAACCTGCGACACTCTGCACATACAGAATGTCGCTGGCCGAGCCCACGCGCTAACCAACTGGGCCTCCCGGACCCCTCAGAGGCACGAGTCCGCGGGAGGTAATCTAATGCGACAGAGGTGGCTTTATAGTGATTCCTGGTCGGCCTGGACTATCACCTCACTGCCCCATTGTCATATCCCACTAACTTGAACGCTTGAACACTTCCGTCAGCATGACAACCTTCTTTAGTCAGTTCGAACTATTAAAAGGTCGTGTCATATAAAAACGCACCATGGCGGATACCGACCAATGCTTTTCTTCCGCAAAACCAAAATCACGCCCTGATTTCGTACCAGCCGATGATCGGTCCCGGTGTTCCCGCCGACCCCTGTAACCCGTGCTCTGTCTGCCGCAGTCTGCGCCACACGCCGCACTGGTCTCTGGAGCCCAGCACGGCGCGCAGTCCTCAGCAGTCGCCGCCCTCCCGCTGGGTACCGCCTGTCCCCCTGCTCAGCCAGCTGGCCGACCCGCACTCGGGCCGGCTGCCCACGCTCCGGTTCGCCGCCGCCAAGCCGCGACCTCAGGTCACCCAGCACACAGCCGTGGCCCACTCCAACTTCCGGCAGGGCGGCGGGCTGCCGGCGCTCTCTTCCGGCCGGGCGCCGTGCCGCCGGTGCGGCCCTACGGCGTCACCTCGGCCATCCCCAGTGTGCACGACCTGCCGCTGGAGCCGACCGACCTGACGCCCTACAGGCCGGCGCCGGCCGGGCAGGCGCCGCCTCCGCCGCCGCCGCCCCCGGCCGCCTCCGGGTACCTCCACCAGCTGGCGCAGGTGGCGCACGCTGACTCCGAGCGTGCCACAGCACAAGCTGAAGGACATGGTGAACGGGACGGGGAGAGGGTGGAGGTGAGCGGCAGCTCGGTACAGGAGTCGGTCAGTTTTGAAAGAGGCGGTGATAGCTACTACAATGGGGAGTTTAACGCCGAGTTTGGTCCCAACAGGGATACACACAACCTCAGGGTAGGCGACAGGCTTAATCCGGATCGGCAAACGTTTCCGGATGAAGACAAGCAGCCAGAGTCTTCAGCGAGCAATCAGGACAGTGGTAGTAAGCCTGATGGTGCCGAGACTCTTCCCGACTATAGCCCCGCCAACAGCGCGGGAGCGGTATCCGACATCGAGGAGGAAGGCCCTGAATATGAGTATTACGAGTACGCCGACGACGAGTACTACTACTACGATTATGAAAATGAGGAGCCGCCGCTCGAAGGACTCCCCGATGAAGACCGCGAGCCACCATCAGAAGAAGCAGCACTTCCCATACACGTAGAGCAGTCGACGGAAGAACAGAACCCACGGGAACCTTCTATACACGACCAGTCATCCACCACAGAACAAGGCCAAACTCAGGAAAGCCCAGATTCGGCCGTCTCGTTGGAGGATTCTCAGCCATTACAGCTGGATCTGTCAACTCTCGCAGGGCAGCACACGGAACAACCGCCGTCACGGCAAGCCGGCCAGTTTTCGGTTCGACCACAGAGCGAATCATCACCAGATATCGCGCCGGTGCCAGAGACGACATCTCAAGCCTCACCGACTCCAGCAAGCACCAATCAACCTACTACAGATCCAGTCTATACCACACAGCCAACTGGAAAGACAACTGTTGAGGAAATGACGGGTAGGCCAGTTGATTCAGAGGAAAGCAAGCTTACTGAGGAGGCGCCCACTGCCGACCCGGGTGTCTATGTAGAGCTGATAGAAAATCGCGTCCCAGAGCCAGAAGAGAAAGAACTAGACTATGGAGAAATACCCCCACCGGAGACTGAGACTGGAGGACAGTCGGCATCTACGTACCCCACACCACACACAGTTCCGGACTCAACAACTGTAGCAGCAGAGCTAGAAACGACCACCACCGAAGAGCACGGTCAATTCTCTCTTCCTACTACAGAAATATCGCTGACGACAACAGATGTCGAGATACCACCGACATCCCAAACAGGAATCACAGCGTCAACTAAAATTCCTCTATTTTTGTTTGCCAATTTTCCAGAGTTTGGTGGGGAAAATTGGGCCAGCAATCAGCAGCCGTTTCCGTCACCAATCGGAAAAGAGGTTTCCATAATCGATGCTAAAATACCAACCTCAACGGATACATATATTCCCGAGGATACCACGGATGAAGCTGTACCCGCACCTTCAGCTACATCTACCCAACAAACAGAAAGTATAACACGCAAGCCAATACCTTCGCTGAAAACACGGCCGACGTTTTCCAAAAACTTCCGGTTCGGCAAGGATAAGGGCATCACCGTGACTGCGCCTCCCTCCGCCACTAACTCCGCCTACCGGCCGAGACTGGAACCAGGAGTGTTGAGTCTGACCGAGGTGCGCGCTGTTATACAGCCGTTCAGCCTGGCGGAGTTGCTCGTCGAGTCCAACCAGACCTTATCAGCTCTGATACGCAGCAAGCCAACGATGGAGCAGGTGATGGCCGTTGTTGAGAGACTCCAAGCGAGGCGAGATGGTCGTCTCACATCCCCTGCAAGTCAGCATGCTCAAACAACCGAGTCAGCACCAAACAAGTTTGAGAACGTATCACCCGAGGGGGAATATGAGCATGTTGTTACAGATTATCCCGCAGCCTCCTCTCAAGATGATTCGGATGAAACTGCTACAAAAAGACAGAAGCCACCAATGCCTGAGCCAGAGCCAGCCGATATAGCGGCCATCATAAAAGCGATGAAGCAGCGCCCTCCAGTTCCAACCACGCGTTCTCCTAGTGCAGCATCCCCAGAGTTTCCTTGGGAGACAAAGAGACGACTGCCAGCGGGACTGGCCGCAGTCAGGGGAAGCGGTCTTGTCTCTTCTCAACGTTCAAAGACCTCCACCTCAGCCCCCACCACCAGTAAGGCACCCACAGCTAAGGTGGCAGGGTCTATAGCAACGACAACAACATCCGCACCGCCCACGCGCAGAAAAACCTGGAGTCTTGCTGAGATTCTCACCGAGAAGAAAACGTCCCTTCCCGAATTCCTTGCAAAGGGAGGAAACATCAAGCAGCTGCTACTCCAATACAACAGTGTTAAAGACGACAAAGAAATACAGCCAGCAACTCCCGCCAAAGAGAAGACAAATATCAAGATTGCAGGCAGCGACAATAACGTGCCCAGCGAAGGAGTGACACGGGTGTCTAAAACAGAAGAAAAAGGGGACCAAATTGATGCATCAGCGACCACAGAATCGGAGGATACGGAGAAGGTGTACAGCTTAGCGGAAATTCTGAAGCTCCGAGGCATCACGCTGAAACAGTTCATATCTGGAGGAGGAAACGTGCGTGAACTGATGAAAGAGTATAACGGCGAAAACTGGCGGGACCGGGTCAAAACCACTCGAGCACCGGCCACGACCACCAGGCCGGCGCCTCCATTGCCTGCGAAGGAGGCTCAGGACAGCGGCGACGAGGATGGGGAGAGAGTCGCGGCTCCAGCGCCGGCCGAACCCACCACCCGAGACCCTGGCGTCATGCTGCCAACGCGGCCCAACAAATCGCCGCCCAGCCTGCGGCCACTCTTCGGCGAAGGAGGAGCGTACAGCGTCGGAGGGAGGATTGGTCTGCGGCTGGACGGCGGAGGACCACCGATCTACGGACGGCCCATCCTCCGCTCCCGCACAGCCAGCGCCAAACCACCGCCGCGAAGGCCCCAGTACCACGGCAACTACGACAACGACGGCCTGCCCAACACGCCGTACGTCTACCAGGGAGAGCGGTTCGACACCACCACGCCGATCCAGATCCCGGTCGACGACCTGTTCGAGCGTGTGAACCAGGAGACGGAGCCGGTGTGGTCGCCCGAGGACGACGGGGTGGAGGAGGAGCCGGCTCCGGACGCCAGCAGCTCGGTGCAGGACGCCGTCATCACCAGCAGCGTGGTCGGCGGGTTCGCGCTGCTCTTCTTCGTCGGTCTTCTGCTCTTCTGCCGGTGGCGGCAGCGCAAGGAGGTGAAGGCGCTGCGTCCCGGTATTGCCGTCAGCAGCGACCGCAGCAGCAGCCCGCTGGACACCGCCAACATCGACCTCTCCAACTACGCCAAAGCCTACAAGAAGAAGTCGGCCGGCTTCTGGGGATCGTTGAGGAAGTCGTTCAACGGGAGGTACGCCGCTGCGTATTCAGAAAACCCGTATGGCGGGGTGATGAACAGCACGTGACTGAAGTGAGGGCGATGCTCCGCGAGAGAGGAGGTACCAACGCCTAGGTGAGGCGAAAAGCTGTGACAAATGACGTTTCAGAAAGTGTTATTATCTGTATAGACAATATGGTAAAGCAGTGAATACAGGGCTCTGT
This sequence comes from Lepas anatifera, assembly GCA_034440635.1. NCBI lineage: Eukaryota > Metazoa > Arthropoda > Thecostraca > Lepadidae > Lepas > Lepas anatifera. The sequence continues at coordinate 902,143 of JAOTON010000652.1, read as the reverse complement.
TGTGTGAATTTCATCATCAATGCAACCCTCTGGAGTTACGAAGAAATGTAACTTGTAAGAGGGTCGTATGGTCGAGGCGTATTTCCTTGCAACAAAGGAACTCAACACTGGACCTACTGCGGCGCTCTTCTCCACCTGCAATGGTAGTCTGCAGCTTGGAGGAGGCGGCCATCTTGCCAAGTGTACTAGCTTCCGGGCCGGCCGGTAATGCTGGGCCAGAGCTCACTTCGCCATAACCACACCCCACGCCGCATCACCAGCGACCAATTAACGGCCCGCTGACTCTGGCCTAGCGCCAGATGTAACGCTCAGCGTGATTGGCGGATCGGCGCGCGGCTACAAACCACTTCAGCCTACACGGACACTTTTTAAGGAGCGAGTGAGGGCCAGAAGTAGCCTGACCTGGCCTGCCAGTGTAATAGCACAAAGAATGAAGCTTGTGTTTATTCCTCACTGTCTGTTTGTACGGAGTAAAGCGAATTAAGAGTGCGAAGGACCGTCATGCATCCGCATGTTCATTGTGCAGAATCAAGAGAGCAGCTCTTTACATGCCGTACCTACTTAACTTTAAATGTGAAGGACTATATAGGTCGGCTCGGCTGCGCTGTAGGAAGTGGCGGTGTCAGTGAGACGTGATCGATTATACGATTTTAGACCGGCGTAAACTTGTATAATATGTTGTCTGGCGTTCATTTCATAATTTATTTAAGGGAAATCATGTAGGCAACCCAACGCTTAACCCGTCTTCAATTCGCAGAGGAGCGTGAATGCACTCCTCGGAAGGTCCCCATCGCAAAATGGAAATATGCTAAGGAAAAAGGTTGCGGGTTAAACCTAAGACATGCGCCTCAAAATTGTCCAATTTTCCCAGAACATAACATCTCGTTAATAAAAAAGCTGAATTTACAAGTTGCAGAATGCAACGCTGAATGCAACATTGCAATGGAACCAGTGTGGACGCTCTGTTAAACACAACGTGACTTGTCGATAATTTATTGTGCCGCAGTACATGCGGCAATGTACCATTTCCGTTGTTAATGCAAGCAGCAGTCTGTTTTCATTTTCAAAGAGTACGCCTGAGCTGAGATTCATTTGTGAGTGAGACATGGTGTGGTGAGAGGTCGAGTGTGATACCGCGTGTGCCGTCCGTCCAGTCAGGTGGACCTCAGGCGGCAAAGAGTCATTTATTTGTTATCCCTGCTCAAATAAACAACAACAAACTACACACTTGTCTCGAGACATAAACACCGTGTGAGGTTAGTCCCTATCCCTTCCTCAGTATCCGGGGTATAAAGACAGATGTGGTACGGTGAAAGCCAGGTCTATAATCTCACACAAGCCATATGATCGAAACATGACTAAATAAATAAAAAGTAGTTTGCTGTGTTCCAGCTTCCCGCATCCATGCAAAAATAGCTACAGTCCTACCACTGACCAAACAAACGGGAGGCGGAGTAGGGAAGAACACAGGACAATCGACAACAGCAGGGGAAGAACCCGCAGCGGAGGAGGTACTCACCGGTAGCGGTCGTAGGTGAAGTTGTTGACCATGTGCAGGGCTCGGGCCTCCGAGCAGTAGCTAAGCAGCGCAGACGTCTGCCGGTTACATCACCGGCTCCAGCAACCACACCACTCACATAACGTAGTCCAAGTACAACCGAAGTGCGGCGTCGGCTAACACTGCCGTACATAAACCACCGGACGGCTATTACCGCCGCACCGTGCCTAAACCAAATGACATCGTGATCAGTGATGCCTCATTTGGACGCCAGATTCTGCCAGAGTTAGCCAAATCCAGGGCTGAAATATGTAGCAGCAGACAACACCTATTTTGATGTGGTTAAGCGGTACTTATAGAGCCTGACAGAAGCAACACATGCTTGTTCTCATCCAGTAGTACGTGCTTCTTCTGTTCCGCGGCATCGTCGAGAGGTCAAATTGCTTAATAAATGATAAAAATACAATAGTTTTGTTCACCATTATTATAAATTGGCGGTGTATTTCTGGCTGCTTATCTACTGATAGCAATCTCAGAATTTGCAAACAGTATTATACGTAGCAGTAGAGAACTGCACAACACAAGCACCAGGAGTTGAATTAGGACATGACAATCGGGGTTACCCAAATTACTAAATCAGGATCCCCATCACAACGTCTCCTTTCCGTGAAAGAACTGCACTCGAGACCCGTTGAATCTATTCATCTCGAGCTGAAACTGCACACTGGTGCGCATTCGTCAGATAGTGCTTCAGCGTAGTAAAGTGATTTTAAACATAACCATTCAGGAGTCTGGTGTCTGGGATTACAAAACGACCCAAAGGGGACCGACGTAAAAACTTCCATATATGCAACCCTGTAAACTTTACGTTATAATTTGAGCAGCATTCCGTAACTACTGAGCCGCCTTCGCATTCTCACTTTTATTAAAACAGTGAAGAAAATTAATATGGGACACCCCGTCAGAGACATATCCACACAATAAGGCACCAAAGTACTCTCCAAGGTATCCCGGCTACATGAGCAGTTTCAGTAAACTGTATTTGCGTACCGAACCAGGGAGCGGACCAATCGACTTGTGTATCCAGGTGTCTGGTTCGTTTTTGCCACTCGGTCTTGGTGCTTTTCTATGAAGACTTTGGGTTTGTCCGTACCAGCAATATTTAAAGGAAAAATACAATATTTTCATTGAATATCAATTACTTTACTATAAAACAGAATTAGACAAGACAGAATAATTTGTTTTATGAACTTAACAAGCGCACTCGAGGGGGCCTCGGAAATCCCCCCCCAGCTATTTTTCCCAAGTAACTGGAAAACCACTCGTAGCCGAAAAACCATACCCGGCTAAATTTACAAGAATTCAACGACGCGTCAATTGGTTAAAGAATTTTGAAGCTCGGTATAATTCTTTTAATTATAGGCTTTCAAAGTCAGGCCTGAATTTTGAGATCGCCACAATCCCGCAGTCGGACCAGTGCGCTTGCATTTTACTTGACTGGTACTTTTGTTACACTCTAATATATTTTCCAGTTTATATTTATTTTTTTTTCTATGGGATTCCTCACATTGAAATATTATCAAGACTTATTAACTGCCACTTCTAGGAAAATTACCAACAGTATTAACGCATGTTCAATGGAAATATATGTATGTACACATATTTCACACGTCAGTCAATGCCTGGATACAATGCAATTCTGAGCCGACCTAGATACTACCCTGGACTTCCATGATACTGCCAATGTTTCACACGAGCTCCGCGCTAGCATAATGGCCGGAATCTGTTCTAAAGTCTGCATCTGCCACCCGATTATCGAATCGGACAGGGTCACGTCCGGAATATTCCTGGTCCCAAAAAAATCCCACTGAAGCACAATTCCATCCGCCAACCTGCATTATGTATGCAGAGATTGATATTAACAATGATATAGCTCAAAACACACCGAGCGTGGAGGGATGCTGCATATCCCCACTAACGTCCACTGTACGACAAGAACAGTGAGGGAATTTCGGCGGCAACCTGATACATAAGATGGACTGCAGCCATGTTCTTGTTGCACTCTATATGTGAAATTTAGCCTCTACTTCGAACTTGCTCCTTTCTGCGACTCCGCATGATATTTCCCATCGGCTGAACATCACAGACGTTACTGCATACATCACTGACGGTACTCCAAATTTCTGATTTGCGTTTTCGCATTGACGTATAAGCGTAATGTTCTGCAGAAAACTGCTGTTTATACCATATCCACACAGTGCAGGTCCATGAAGCCCTGTAACTCCCATACAACTGCCTGTGTAAATATCTTATCCGCTGGTGCAGGCTACTCACGTTGTTGAGGAAGCCGTGGAAGTAGGCGTACTGTCGCGCAATGTTCCGACACTGTTTGATAGCCTCGTCTGAAAACAAAACGGAGTGCGGCGCTGAATTTCCAGTATCTTCCATCACGTTCGACAGAGTTAGACATGCCGACGGGTTTGAAACGCAGCGATAGGCGAGAACACGCACTCAGTCCATCCTCCGCACCCAGGCACGATCCGCGACCGCGCAGAATGACTGAACCCGCAGAGACATGAGAATGCACACTGGACAGAAACAGAGCAATAAAGTAGTTTATTTCCAGAGACTGTCAAATCTGCGCGAAGGCCAAATATTGATGAGAACAGGGAAAATGATCATGAATTTTCGAGTCTCAATGAAACCAACGCATTGATACAAGTAATTCATACCAGCCTCATTTAATTACAATACTACATATACCTCCATCTTCCGTGTAAGACATCACAGTCATTTCTTCTCGAAATGTTCTTCCACCCACTAAAAATATGCACCAGTTAACACTGAAAACCAAACAGTAACATCTTATAACACGAGTAGCGCGGAACCATTTAACACAGCCACGCTGCTAATCTGTCAGCATCACATCTGTGCAACGTACCGAAGCAGGGTGACCCTCCTCAGCTGCTGCATCTCCTCCGGCGTGAAGTACAGCACCGTGGTGTAGGTGTGCGGCAGGGCGCGCAGGTAGGCCGACCACCGGCTGTCCGGGTTCAGCGCCTCCTCTAGCACGTGCAGCGTCAGGCCCAGCTGAGGCAGCGCGCGGGCCACCTTGTCGCGCACCAGCAGCGCACCTGCCGCGCCAGGTGGAGGCCGGTGTCACCCGCTACTGAGCTCAGAGTCAACCGGACACCAACTGACCACACGGCGAGTTTTGTGGCATGTAGCCTTCAGGATTGTCCTGCAGCAGCAGCAGGACAATGGCAGGACAGGAAACAACCAGTCCGAGTGCACGTAGCTCTAGTCAGTTGAACAGGATTGTTACCCGCCAGTTATCCCTTCCCGAGTGATACAAAAAGCATGATACTCTGTCATACAGTGGTTGGAAAAAACCTGTCGCTCAGGTATCCTGTGCGGTGCATACTCGCCATAGATTGCTGACCCATGATGCACCTAAACGGTTGTTCACGACACACTCACCCTCCAAATCCTTCTCCCCGGCCCAGTTACAGAGATAAATGGCCAATCGATCTGTCCGAGTCTCCATCACCTAACGGCGTGACTCACCCAGCGGCGACGCCCGCGCCGTCTCCAGGGTCATCATGAGGTCGCGCGGCACCTCGATGGCAGTGTCGCCCTCCGCCAGCGGCTCCGTGCACACCAGGCCCTCGCCCAGGGCGCCGAAGGCGGCTGGCTCCAGGCCGCTCACTGAGCCACCGTTCTCCAGCAGCCAGGAGCGCAGCGCCGCCAGCCGCTCCAGCCGGGGCGGCTCCGACGGCACCAGGGAGGGCGCTGCCGAGTCAGAGAGGGGTTATCGCACCACACGAGGCGGCTCCGACGGTACCACGGGAAGAGCGAGAAGGTCATTGAATCACTCGAGGCGGCTTCGGCGGTACCAGGGGAGGCTACATCGGTACCAGGGAGGCTAATCGGTACCAGGAAGGCTCTGCCGGATCAGAGAGGGGTCATCGAACCACACGAGGCGGCTCCGACAGTACTGATGGCACCACGGGAGGCGCTGCCAAGCCAGAGAGGGGTCATCAAACCACACGTTTTCTGCATTGTAGCACTTACAAAATAAGGAGCTATTGTAGGGCCTAATTTTATTTCAACACCTCAGCAAGTATACCTCTCAGTATTCGTTGTCACAAACAAACGATCGCTTCTTCCATCAAAACCAATCACTCAAACTCAAATTCAACCATCACATGAGAACCATGCATATGAACTTTTTTTCAAAATAAAAATAAAAACATGTAAGGCAAATAGATAGTATCATACTGCACTTAAGTATTACACAATTTATCAAGCCTAGAAATTAACACCAACATTAGTGCAAAAAAATAAGGACATAAGCCATTTACATATTTAGATTGAATTACAGCCTCACATACCTTTCTGCATTGACTGAAGCTCCTGGAGCAGAGCATATATGCTTGTATAATTCTCCCATTCATCTGCCTTGCTCATTGTTCCAACTTGTGAGGCTTCTGCAAAACAGTGTTAGTTAATACTCGGTTTTTGTTCTCCCCAAGACTGTTAGGTAATCAACATGCATAGCTAGGTTTATATTTTTAGTGCTACCAGAAAGAGCCAAAAAACTTGCATTCCAATCAATATATCGAGCACTTCTCATTCATTGAAGACAAAAGCAGCCTGGTGTTCAATTCTAATGATCTATCATATTTAACTCAATGTTTCTGATGTCCCCGCCCAACACAACTCATCCATTATAGGGATTGTGAGCGAGGGGTCATCTGTCACACATGACAATACCTCTCCTCGCAAAAGAATAGGCAGCATAACCAGCATGATATGGTGAGTGGATGCCATGGAAATACTTAGTAGGTGCACTTACTTTCCAGAATCGCTTTTGCAAGGTCATCAATCTTCAGCTTGTCCTGATATGAGTGTTTTGGCTTGTCAGCCTTTGAACTTGATTTATTCTTCTTTCCCATGATTGCTGAAACCAGAGTGAGTGCACAAATCAGTTAACAGACAACAATCAAGTACAATAAATCTAAGTTTTACAGAATATGTCAAAACTCTCTGTAATTTGGCAAGTGCGCCTATTCAGAGTGGCCTTAATAACAAGTAAGCAATCAACAGGGATAGTTTAATGGCATATTATGGCATAAAGACTGGAAATTTCAAAAAGGTGCACAGTCTGCACAAACTAAGCATAACACTCAGCAGAAGCCACAGCAATGACACCCAAAATGAACTGTCCAGTCTTAGCCTTAGGAGCCCATCCTCAAATTGTTCCGTCTTTGCCGCTCAGAGAGGGCGTTCGCAAAGGAGCTGTCTGTTTACCACGCCCCCATCTAGACAACCCTACTTGTGTGGAGCTACCTGCCCTGCTCTGCATCTTCAGAGGAGCGCGCTCTCTGGATATATACCTAGGATCCTCGGCGCCGCCTGACCCTGGTTCGGCAGTCCAGAGCTCTGCACCCATGCCTGATGGCGGTGCTTCGCGAGGTGCTGCTTCGCGAGGCTGTTCAACGCTTCATGGCGCGAGGGGTATGTCCGTCAGGAACGGCGCCGTACAACAATCGTCCCAATTCCGAAGGCCGGGAAGGACAAGCGATACGTCGGAAACTACCGCCCCATCGTCCTGACCAGCCACCTGTCGAAGCTGATGGAGCGCCTGGTGCTCTCCCGCCTGTCGTACGCCGCCGCCATGCGGGATCTTATCCCCGCGGAGCAGGTCGGCTTCAGAGATGGGCGTGCAGTGGAAGACTCCATCGGGCGCCTGATCCAGCAAGTTCAGTATGGGTGCCAGCTCCCCAAGTCACGGTCTGGGAGGGCGGCCGACGGTACGACGGCCCAGAAGCTTGTCCCTCTCGCCTTCGACTTTGCGCGCGTCTACGATACGGTGGACCACAGACTCCTGAGGTCCAGACTACTGGAGATGGGCGTACCGTTGTGTCTGGTGCGCTGGACATGACAGTTTCTTCAGGGCCGTTGAGCCAAGGTTGAAGTCAACGGCGTGCTGAGCCGCGAACGGGTGTTCCGGGCAGGCCTGCCGCAAGGCAGTATCCTGTCCCCGACCCTGTTTCTGTTATGGGTTGCCCCGCTCGCGGCAGACCTCAGACGGATCCCAGGTGTCACCCCATTTTTGTACGCAGATGACACCGCTGCCCTCTGCGCGGGAAATGATATAGCCTCAGCGAAGTCCCGAGCCCAGCTGGCAGCTGACGCCCTCGTCCGTGGGGCCCAGCGCTCCAAGATGTCAGTGGCGGGGAGAAAACCCAGGCACTGGTGCTGTCAGTGGTCACGTAACGCCATCGACTGCGCCATCCAGGTGGCCGGCGAGACGGTGGCCGCGGGCGACCACCTTAAGCTCATGGGTGTAACGCTGGACCGCCTGCTCCACTTCGGAGCTCACTGCAAGACCCTCAGGACGCGAACCAGACCCCGACTCGCCCATCTCCACACACTCACCGGACGCGACCGGGGCCTCGACGAGAGGATGCTCAGGACAGTGGCCAACGGATACGTCCGCGGCGCCCTGGAGCACACCGGCCGCTGCCTGGCTACCGGCGACGCCCCCCTCACACGCCGAGGTCCTGGAAAGGGAGATTCGAGTCGCCGCCCGTCTCATCACCGGCTGCCCCATCTCCACCCCAACTCACGCCGTTATGGCAGAGGCCGGCCTGGTCCCGATACCGTCGCCCTAAACCACGCTGGCAGCGCGGTTCCTGGCGAAGGCCCGTGCCCTACCGCCATCCGACCCTCTCCGAGTCGTTGCAGACGCCAACGCCCCAGCAAGACTCTCCACAATCACTGGCTGGAGGGATGTCGGCCTCGCGGCGTGGCAGGCAGCGGGGGTCGCGTCCCCTGTGGAGCCAGTCCTCCCCTGGCACCTGCCCCCATGGACGAGCCCTGGCACGGTGACCTTCCGGTTGGATGTCGGGGAGGGGGTCCTGGCCGAGACACCGCCGAACCGGAGAAGAGAAGTCGCCACTCTGCACCTATCATCGCTCCCATAATGCACCACCTGGATTTGGACCGACGGGTCCGCGGACTCCGGCGTGCTAAACGGCGGTGCTGGCATTTTCATCGAGGAGCCCAACGCCGAGGAGCACTGCCTGCGAGTCCCCGCCGGAGCGCTGTGCTCGAGCTACCGCGCGGAGCTCGCAGCGCTGCACACAGCCCTCAGACACGTCCAGGAACACCCGGCGCACGTGGAAGACCCCATCGTCGTCTGCACCAACTCGCAGGCGGCACTAGCCACCCTCTGTCAAGGACCACCAGCCCAGACGTCACCCCTTGGGGCGGCGATCTGGAAGTCCCAATTGGAAATCTCATCCGAAGGCCGTCGCATCCACCTACAATTGGTGCCGTCTCACTGTGACCTAAGAGGTAACGAGGGAGCTGACCAGCTCGCCAAGGAGGCCTCTCTACTTCCGCAATAGAACGTCCCGATCGCACAAGGACGGTCCACCGAGCAGCGGCGAGAGCGGCCCGTTCCCGGGTCGCCCGTGGCCGCCCCCCGGGCTGGTATCGTCAGCTGATGGGGGAGCGGGCCCCGCCGCCCTTGACTCACGTCGAGAGGGGGACAGCTGCCGAGATCCACCAACTCCGAGCCGGCCACTGGTACGGCTCGGCAGCCTACCTCCACAGGATGGGGCAACCCCTCCCGGCAGTGCGCCCAGTGTAGCGACGTTCGCTGCCGGGCCAGCTGGTGCCGCCTCTGCCGGGAGGAGCCGGATATCCAGGCTCACATCCTCGGGAGGTGTCCGCCCCTGATGGCCACGCGCCATCGCCTCACCGGAACCATCTACCCGAGTCTGGAGGAGATGCGTGGCGACGACTACGTGGCGGCCGTGGCGAGGGCTGCCAGGTCCCTCCAGAGCCGGACGGCTACACCTCTGTAGGGAGGCTGGAGGGAAACCACAACTACACAACAGGTTCTGCTTCAGGTGGCGCCTCCTCTTCCGGAGTTGGCCCTATCCCCCCCCTGGACTTATGCCTCTTGTGAGGATCAGCCAGGGTGCGGAGGGGGGCTGGACTCTAGGAGCACGGCCTGATGACTTGGTCGGGGTGGATGGTCCTGCACTGACTGGTGTGGACGCAGACCCTCCAATTCCGCCTCGCCCTGCTCCAGGACTCTGGAGAGTTACTGGATAAGGAGACCCTCCAGCTACTTAAATGCGGCGTGCGGCCGGAGACCGCGCGATCCCGCCCGACGGACGACGGACGGCCCTCACCCGCCGCCCCCCCCGCCGCCCTCCGCCGACACATACGCCTGCACGATCGAAAGCAGGAGCACTCATGGGAGGCGTTGAAAACGTGCCGCTAACCGCTGTGAAATGCGTACTACAGCCCGATGCACTGCCGAGATTGGGCTCGGTGGTGTCGCCCGTTGTTCGGGTGGGTGGCATCACCTATGTGTCTCGTTATTTGTGAGGAGTGGCGCCCTCTGTGCAGGGCGGGGGTGGGGTCGACTGCAACTGGTGATGGTGTTTTTAATGTGTGCATGTTTTTTACTGTTTGCTGCATGTTTTCACCTCCATTCTCTTCCTCCTGTGGGATCTTCCCTAAACTTTGTATGTACTGTTTTATCTGTGTTTTGATTCTGCAATATATATATATATATATATATATATATATATATATATATATATATATATATGGATGTAAATATCCTTGTGCATCAGCTCCTATGCATGCAGTTTTGTTAGTACCTGAGCCTGCATCACTTCTCATATGATCAGTAACCAAGCCAACAAGCCAACACAGACTAAAACAGTCCAAAACTGATAACTGTATTCAGGGTCTGAACCACTTTGTTAATGAAAGAAAAAATTTTGGGTTCATCCTAGAATTTGCTTTGGTATGGCAGGGGATCAGGCTAAGGAATTTGATTATATTAGCCCTAATCAGATACAAATAGATGATATCTTCTCTGGAGTTGCTCTGGTGGAAGTGAATTGCACACATCCTGCAGCCTCCTCTGAGCTCCTCTCAGCTGTTTATTGAGGAGCTGGAAAGGGCACAGAACATGGGCAGTTTGTTGGCCTGTGAGCTCTTACTTGGGATAATACCTGCAAAGTTACCCCTATTCTAGCAATATTAAAACCTAAGTTTTAAGTTAAGTACTTGTCACCCAAATTCTAGGTTTCAATGAGCATGAAGCACTTATCTATCACACTATAATCAGCAGTACTGAGCTCAGGTTCATGCTCAAAAGCATCAATTGCACAGAAGAATGGATTGATCCCAGTTGAATAAAGACAACTCTGGTTACATGCATGACTATCATTTTCTGTTGGTGCTGGAAACACTTCTATGAAACCACAGTCTCAGCTTCCTATATCAGTATGAAGATGAAGATGTAGATATAGATGTATATATAGACAGTATAACAGTGTATCCACCATTTAACTGAAATTATGGCAATAGAATGCATACAGTTCAGGAAGTGGCATACTGTTCTTGAGAGTCAAAAGCTTAATTCACTGGAACAAATCACACTGTGTGAAGGTAAAACAGTCTAATAATTGAGTTATTCTATGCCTAGCCATGCAACACAAGGTAAAACCTGCCTAATCACCACTTTTCAGCATCATTTCAGATGATAATCCACAGGAACAAGTTTTCTCACGCCTTAACCCCCACTGGCTACCTGCCTGACAGCGCTGGATTGAGAAAAATAATAATTTTAGAACATTTTTTCAGCTATATTTTGTATTCCTAGTAGTATTTTGCATGATTTCTTGAAAACTATGCCCAAGAATCCCATACAAGTTAGGTATAAAAGATTTTTCAATGCAATCTCTACTATCAACATTTTCCAAATAAAAATTTCAGGTAAAGTTCAAAGCTGGATATCTTAATGCAAAGAACTCCCTCAAAATGACATGTAGTGTGTATCAACCAGGCAGACGGCTTCACAAGTTATCTTTAAGTGGCCTTGGGGCTATCTGAAAAAATAGGCCTAAGAGTTCCCAATTTTGGCAACATCCATTTCCAAATTTTGAACAAGCATTTCCAATGATGGGTCATTGTTCTCATTATTGAGAGTGTGGCTATTTTCGGAAATTCTGACCAGTTTCCCCCAGTAATGGAAGTGCTGTCCCAAACCCGGTCTGCCAGAGCACTGCCTCGACGAGATCCCATCATAGTCTGCTATATATTGGCAGGCTGGATGTTATCAATTAAATTATTATCAATCAGTGATTCATTCACTGCATTCGCCAATACCCTTACCTTCTTACCTCGTTCTGCGGGCTTGTAGGTAATATCCTCAGTTCACAAATGATCTCGTTTCGAACCCTGGCGAAATAAATCAGGCTCAATTGATCAATTGATCAAACTTATCATTTGATATTTAAGTTGCAGGACTACTTTACTACCAGAAGCGCCTTTGCGTTGTTATTTATTTGAGGGAGGAACAATCAAGATATCAAATTTCATGTACCAGGGTTCACGCGCCGGTACCACACCAAAAGATAATAAAAAGTGAATGTTGTGATACTGCCGCAGCTGCGACGGTAAGCTGCCATTTCCTTCCATATTAGAGGAAAGACCTTGAGCATAGGGGATTTTTCCAGCACCGTGTGCTGCACGTGTGGACGATCGGGGCTGTGTGTGTGTGTGGCTGATCGGGGAATGACCAGGAAAGAAGACCCTACTCCTAGGCGGATCCAGGGGAAAGGGAAGGGTCATCCCCCGATCGATCCATCCGGTGCCCACCACCCCGGCAGCCCCTTGGAACGCCAACCCCTCCCCCAAGATGCAGCAATGGCGCTCCACATTGCAATACCGGGCCCTAAAACTAACAACCCACAGGATGAGGGTCTTACCACAGGACGGCATTCGGGGAACAATCTCCTCGATTGAACTCCATCCCTGAGTTTGTGTTTGAATCCACCACGCGCCTCTCAGGATCGAAAGAGACGCGGCACAACATGTTCCAAAATCGTAGAAGAAACCCAAGAGTCCCGGACGGTGCTGTGCCTGGCCCGAAGGATAAGCGAACGATTCCCTTCGGCCGACTGATGGTCGCTGCCACCGTCACATCGCAGATGAATGCAAGTCTCACCCCCCCCGGTTGTTGCACCCGTTGATGCCTACAGTCATGGGCGCCGAAATTGCGGGGAGACGGGGGGACGTGTCCCCTCCTGTTGGCCAACCAGGGGGGCGTCCCCCAAAATGTTTTGGGTCAATCGTCATTAATGCTGTCAGGTACCGAATATGCCAAAATTCGCCTCCCCGGTCAGCACCAGCCCGGGTCCGTCCCCCGTGCGAAAATTCTGTGGCGGCGCCGCTGCCTACAGTGCCGCTGCTCGAGATCATCATCAGATTTTGAGATTGGAGTTTTAGGGCACGTCAGCTGCCAAGCTTATATGCCATCATATTTGGGGTTTAGGGCGCACCGACAACGTAGTTTCAAACAGCATAGTTACGGCCGCTGCTCGAGAGCTCTCCAGCCTATGTACAAGGCGACTCTCATGTTGCCACCGCGTGTCACATCCCGGCGAGGTTGGCCCGGAAGTCCAAAAACATGCCTCCTCCCGTTGAGGAACCCCATGAGGATCCCGCAGCGGCAGCCCGGATGGTGGACTCCAGGCGCCTCCCACCGTGCTCTCGTCGGGGACGAAAATAAGCATGTCTAGGTCTCTCCGGTCGGCGCGCAACCGGGGTCAAAGCGACGATGCACTAAGGGGACTTCTTCAGGACGGGATACAATCTGCCCAGAACGATATCCGGAGCCCCTTTTTGGCGCCTGTCACATGCCAAACGGTTAGACGGCCCTGGTCCAACAAATGATACAGTTATGTAAAGGGGGAAGCCGGGGCGGCAGGAACAGCCGCCCCCCCCCCCTGAGGGCCTCCTGAGGACACGATTTTGTAACAAGCAGGGCACTTTTTACCCCATCAGGGCCCTTTTGGCGCTGTCGCAGGGGCCCTTTTCGGGGCGCCGCCCCCCCCTGAGCGAAATCCTGGCTACGCCCCTGGTTATGTACAAAACAATGTTTCTCCCTCACTCATCTCTCCTACTCGTGACCGCATATCAAATATCTACATATTACGATTACCCGGTGGCTTATTCGATTCAATGGTAGGGGACACAGTATTTGATCCTGTCAGTTTATCGAGGGTCTGGGTGCTAATAAGTCGTTGGTATTGTCGCGTTTGTTTATTGACGCTTCCGCTGCAATGTGGAGGTTCGTGACCCAGCGATGGCTGACTTAATAAAATGCTTCTTCTATAGAATGGACTTTTCCACATTGAAAAAAAGATTCGGAGCTTTCAAGTTGTATTCAGCCCCTCGTCAGCAAGTAGTCGAATTGTATACCATACCATCCGAGTACTCGCTGGCGAAGGGCTGAATACAACTTGAACGCTCCGACTGGTTTTTTTCTTTCAAAGTGGAGTTCATTTGATAGTAAATACAACAAAAAAACTCCACTGTGTATTTCCAATAAGATACTTCTTTCAGAGAACGGCGAAATATCCCGCCTATGCTCATCAAGTGTTCTAGAAGTTTGACTCAAGGTTGCGTTTCTCACTTACGTAGAAATGAAATTGCAGTGCGTTTCGCGTTATATTCGCTTGAATTCCGGGGCTGAGTGGTCATCGGGATCGTGACGAATGGGGCGCCCGAAGCGTGCGGAAATTCGATATTCCGCTTTATCCTCAGATTATCTTGCGTTGATGGTATGTTTCCACTTCCGTCAACACATCTGTATACACATACACCATCTGACAGCTCCCCACGAGGCCACAAAAATGTTAGTTTCATTCTACAGCTAATGTTTCGCAAGCTGCAATCTGAAATCTAGCATGAGCTTGAACATCTATAGTCCGCCTGCTGAATCCATGAATACCTGTCCTGTCCTACATTTAATGGTATGGCGCCCTACGATAAGATCCGGCGCCCACCGATCCGTTTGACCATCATCCTCCATGGTCTGCGTGGTGCCCTTGTTCACCTCCCCGAACGTGTGCCCCCCCTCCGCTCAAAACCCTGGATACGACTACGCTGCTGTCAGTGATAAGAGCTCCGCTCAGCCATCGCGTTTTCAAGTCCCCGGCCCTTAAACTGTTTCTGAATCGTCCTCCCCTCTAGGTGTCGCACCCAAACACCGTGTACCGAAAGATGTGTATTTGCGCGGACTGCTGCAGGCATACATACAGGGCTGCGTCGGTCAGATGGCCTGACTAGCCACGCTCGGCGCCACGCTCCTGAGCCGCTCCCGATCCGCTTCTAGCCACCTAGCGGTTCCACAGCGAAGGAACCGGGCGCAGCAGCGCACCCGCGCGCCACCTGTCCGGCACACACACCGCTCTACTGCAATAATATTGCATGCCGTTCACCTTGCACACATCGAACCAAACACTTAAAGACCATATATGAATTTCCCATGTAAAATACTAGATTCTGTATTCGGTCGCCTGCCTGAATGCCATAGACCGGTCACAAGCTCAGCTACCACCGATGATGCGCTTTCTAAGCTGTTGTCCCAGTCGCGCTGTTGCTGCCAAATGCTGCCAGATGCTGATGCCAACAAAGCCGGTGCCTCCGATGCGCAGGCTATGTGCAATCAACTAGCGGTTGTATATATATATATTTATGTAAAACGAGTGCATACTTAACCGTCAACCACTCTACGTCTTGCACACCACAGTGATCCACACGCTAGTTACACACGGCGCGACACCGTACACAGGGGTTCATCCACACACGCTAACTCTCTGCGTAGACTCGCCGACAGAAGACGAACCAATGTGACGTAAAGTATTAGATGCCTACGATTCCAAACACCGAAAAACGGAGCAGCATGTCCGCCGTCGAACGCACGCTCGGCAGCAATAAACAAAAAAACAGGGAGAGCGCGGCATGGCAGCGCGCCCCCAGTGGGCGGGGCGCCGACAGACAGACACGCCTGCTCAGGGAAGCCGGCCGGCCCTCCGGCAGGCGGCGGTGGTGGCAGTGCTCAGGGAAGCCAGCACACAAACGCATTCAGTCCTCAGCAGAATGACGGCGCAGTCCCCAACTGCAGCGAAACGCAAACGAATGGTCGACTCGGACACAGCGCAGCAGCGGTAGTCACCGCCACCACACTCATCACCTCTCACCACACCAACACGCTGGCCTGAACGCATACGCACAGAAGCATAGCGACTCCGTGCGGCCGACCCCCATCCAAGGTCGAGGAAAAGTCCGACCGCTTGTTCGGATCATGGTATCCGGCCAGCTCGCTTTCGATAGATATTAATCATCAATAAAAGAGAAGCGACCTACACTCGGCATGGCCCGCCCATCCCCTTCCCTACTTCCACGTAAATCGGTCGTATTCGAGAGAGGAGAAACGGCGGGAGCCGACCAATCGCAACTGACGTAACACTACCCTCCTCTTACACCATGGCGTCTACTTCTTCTTGAGAGTGAAGAAGGAGCGCTTCTTGGGCTCGGCCTCCGAGCTGGCGGCCGGCAGGGTCTTGCTGGACTGTCCAGCGGAGGCGCCTCCGAGCGCCGCGCACGTCTCGTCCAGTGATGACACCCACTGGTGCATCTCAGAGTCGTCCTTGGCCTGGTACAGGTACTCCGCCCCGGTGATCGCCCTGTACACGGACACAGAGTCACAGCGGTGAACTGACGCGTTTGGCGAGACGGGCGGGAGAGGTCCCGGCATAGCGCTAGAACTGGACTACGGCATTGGCAATGAAGAATCTAGGCTAGTATACAAAGTACTGTCTGAAGTGGTTAGGTCATAAGCCTCATCGCCGTTCAGGAACATGTTTGGTAAAGCCATGTGAATTCCGCAAGCGCAGTGCGCCCCATTTATCGGCAATAAGGAGGACAGAGATGCTGGCGACCTCACTTGAGTCTGAAGACGTGTTTCTTTTTGCTGTAGTCGGAGGCAACTGAGACGGTGGCCTCGCGCAGCTCCAATGGAGCCTCGCCGTGGTGTGTGGCGGCGGCGCCCTGTCGCGCCGCGCGCGAGTCCTTGAAGGCCAGCAGCTGGCCTCCCTGCAGCTGCATCCACAGCTTCTCCCACGACCTGAGTCACACGCCCAGCTAGTGTCACCGCGGAATCCGCCAGGGAGATAACACACCCCAAACACGCTTACCGATATAATGAGCGAGAGCGAGAACGAGAGAGAGAGAGAGAGAGAGAGAGAGAGAGAGAGAGAGAGAGAGAGAGAGAGAGAGAGAGATCATTACGATGTGACGAGGCTGTACCTGTTGGAAGCCTTCTTGATGGTGGACTCCCACTCGTGTTTGCGGTTGAGGAAGCCTTCCATCAGCGCACCATCACCTCCCGGACTGGGACGCTCTGTGAAAACGCGCCGGTGTCACGTCACGCCCCCACCTCCACCACAGCCGCACCACAGAGGTCACGTGACCGGCTGACAGCCCACACTTCAGTGGAGCGGGAGCGGCAAAATTTGGAACGCTGAACCGGCTCGGTACGATACGTTCGGTATAATACACGCAAAAAAGTGGCAAACAGTCAATATTAATGATGGCTCAATAAAACATGCAAGAAAAATAGTTGTAAAAATCAAAGTCGTGAATCGAATTGACCAAATCTACCGTTGGTACCACACAAAGAAAGCCTAACGTGGTGCAAATGCAAATGGCAGTCGAGCTCATGCCAGGCACGGACCAGGTTGTACGTCTGCCGAGGAGCAGGCTCGAAGGCGGGGGAGGGGGAGGTGGGGGGGGCATGCCGACTCACCTGCCGCCGCGGCAATGTTACCCTCGTCATCGCTGACGCTGGTGGGGTCCGGCGGCGGCTTCGACTTTTTGAAGCGAAAACTGCGGAACGGAGACTTGCTGCGCGAGCGCGACTTTTTCTTCTCGGAGGAGGCGGAGCCAGCTGAGGGACGGACACTGATAGCTGAGGTACCCCGTGTCCCAGACGGCACCCCCCAGACGGCACCCCGGACACGGACACGATACCAGACGGTCGCGGCGGCACCGGCGCACCGAACGGCACACCAGAATCACGACGACCTCGTATCAACAGCGAACCCTTCAACTGACACTGAGAGAACGGCCGCCCCCGACAATGCCGGAGCCACTACCGAGGTTGTAGCGCACAAAGTGGTTTGACTGTGGAGCACTTTCCAACCCAGATTCTCCTTTTCAAGTATCCTATATTCGCAAGGTTGAGAAATTAGCTGTACTTTAGTGCCTTCACGAACTATTCAAAATCTAACACCATACCTGGAACTGCAAAAACTACGAAGTGAGCACGAACTTCCGAATCGATCACGATTTCAACGCTGTCACCAAAACCCAGACTTAGAGCGCGAAAACACAGCATCAGTGGTACGCATGAAGCTTGCTATAATACATCCGCAAAACGGAATGGAAGCCCTCGTACACGCGGTGAGCTCCGCAGTACCGATACCGAGCTACGAGGCCGTATAGCTGCACAGACCTGCCGCTGATCCGCGTACAGCGTACACGCCAGAGCAGTACAATACTGCTGCGAATACCCCAAACGCCGGGAAGCCCTCTGTCACCAGAGAAGCGACAAACAGTACTTCCGCCGAGAGTAAACCCGAGAGCAAACCAGAGAGCCCAAGCCGTGGTGTTTGCGGAAGTGTGAAGCCCATCGGTCCTCCACCGGTAAGTACGTGTTGTCCGAACTGCCCATCACCAGTCAACTTTGTCCACAGACACCCTGCAGGAAAAGCGGTCCACACAAGCCACCAGTGAAGCAGAGGATGGAAGGAGCGTTGTCCTAGGATATGCAACGGTAACACTGGATTAGGAGAGGAGGCACTGGAGGAAAACCAAATCATATACATTTAAAAGGCCAGGGTAGCGCCACGATAAACAAGGGTTTCTGCAGGTAATTACGATGTAGAGATGGTGTGGATTTACAGGCGGGGAAATCAGAGGAAGGAAACAGCCCTGAGAGGCGTGCAACAGAATGATCCGATGTAGTCAGAAGAAGCCGAAAAGCCCAGATAGACGCCACCGCGACCAACACAGAGCTCCCAGAAAGAGGCGAAGACCGGCGCGCCGCGACTGGCCTATTGCCTGGGAGGCCGCCGGAGGACTTACTGCGAGAGACGGGCTTGGTGGGAGTCGGGACGGCGCTGACGGCCGGCGCCGCCGCCCGCGGCGCCACCGTCGGGGCCGCACGCTCCGCCGGCGCGCTCTGTGCCGCTACAACACACATGCTCTTAACGTGCAGCTCACGTGCAGGACAAACGTGCTCAAGAGTGCGCCGCGCCGACGGCGGCCGTGCGGCGCATTGTTTCATGTCCACCAGAGGCGCTTTGGCAGGTACCCCACAGGTACCGAATCTCTTTCGCACTGACCATAGCCAGAGATAGAAATTAAAAATGCACTATCGGAAATGCTGGAAGAAAAGTACTAGCCATGCCAGAATTTAACGCACTTATGGTGGACATCAAACCATGAACAAGGCAAAAAGACATTCCGTTACGTGTTAGGTGAACATAGAAGATAACAGGTGCACTCACTACAATACTCTTACAGGGACATGCCAATACTGAAAGTCGTCGCTAACACGGCATGCTGTTTAAAAACAGAAACAGAGAGGCATCCAGTTCAATCAAAATAGTTCACCCAAAATATTCAAAGTTCCACAGCGTGGACAACATGTTCGAGCATGAAAAATGGGCCAGCCTGAGATACCGAGCTACAAAAAGGACACCGCAACTTCGCGACACAGACATATAGTTAACATTAGAAAACTGGGACACTAATCAATAAAGGTAGCTAGAAAGGCAGCTACATGAGGATGCATCCCAATACACACAACACCTATCCTCTTCCCAACCATGCCCAAAAATCACAAAACGAGGAACTGACAGATAGAGAAGACGACAAAAAGGGTATAGACCATGAGCAGAACCGACAACAACGAACTCTGGCCGGGAGCCCACCATGGCGCAGTGGTTAAAGAAGCAGCAGTTAGGGAGTAATTTTCTTTCTCAAAATGACCAGCATTCCGACAAATTTCCATTCATGGAAAAGAAAAAGTGCGCAGAAATCTGAAACAGATTTCTAAAATGAAAGATTAAATTCACTGGAGCATTTACTTTGATGCAGCTGATGCAATATTTATGTACGGAAGCAGCAAGCAGTACTGATCCAAGCAGAATACAGGGTAAAGAGGAAGAAATGCATTGAAAGGGGATGAAAAAGAAGTAAAAAAAATTGCGAGAGAGAGAGCGAGAGCGTAGAGAGAGAGCGAAAGAGCGAGAGAGCGAGAGCGAGAGAGCGAGAGCGAGAGCGAGAGAGAGAGCGAGAGAGAGAGCGAGAGAGCGAGAGAGCAAGAGAGAGAGAGAGAGAGAGAGAGCCATGGCGGGCCCCGGCCAGGGGAGCCACCGCTGTCGCTGTGCCAGGTACCTTGAATGGGCGCCACCTCGGGCTGGTACCGGCCGGGCTTGGCGGGCGGCGCGGCCACTGAGCGGGGGTAGGGGACCATTAGTCAGGGCTCACTGCACCAGCGTCATGTCGGCTGAGACACAGCCCGACAGCTCCGCCGGCCCGCTGTCTACGTGCCGTCCATCGCGCGGCGACTGTTAGTTCTATCGCTTCCAGGTGCCCGTGACCAACACCGGAAACCACGACCCCACCGGTCAGCGTAACGTTCGACCGACGCTCGAGACAGGCGATTCGTTAGTGACCACACCCTGATGGCAGGCAGCAGGCACATTCGCAATTGCTGCTGTGGGTGAGCCGTGAGGCACGTGCAGGGGGCAGCTGGCAGGGGCGTGCGGGCCGACAGTCGTGGCAAGGAAATGCGAAGGCATCTCATTCTTATTTTGGCTCGAATGGATAAGTCAATACTAAGCCGGTTAATCTAATTTATAGATTAAAAACGCGTTTTACACGCACATTTTACGTGGCGCTTCCTAGTTTTTTTCACTTTTTCAAACATATTATTTTTAATTTTCTCTGTCACCCAAAATATCAAAAACTATTTACCTAGTTTGTTTAACATTGTGTGAAATATCTACGTTAATTTTTTTCGCAAAATATAGTGCACAGATGTGAGACTCGAGAGTAAGCAATACGCTGATTCGCGCACTTTCGCTCTGAGCCACGCGCAGTCAATATTTCCCATCACATAATTTTACCGCACCAAAACAGTAAAGCTGCATATGTTCATAGTACGAAGAAAAAAAACGAAGACAACCTTAGTCACACCGCAGCCACCGGCGGCCTCGGTCAGCAGCCTACCTTCCTGCTGGGCTGGGCGGCTGGGCCTCTCCTCTGGTGACCGGGCGGCGGCCGCCTGCACCGCAGCCTGTGCCGGCGCCTGCTGCACCGCCCCCGCCCCCGCCCCGGCCGCTGTCGCCGGCGCGTCGGTAGCGTCGGACGGAGTCTCGTCTGGCGAGGAGGCCGAGCGACGCGCAGCCTCGGCTCGAGCGGCCTCCTCGGCAGCGCGCCGGGCCGCCTCCTCCTCCTGGCGCCGATGTAGCTCCTTCAACTCAAACTGTGGACCACAGGGTGTTCCAGTTTAACTCAAGGGAGAGATGACTCCAATAATTAGTTTAACAGAGAGAACTTGACCAAACGTGAACACAGTGTGCAGTTTAACCTAGGAGATGGCTCTTAACTCAAATGTGAACAGGGTGTTTCATTAAACCAAGGGAGAGATGAATCCCTCAACCCAAACTGTGGAGTAGCTCAGGAGCGAGATAACTCATTCCATTTTAAATGTTGTGAGTTGAGAGGCAAGAAAATGTCTGTTAATTCATGCATATTCACGGTCACATTAACAAAGGTAAAACAGGAAGCGCAGTAAAACATCTTTGGACTAAAAAGACAACCCAAGGGCATGACCTCTAAATGTCTAAAGAAATATGGAGAGAATGACCGTGGTCATAACCGCGAGTAAGTTCAACCGAAACACAGGCAACCCATTACAAGTACCTCCGATTTTAGCGTAACCTGACCCTGAGGTGTTTCGCTTTCTCACCGTTGTCAAACGTTCGAGAGCTGCGAACCTCTCCTCCTGGGCCGAAGCTGACTTTTCGAACGCCTCGTGTTTCTTAATCAGGTTCTCCACCTCATCAATCGAATGCTGGAAAACAAAACAACACGAATGTGTGCTTACGGTGATGTTTGGAATGGGTCCAGGTGACCGTGAGCACCTCGAAGATTGCGTTGCCGCATATCTGGCCACGTCCCATGGCGTGGAACTTGGTGGCCAAATTTGACCGTCACAGCCGACGCATCGTTTAAACCTCAAGTTCATCGTTATTATCCCCGAAAACGGAGTAATAAACACAAGAACTTAAAATAAAGTCAACAGCCTACTAGCCAATACCAATCCAGCGATTACAAACAAGTATCGCTTCCACCTGCTACCAGTATTGCCAAACCACACACCTACACACACACAACACATCCGGCGAGTTGATACGCGCAGCAGACGGCGGGGTCACACTCACGCCCAGTTCTCGGCTCTGGATGTAGCTCTCCTGAGCCATCAGCCACTGCTCGGCCACGGCGGCGTCACGCGCGAACTGGTAGACCTCCAGGATGAGCTGCAGGTACTCCCAGCGCTCCTCCCACCGCTGGTGCATGTCGTTGCGCTGGCTGGTCAGCTGCACCAGCTTCTCCTTGATCTGGCGACGTCAACGGAGAGAGGTGGTCACAGAACGGCGTTGGTTCGACAGGGGGACAAGGAGGAGCCCGAGGCACAAGAAGACATGATAAACGTGCGGAGTTCTCTCACCGAACTTGGACCCTGGGCCAAAATCGAGATTATATCAAATAGGACAAACTGCAGTAAGATCTTTGTTTGGCAGTTTTGCCGATTCCATGCCAGTTTGTTCCTGGTATATGTTTAAAGTAATGTTTGAGCTCAAATCGAGCTACTTTCATTCCACTATTCAACACAATAATAAACGTCATCTCATAAAAACGAGCCCCAACGAAAGTCGGGGGCCAGAACGGAACCACTCTGACAGCGCACCTCCTGTGAAGCGTAGTGGCTGCGACCCAGAAGCTCCTTGCCGAGCGACAGGCAGGCGGAGAAGTTGTCCTCGCGGGTGTCGATCTCGGCCTTCAGACTCTGGTGATTGTTCATCAGCAGCTCCACGCCGCTGACGTCCCTGGTCGCAGCACATAGCGGTGTTTATAGTGGAAACACGAGACGAGACGTCATACCGAACACCAGAAAAATTCCGAGAAGCGAACACACAATACTGAACTCCAAAAGCGATTGAAGAACTAGTAAAATGGTTCTAGCTGCAGTTCTACAACAGGATATGCTTCGGAATGGGAGGGGATAGGTGATCTCCACGCTGCTCATCCAAAAAACTACAGATTTCAGACAAATTGGGAAGAGGTAGGAAAATTGCGTAGCCGGCAAGTGCGGAATGCAACAATAAACCCAAATCCGATGAATGGTTGGTTCCACAGGAACTTTTTGTTGGCAGCAGGTTGGAGATCGACTGCCCTCCTTACCTTTTTTAGACCAGCGATGCTTATGCATTACAGTACTAATCTGGCCAAAACACGACTTTAAAATAACACATTTCATATTATCCATCCATACTAATTCCGCCAATCAGAGCATGCTGACCTCGGCTTCTCGGTGGAGCACATCTGGCGGCCCACGTCGTCCATCCACAGCATGAGGATGCGGCACATGTTGAAGAAGTTGAAGAGATCCCCGGTGTCGGCCAGCTTGGCCTTGCGGGCGTCACAGACGGCCTGCAGGTTCAGCCAGGCGTTCACCACCTCGGCCTCCCCTGTTGGTGATCTCCTTGGCCTTGTCGCCGGCATAGGCCGCCTGCAGCTTCATCGAGTCCTCCTGGATCTGACGGACCTGCAGGAGTTGGGCCGGTTAGTGAGAGATTTGAGCCCGTGCCACAGCAAAGCGCCAGAGGTTTCACATACACATATGCAGAGTCATGGCTAACAAGTCTCTGCGCCTCATCCATAGGTCTTGACGAGGGAGCCTACAAGCTCAGTACAATCCTATCAAACGTTCTTCATATCGGTATCGAACTGATGTTAAAACGACAAACGCTAGGCATAATAAAACCAAGAGAGCACTGGCGGAAGCCAAACAATACCGTCTGAACAGTCACCTCCCCTTCCGTGCACCCGCCCTGATGCTGCTGTACCTGCTGCTGGAGGTTCTGCAGGTCGGAGAGGAAGTTGGCGTGCTTGCGCTGCAGCGTCGACACGCTGACGGCGTCGCGACCGAGCTCGTCCGACATGGCCGTCTGCTTCTCCATGATCCGGTTCAGCGTGTCCTTGCAGTCGTGGAAGAACTTGTGCAGCTCCCAGCTGGCGGCCAGCATCTGAGGAGGTGCGTCAGAGGGAAGGCCGCGTCAGAGGGAAGGCTGTCCAGTGAACCATCGATACCTTAAGGTACAAATATCATAAGACGCCCGGTTCACGTAAAAAATAATTGACGAATTCACCACGCAATGCTGTCACCTGAGGTCACACAATTACTTAAAATGGCGATATATTCAGTTCCTCTACTCCCAGCAAACACTTAAAAAAGTCTTCAATCCATAAAAATCCCATCACATGATGCAAAAACTGCCTCTCACCCAATTTACAACCACAAATCAATCGTGCCGCCCCCGGCTTCAGCCGCCATGGTCTGAGCACGGGTTCTGACCTGGGTGCGGGTCTCGATGAGCTCCAGCAGGTCGGCCCACGAGTCGTTGAGTCCGTCCTTCCACTCGGCGATGGTGGCGGCGTCGCTGTGGCCGGCGGCGATCAGGCCGTCGGCGATCTCGTTCACAGCCGACACACGGTCCGTGCCCACCGTCTCCGTGTCGTGCGCGAACGTCTTGAAGCGCTCTTGCAGCATCTGGTGGAAGGACGAGTGAGGGTCATGATCTATCATAATGTCATATATGTATGTATGTATGAGCAGAAGTGGAGACAGGCACTGAACTTTGGTATCACTCCGTAGGCACAACTTCAAAATACCTTGTTCATTTTGATAGATATTTAATGTTTAAGACTGCAGAGGTACATTCAGGATAATAGCTCAACTTGAATAATCTCTCCACTTCTTCATCCCGCTCACAGCGCTGCCTCATGCTGGCGGGCACTCACGCAGACGTGGTCGTAGTCCTGGCCCAGTTCGTGGGAGCCCGCCACCACCTCGCGCTCTGCGATCCACTGTTCCAGGTCGTCTACCTCCCGGTTCAGCTGGAACAGCTGCAGGGCCTCGTCCAGGCGGCCGCGACGCTCCGACGCCAGGTCCTTCAGACCGGCGTACAGCTTGTCCACCTGCGCCTGGCGCACCATGATCTGCTGGCTGGAGAGGGGAGGTGACGGGAGGTCAGCGGGCGGAGCTGACACAGCTGCTGTGGTGGTGTGCTATTGTTGGAGGGAAAAGTGGTGGAGGCTTTAATGCTGTAAAAAAACAGAAGGTATAAGAAGGAGCTTACTGGTCCCCCAATTTGGGGATCTCATCATTGAGGAGGTCGCTGATCAAGGAAAGGACGTGTTTTAGACGCCGAATAAACTGACGGAATTCATACTGTTCTACCTTCTAAAACTCAGATTTGATGTTAATGGTACGTTGTCATTTCCTTTGGCTAAATGATCCACTAAATGTTACGCGTTTCAGATATATACGGAACAAGATAAAGCAAGACAAAATATGAAACATTTCACAATGTGTTGTGTTAATTGAAAATATACTGACAGCTCTTAAAAAAATTACTAAAAATTCACAATTATCATATTTCTATATGATTTTCGCACGTTATCTTCCGCTTCATTTTTAGCCTTAAAGTTAGAAAGGAAAACACTCAAGCTAAAAGTCCGGGAGACGTAGTGACCGAGCAGGCAGGCCACATCATTCCCGTTACAAATAAAATCCTTCCAGAATCTCGACCCCACGCTTCCCCATCCTGTAGCCCCGGCTCAGCTGACCTGTCGGGGTGGTCCTCGGCGATCAGCTGTTTGGCTGTCTCCCCCAGCTGGCGCACCGTCTCGGCGTAGTCCTCCACGGCGTTCTCCAGCGACTCGTGCTTCTTCATCAGGTTCTGCGCCGAGAACTCGTCCTTGCCGCGGTCGTCCACCATCATGTACAGCTCCTGCCGACAGACAAAGCGCCAGATACATTTGTGCAGTGTCAACAAAGCACCGAGGCAGAGCTTGCTGAGGAAGATTGAACGATTATCGTTCATTTCTTTGCTCATCGCACAGCTCGGCGAGCTAAAACATTCTTAGTCACCGAAGCGCTCCGGCCGTGAAGTCTCCCGAAGGAAGCATTGTCACTAAAAGGCTCAAGCAGAGGTTCCCTACTTTGCAGAAGTCGCACATAATTAACATTCCCCAAAGACCGCCCCTCAATAGCACACTACTGATTAGTTGTTTAATAGAATATTATGCATATATGCATGGTCAATAATCAGCAAGAAGTTATAGCAGCTAATGCAAACATTTCCAACGACCAGCTCCCTATACGTAAACCACGGACGGACCTGCTCGGACATCCAGGCCTCAGCTTCGTTGGCGTCGAAGAGGTACTGCTGGGCGCGCTCGGAGACGGCCAGCTTGGCCTTGCGCGCCTCCATGGCGTCCTGCAGCTGCTGCCACTGAGCGCGCAGCTCGCCGATCAGCTGGCCGAACTCCTCGGCGTCCTCGTGGCCATCGGCAATCAGCGCCTCTCCGTCCTTGCACACCTGCAGGAGCGGCGACACGCCGTTATACACCCGGGACTGCGGATGGTGGAGGTGATGGTAGACAGAGAATGAGCCGTATCGATGCCAAAATATACGAGCATCAAATCATAGCAATGCTGAATTCATTAAAATCATTGGTTCTCAGAAATATCGTCAGCTTTCCTATGGGGAGTCGATGAAACATACGAAAACCTGACGAAGACGTTTGGTCATGGTCCCTGGTCGTGAACACGTCAAGAAAGCGCGCCGAGATTTCACTTTGATCCCGAAACCAATCAACCCCCGATCCATCGCGAGCGCAGCCGCTGAAACCACCACCAGTCTTGCGGCGGCGTCTGTGCGGCGCCCCCGCCGGCGGCGGCGGCTCTCACCGTGTTGATGCGCGGCTCGTGGTTGGAGATCTCGTTCTGCAGGCTCTGGTTCCGCCGCGTCAGCATGTGCACCGTCACCAGGCTGTTGCCGTACTCTGGCGACTCGGCCTGCGGCATCTTCTCGGCGATCCACAGCTTCTCGTCCTCCACGTCGCGGCGGAACTGCAGCGCGTCCTTCTTCTTCTTCAGCTTCAGCTGGCGGTCCTGCGTGCAGCAGCAGAATGAGGACGTCATTATCTGGCCGGCTCCAAAGTGAGATATCTCTGACTTGACTGATTTTAACATTTTATCTAGATTTTGTTAGAGCAGATTACTACATTATTAACTTCAAACGTTCAGCGCAGTCCACATAATTTACATTTGCTTTCTTGAATATTATGCGACAGTCCACTGAATGTTTCATAAGCATGACCATCACCATCACCATCACCACGTTGACAACAGGTCGTACCTGGAGCGGGGTGCGTAGGCTCTCGAAGCGCTGCTGCACGCGCACCTTCTTCTCCTTGACCTCATCGGCCTTCTCCGGTGCCATCTTCTCCAGATGCTCGGCCTGGCTCTGCAGCTCGGTCACCTAGCAAAGACAAGGCCGGTGTCAAACAGGACGCGGGACTAAACATAGCCGCTCTCTACCCCAACCGTAGCCAACGAAACAAATATAAAATTGTCTCGGCTGTCTTCCAACGAAAATCACTCTACTTCACCACGATGCCTTTAAGCCTCCATTTGCCCTACCTGCTTGGCCTTGACGGCCATCTGGGTCTCGATCATCTGCTGCTTCTGCATGAGTATGTTGAGACTGGCCAGGTCGCTGGTATCGTCTCCGTGCATGATCTGGGTCTCCAGCTCGTCCACCCAGCCGTCGATGTCGTCGCAGGTCTGCTCGTACAACACCGCCCGGTTGGCGTCGAACAGCCGCTCGCCCTTGGCCTTGGTGACCGTCTCCAGCTGGTCGAAGTGGTCCTCCAGCTCGGAGATCTTGGGCCGCACCAGCTCCTGCATCTCCGGCTTGGCGTTGATCAGCTCCTCGCCGGACTCCTGGATGCGGTACAAACTGCCGGAGGAGCCATCGACGAGTTAGCGAGGTCCAGGCATGCAAGACATCCAAACCACATTCCTGTGCTACCTCCCTTGCAATGTTAACCCCTGGACTTCTACATAATGCATCCCATATGTGTCAGCAGCCTGTAACCACCGGCCCACACTGAGGAGTGAGACGTTATGCGCCCACGTACAGCGCAGAACAGCGCACTGACAGCGCACCCTCAATGCACTGACCGGTCCTTGTTGCTCTGAATCTCGGCCTCGAAGGCCTGGTGGCGGGTCCACTTGCTGTGCACCGTCTTGGCGGAGCGGTAGCTGTCGTCCTGAGCGCTGATGCTCTTCTCCTGGATCCATTCTCCCAGTTCCTCGCAGTCCTGCAGGAACTGGTGCAGCTGCAGCTGGTCCCGCAGCCGCTCCATCTCCAGCATAGCGCGCTCCCTGCACCAGGGAGGGGCCAGTCATCCACTGCAGGGAGGGGGGTGTAGGACCCTCCCTGCACGCAGGTGGGACGGTCATCCACTGCAGGGGGACCTTCCTTGCACGCGGGAGGGGTGGTCATCCACTGCAGGGGGAACCTTCCTGCACGCGGGAGGACGGTCATCCACTGCGGGGGCCTTCCCTACACGCGGGAGGGCAGTCATCCACTGCAGGGGGAACCTTCCTGCACGCGGGAGGGACGGTCATCCACTGCAAGGGGTAGGACCCTCCCTACAAGTGGGAGGGCGTCCATCCACTGCAGGGGTAAGGGTGTAGGACCCTCCCTGCACGCGGGAAGAGTCGTCATCCACTGCGGTGAGAGGGGGTGTAAGACCCTCCCTGTACGCGGGAGCGACCGTCACCCACAGAGAACTACATTGGACGGTACTGAGCCCTACCACATGGCATCGCCCATACGGGGCCAGATGGAACAGATGGCATGGTTACGGTTGTAACGCATGAAATAAAGCACAAAACAGAAATCTAGCCTCATAGCGCTGGTCATATAAAGCTGTAATGCAGATGTTGGTCCGGGTATAGGAGCAGTCAAGCTGACTTTTTAATCCGGTGATAATTTTACAAATACACTTAACACGTAAGAAAACCATAAAATCCCATTGTTAGTGGGTCAATCTGCGTACATGTACAACGTATATACCACGGTGAGGTATGTATATAAACAGCCTTGGAAAAAAACTTACAATTTACAGACGATCAAACTTGGCAGCAAGGCCGCATGGGTTAAAAGACTTTGACGTCAACCAATTTACCACAGCCAACACTTAGTCACAACGTATATACCAGGTGAGGTATGTATATGAACAGCCTTGAAAAAACCTACAATTTACAGACGATCAAACTTGGCAGCAAGGCCGCATGGGTTAAAAGACTTTGACGTCAACCAATTTACCACAGCTCAACACTTAGTCATGGCTAATATCAGACAACAATTAAGTAAATGAAAAACAAAACTGTGCGGCCCTGGAGCCATTTCGTGCACCCACCCACCTATTGTTTTCGCGCCGTTCAGCGATGTTCTCCGCCTTCTTCTGGATCTTATCGGCGGCGTAGTGGCCCTCCTCGGCCAGCCTCTTGGCGAACTGGAGAATGCCGTTGAGCTTCTCGTCGTTGGCCTCCATAGTGGTGAGGAAGGCCTCGAACCGCTTGATCTGGTCCTCGGCCTGCTCGAGGTTAGCCTGCCGCGGAACACACCTCCGTTACGCACCGATACCAGGTACCGAGCAATCAGCCTGCGTCGAAATCAATAACACACAGAATTCACGTTTACAGTTCTAAGCGCAAGCTCATATCTACAATGCGTCAACTTCTGTGGTATGCGATCTGGCGAGTGCACCACGAACCGGCGGGTGGTTCGCTGGACACGGATTCCTCACAGCCAAGCGGTGGTCTCCGGAGGGCTTACCGGCGTGTCGACCTTGCTGAGGAAGTTCTCCTGCTGGCTGAGCGCCACCTCGCCCATCTTGGCGTCCCGCAGGAACATCTGGTAGTTGAGGCTCTGCGACAGCAGCTGTTGCCTGTTCTCCCACATCTTGTGCAGCTCTTCCCAGCTGCCGGCCAGAACCGGAGACGGTCAACCCGCAGAGCAGCGCATCACATGGAATACCATCACACATAAGTCTTAGCGCAGAACCAGTGGGCCACCCAAAGGACTTTCAATAATACAGTCCCATGTCGAAATAGTGGCCTTGCTTCAAAGTTTTTCACAGGCTCTAACTCAGAAAATAACATACCCAATCCTGTTAACAAGGAACAACCTTAACCATTAAAATATAAACACTTCCATAGTTTCAACACAAACAGCAGGCCGTCACCCGTAAAACCTGAACAGTTCCGGGGGAGGCTAGTCCGTGCCGTAGCGAAGCGCCCGCTATTGGTCACAAATGCACACAACAGGGCTAGTTTTACAACCACTCTGAACAAATGACGACCTAACTTTGAATGTCACCTACAATTATTCCAATTTCCCATTAGTAATACATTAATCTTTCGAATCAAGGTAGCCAGTCTTCACTATCTTCTGTATTCACTAGTTTTCTCCATCCCGATAACGACGCATCAAACGCGGCTCCGCTGCTGCTGCCCACTGAGCCATAATACCATCAATGTATAGCGGGTGTGTCCAACGACGTGAATACAAGACAAGACTGACCCGTCCTTGAGCGCCTTGAGCCGCTCGCGCAGGAACATGTACTGCGGGTCGTCGGGCGGCGTCACGTCCTCGGCCGTCACGCGCTCGCCGTACTCCATCATCGAGTTGTAGTCGTCGTTGTAGTTGTCGATCTCCTCGCGGATGGTCTGGTGCTCTGTCAGTACAGGACACCGCCGGCGTCAGCGCACCCATTCGAAACGACAGCTCTACAGCGTCTGACCTGATCCGATTGGGGAATACAGGAACTTATGCCTGAGCAGAAGGTGCCTCAGGGTCAACAAAGACGGAGTCTTCAGTTTAAAAGTTTCAATGATTTGTTTTACCACAACTAAAACTACACCTTCACTTCAAGGAGCAAGAGCCTGATAACTGTAACCGCTCTGTCATAGTTAAGTACGGCCAGTTCTCCCTGCCACCCAACAGACCAGCTGTCGCGTGGTCAGCTGACACGTGGTCAGCTGACACGTGGTCAGCTGACACGTGGTCAGCTGACGCGTGGCCAGCTGACGCGTGGCCAGCTGACGCGTGGCCAGCTGACGCGCGGTCAGCTGGCGCTTGCTCAGCTGTGCCAGTACTCACGGCTGAGCAGGCGCTCCGCCTCCGGCAGAGACTGCGGGATGTCCTCCGAGGCCACATCTGTCTGCGTCTTGGTCAGCCAGGCCGAGAAGTGGTCCAGGTCGCGCAGGAAGCGGTGCAGGTCGCCCGCCTCCTCCAGCTTCGAGTAGCGCTCCTTCAGCAGCTCCGTCATCTCCTTCCACGGCTGCCAAACAGAGAAGTGTCAGTGTGAAAAAACTCCCATAGATGAAACGTTTCATATTCCAATGACAGTACGTACAAGGCGATGCGAGTTCGGGAGTTTCCACTGATGACCAGCCAAGCAATCACAAATAAGTTACAGCACGTGCCAGAAGATCCTTCTCTCCAAGCGACATATTAAATCTCACACTGCTTCTCGTATAAAGAGCGGCAAAACTGGCGCTATCGACCACAGCGGCCTGGACTACCGGCCGGTGCCGGTCTTCGGCGCTGCCTGCGGCGCCGACTGAACGTCTCGCCTTCTTCTTCTTCTTTACCAGTAACGTCTTACCTCCTGGAGCTGGTTGATGTTTCGGCGGATCTCTGCCGCCTCGTCGGGCCGCTCGTGCTCGATGCGCTGCGCCTCGCGCTCCAGGTCGTCCAGTTTGGCCTGGATGGCGGCGATGTCGCGCTCCATGCCGTTGAGTTTCCTCTGCAGGGTCATGATGCCGGCCTGCGACATCGGTGCGGTGTTAGACGCGGGGTAGCGTACCTTAACACGTACATACCGGCCGGGCCTGATGTAGACAAGTACATCTGGTGAGATCTGAGGCACAAGTACAATTACAAATAGAAGACGGTAAGTCAATCTGCAAAGCACGATATCTGCATTGGGTAAAACGAAATCAGAGCTCTCAAAACAGTGGTCAGACAGTGTAGGCAAGGCTGGCTTCACACGATGATCAGCGCAGGATACTGACCAGGTCGGAGCCGAGACCCTCGGTCTGGTGCAGCAGCTTGGTCTTCTCCTCGATCCAGCTGACCGTCTCGCGGATCTCGATGTGGAACGTCTGGTACTTGTGCGCGCTGTCCAGCTCCGTTTTCTTCTGCTCGGCCTTGTCGCGCAGCGCTGACCACTTGTCGTTCAGCTGCGGCACCAGGCGCGTTCGTCAGACGTGGAGTCGCACCGATCCGCTAAATCGCATCACCACTGGTCAACAGCCCTCTCAGAAATCAGAGCAGGCGATTCAGTGCGCAGTGCACAATACGGAAAGTATGAACCGCTAGTTAAGTAAGAATAGGTATGATTTAAGGACAAGACAACGCACAGTACACCACTGCACGAAACAAAGTTACAACACATTCCAACTATCCAGAAGAAAAACGATTAATTCAATTATCTCCCAGAAATAGCCCCTCCAACAAAACCACTCTCCCCAGACCCAGCCATCCGAGCCTGACCTCGGTCTGCTTGGCGACGATCTCCTCGCTGTTGGGGTGCTCCACCTGCAGCAGCTGCTTGGCCAGCTGGTTCACCACGCCCACTCGGCTGGCGTTGGCGTTCATCTCGTTGTCGAAGCCCTCGTACTGGTGCTTCAGGATCTCCACATCCTCCACGTCCTTGTCCTCGCCGGGCACCATGGTGTTGAGCATGCGGTCCTTCTCGGTGATCCACTGGTCGACGCGCTGCGCCTCCGAGAACAGCTTGTAGAGCGACATGGCGTCCAGCAGGCGCTGTTTGCGCAGTTGGCCCAGCTCGTTCAGCTCCTGGTACCTGTACACGGGCGGGGAGAAGAGCGGAGCTGAGGTCGAGACCAACCTTACTGCTCACACCGAACGACTGCTTTATGCACACCCTTAGACACATGAAATCATACATAAACGGAGACAGAGCTGTTGATGTTTATCATTAACTTCTGCACGTGGTATCAGATTCAAAACCTTCGAGCTGGTCCTTTCCATACGCCTAAACAATCCCAATTTCTCTGGCTGTTGTTGCTCGCACCAAGCACCCACCCTCCCTCCTCTTCCCTGACCGGAACCTCCTCACAACAACAGCCTCCTCACTATCACCTCCCCTGACTACAACATCCTCCCATGACCTCCCGTGACCAAGACTGACCTGTTCTCAATGCTAGCCGTGCGGCCCTGAACCTCAGGGTTCTCCCTGTACTCAGGTCCAATCTCGCCCGCCTGTCCCTGCAGCTGCTCGATGGTCTGCCGGTAGTTCTTCATGTCATCGTCCACATCCTTGTGCTTCTTCAGCAGGTTCTGCACGCTGCCCTCGTCGTTGCCGACGTCGTCCGAAGACACCAGCCGCAGCGTGTCCAGCATCCAGGTGTCCACGTCGTCGGCGTCGGTGAAGAACTGGTGGTAGCCGATGGCCTGCTCCAGCTGCTGTCGCCGCCGCTCCGCCTGCTCCTTCAGCCGGTTCCACATGTCCACGATCTCGTCGATGCGGCCGCGGATGCGGTCGGCGCCGAAGTGGCCCTGGTTGACCAGCTCGTCGCCCACCTGGGTGATGGCTAGCAGGTGCGACTCGTGGCTGATGAGGTCGTCTTCCAGACTCTGAGAGAGGCGGCCACAGGTCAGTTTCGGTGTATTCACGATGATGGGTGGGGTAGTGACTCGTTCATCCGATGTACCGATACAGAATATCAAGAATTCGTTAAATTGAATTCGTTAAATGCAAACACCATGAAGAAGCAAATTATGATTTATCACGAGCACAATGATTTGGTTAATCAACAATCCAGATCACAAAATACGCGAAGGTATAAAGACGACAAACTGTAAACAGAATATTCCAGCACAGCGATTAATGAAATATTACTGTGTTAATACACATCACACCAGTTCGAAGAAACAATAAAATGTGACAACAATTATTTTCTGCTCAGAAATCTCTACCAAGACCGCAACGCAAGTCACATCCAAACCCAGTGCACTCACCTTGTGCTTGGCCAGCAGAATGTTGACGGTGACCAGATCGTTGCCGATGGTGGCCGAGTTGAGGATGTTCTCCTTCTCGCGAATGTAGTTCTCCTCCTCGGCCATGTCCCAGTAGAACTGCCACAGCTGGCGCGACTCCTCCAGTCGCGAGCGCCGCTCCAGCGCCAGCTTCACCAGCTCGGCGTAGGCGTCCTGGCCGCGACACAGGCAGGGTCAGAGGGTCGCCGCGCGCACGGCGGGGACCAGCGCGCACCGCCGCCGCTCCGACAGTGGCGACAGCACAGCGCTGCCCTATCGTCACCAGATACCCACACTGAGATGGCAATGTTTACCGGAAAACGATAAGTAGGACCGCCTATCGTCACGTCTCTGTATTACACCTCACAGACTGCAGTTCAACGTGACATCCCATCACCTGATACACCATCTGACTCCATTGATCAGATCAACTCCTCAGTTTATCACAGACGGACGGTCAGCCAACAGCCTTAGTCTCTTTCCCTCCCCTCCCCCTCTGTGTCCCATAAAAACACGGTGCGCCGGTTTCCAGCCGACTCGCCTCCAGCTGCTGGACCCTCTCGACGACGATGGCCGGGTCGCACGGCCGGTAGCCCTCCTCCGTCTCTTCGTCCACGAAGCGGCGCGAGTGCTGTACCACCGTCTTCACCCTCTCACCCAGCACGTTGATGTCGGCCTGACGGCGACACCGGCAGGTCAGGAGTGAGCGAAGACAACACACCACAGGACCGGACAAGGCTACGCCGTGTAGGGAAGGTGGATATGTCCGCAGGGAGTTGATTTAGGGTAGACATACTGAGAGAGTCGCTGTTTATTTTTGGAGACACCAGGAAACCTATTCCGCTATCGTCGTCTCACACCGGCATTACAATGACCTTTGAATTAATAATATCGAAAACGACGCAGCAGCCCACAAATATGGCAACAGCCACCGCATTACATTATTGTAGTTGAAGCTTCAAAAGACATATTTGATATCTGATTCATTCGCTATGGAAAACGGAAACAAATATATGTTCTGCAAGGCCCTATCTAACAAAAAAAGATAAGAGAGTGTTGAGTGCCTCTTTCCAGCACAACTGAAATAGCATGGCTTACAGCACCGGGGCAGGCAATGACCTTTGTTGTCGGCGCGCCTAAACCACCAATTATGATGATGATGAGCACCGGGGCAACCGAAAATTCATTGCGACAGCACAGCATAGAAAATATAAGATAACCGACAGTCTCTATAAAGCCAACACATCGGCTACAAGGAGTAGAAGGGAGATGCGCCAACTGCTTCCAGCTACTCTACAATCCCCACTGCCTGACTTCCTGGCGCCGCTGCTTACCTCGATGAGAGCGTGCTTGGAGAGCAGGTCCTCCACACCCATGAGGTGTTTGCCATAGTCGTCGGAGAGCAGGCGCATCTTGTGCTCCTCCATGCTGTCCAGGATGTAGAGCATCTCCTGGAAGTTCTGCTGCAGCTGCAGGCTCAGCTCGAGGCGCATGCGGCGGGCGCGCAGCAGCTCCAGCAGGTAGTTCCACAGACGCAGCACGTTGTCCTTCCTGCGGCATCATCATCAGCACGCTCAGGGTTTCGAGCGAGCCGGTGCTAGGCTTTCTGCGCGTGGCTGGGTCGGACCATGTGGCGACCGCGACCAGGCGAAATCACAATAAAATAGGGCCGTAGAATGTCATGAATACCGTAGCGAGTATTGGAGCAAACAAATGAGGCAGAAAAGGAGGATGAAAAAGCCGTGGTCGGGAGAATAATAAATGCATAACCAGAGTCAAAGAAACAGACCGACCTGGAATAGGGAAGCGCAAGGAACAGTCTTGACTAGCTTGAAGCAGTCATTGATGGCCGCGACACAAAATGTTCATGTCCTTTTTACTAGTTCAAATTTCTATAAGAAAACCGACACACTCAAAACGATAGCTCCGGCCATCTATCGTGGGTCCTGCCCAGGTGGTGTGCCAGGCGGCACCAGCGTGGAGTTGATGCACTCCGTTCTGGCCTGGCATTGATGCAGGCAGCGTGCTGACCTGGCGTTGATGCGCTCGATGTCGTGGTAGTTCTCCGTCTGCAGCTCCTCCGCCACCGCCACCACGGCCAGCACCCGCTCCTCGTACGCCAGGATGTCGGTTTCGATGGCCTCGTGCTTCTTGGCAGAGGCCTCCACCGCCGTCAGGTCGAACCCGAAGTTGTCCTAGAGCAGTCACCAACAGCGTTTATAAATGGACCGGGTGATAGGTGAGAAGATGAAGCCTAGGTGGCGGAGGTGACAAGTTTGCCACTCGATCCACGTCTGTTAAAGATACATGGAATAGTACCGTGGCAACAGATAGCTAAAACAAATCGGCTCCATATTTACGCCTAAATGCCATGTCTCACATTAGGCCATGTACCTAACAGTTTTGCTGCATAAGTTTTTCAGCAAGCTCTATACGAGCAGTAACATTAAGATACATTGAATGGTACCGTGGTAACAGATAGCTAAAACAAATCGGCTCCATATTTACGCCTAAATGCCATGTCTCACATTAGGCCATGTACCCAACAGTTTTGCTGCATCAGTTTTTCAGCAAGCTCTATAGGAGCAGTAACAGTTTTACCAGTGTTACATCGATCATGCAAACATTCCCAGCTGTAAATAGGCGAGAACACTATAAAATGGATAGCACGCCACCACTATATACTATCCCCCCCTTCCTCCCACTGGAGGCCCGCTCAGCCCCTCCGCCGAGTTCGGTAACGCACCTGCGAGACCAGCCGCTGGTTCTCCGACAGCCAGGTCTCGCGCATGCCGGCCTTGCGGTCGAAGCGGGCGGCCAGCTGCTCCAGCTTCTCCTGCCGGATCAGCTCCTCGCGCAGCGCCAGCTCCCGCTCGTGTTCGGCTTTCTCCAGCCTGCCGGCGCCGCACCGCAGATGACGTCAGAGGCCACACCACACCGACAGTGCCGGGGTCACAGTGCTCACACTCGCAGCACGGCGGATGAAGACGGGCGGAAGGTTGCTTTGGTGCTGTTATCGATGATAAAAAAAAAAGTTTCTGATCGTCAATAACAACAGATATAACAATTTGCTAATAATTTTTACTTAGGATAGGTCATAGGCTCGAGGTACTTGTTATATCACAGTAATTCGTCACGACATATCACATTCATTCACTTCCCACCTACAGGTCACCGTACCCTAGCTGGGAGTGTTTCAGACAGCAATGACAATAATAACGGCCAGCGTCGGGAAGCACAAACGGAAGCTGCGGGGCAACTGACACCACCTGAACCAGTCTGCCACATGTAATACTGATCTGCGTGAGTAGCAGCAGCGGGTCAGCCAGCGCCTGCTCACCTCTCCCAGGCGCGGTTGATGTCGGCGATCATGAGGCCCTCGCGCGGCGTGTAGGGCCGCTGGTTGTTGGCGCGCATCTTAGACTTGAGCGTGAAGAGCAGGACCTCGAGGTTACCCTTCTCCACGAACCTGGGAAGATAGTTACACTGTTGGTGTGGCACCTGCAACCTCCGATAAGACTTAAAGGCGAGAATAATATACGCTTTCGATACCACTGAGCAGGGTGGTAGATTAAGGTCCTGTCTCACTTAATCCAGACTTTTTTACTCAATTTCACACAGCAGTTCGAACATAGTGCTGCAAATATAGTGCAAATATAGCAGGTCCAAACGAACAGAGCATCGAACATTCCGCCAAAAAAACGGCCAAGACAGTGATCGACAAGCAACAACATTTCATATCGCTGAAAGATGAAACAAGGCCATCATCATCAACTCCATCATCCCCAGCACAAACTCCTGAACATCGAGTCGCTTCAAACCGCACAGCCATCGCCACCATCCAGAACTCACTTGGGCGGCTTCTCGACGGTGCGGTAGGAGTTGAACTGAACCAGCTGCTCCTGCACGCCGCGCAGGCTGTTGGCGAACTGGCGCTGCCCCAGCTGCTCGATCATGTCGCGTATCCAGGCCAGCAGGTCGGACGTCAGCGTCTCGTACTCGTGGATCATGTGGTCGTTGTCCATCAGCGTACCCACCACCTTACCGATCCGCTTCGACTGAATGGTCTCGGCGCGCATCTTGGAGAAGTAGTGGTAGTAGGTGACGACGTAGGTGATGATGGACTTCTCGTCTGGCTGCTCCATGCACACGTCTGCCGGCAACAGTGGGTTAGGTCACGGAGAAGGTCACGTGTTTCATAAGATGCGACATGGTAGCAATACAAAAACCGTCATGACATGAATCTGGTAAGTGTACAACATTGGTTGAACTTATTCAATGATTACCTGCGGGTACAAGCAAGTGGCAGTTAAAGATGAAGTTCAAAAAATAGCAAAGGTAACATTTACGCGTTATTACCATAGTAAAAATTGGAACGGCAATGACCAATCCATTAAATC
This sequence comes from Lepas anatifera, assembly GCA_034440635.1. NCBI lineage: Eukaryota > Metazoa > Arthropoda > Thecostraca > Lepadidae > Lepas > Lepas anatifera. The sequence continues at coordinate 864,065 of JAOTON010000652.1, read as the reverse complement.
AGTGCAGCTCAACATCAACAAAAAACCGGCAAATGCGCAAGAACGGAGTGAACCAGGAAAGACCGCGCATCAGCTGCAGTAGACAATCTCCACTCTCCGCCTTCCACCCACCCTCAGGGTCGAGGAGCTTGGTGAGCCCCAGTTGCGACTCGGCCACATTGAAGGCGTTGTTGAGGTTGTGCATGGGATTAGCCTTGCTGAGCTTCTCATACTGGATGAGGTCGGCTCTGTGCTTGTGGATGAGGGCGTTGAAGGCGAGGCCGTCTCTCCAGGAGGTGGTGAAGTTGCGGATGTTGACGTTGTGATAGCCGGCAGTCTTCATCTGGCACCACAGCAGCAGTGCATCCTTGGCCGAGCGCGTCTCCTTAGAGTCGGTCTCCTCGATCGTGATGTCTTGGATCTGGCAACAGGCGGGGTAATCAGCAAGTTGTCGTTTAGCGTACACGATTGCCTACGTCAAATAGGGTTCTTTCTTGCATAAAACCGGTCAAACAGCTTTACTTCTACAGAATATGATGGTAAAAGACATACACTTTTTCGAAATAGTCTCATAACAGCTGGAAGCAATCTTGACTGGTTTAACCATTTAAGCCTGCGACACATGAGTGGAAATCATTGCCCCAAAAACCCTCCTACGTTTCTGCTTCGAAACGAGCCAGATAATACTTCCCCACGCCATCTTGTCGCCTTACAGGCCATCCTCTGCAGTACCGTTCCCCGCGGCCTCTGTACACCCAGTTGTTCTTGGGAAGAGATTCAGGTCGGCCTATCTCTGACCGGTATTTAGGCGACTACGGAAACTACGAACGCAAGTCTGCTTTGAGACGGGGTATCTAAGCGAGCACTTGGGGCTGATGCCCCCAGGCTACCGAATCAAGTACCAAATTTGTGAGTTATTGGCCAACACCTTCAACATCATTCCACAGCAACAAAATCAAGTTTGCAGATAGAGTAAGACATCATTACCAGAGTTGCAAGGAAGCTCTAGGGCGTCTCGATCGAATGAGAGTGAGCTCTGTCTCTCTGACAACATTAAATTGGGTCAAAAGTGAGCCACCGAATTTGTCTGTTCACGCCAGATTGCTAATTTACTAACTCTGAAAACTTATTGAAGTCAGATGAAAAAATGAGCAGGGCCATAAACAGGTTTGAACGGAAGTTAAGTCGCATCCAGTTGTTCACTCAAATCTACCTCACACAGACTTTTTACTCTGAAGGACAATTATTTTCCATCGAGCTAACCGAAACCGTGGGATTGATGAGCAAGAAATTGTATCTACAATAAAGAAGCCGGGGCAGGATATGAACAGATATCCCAGCAACAGAAACCTAACAAATTATACTATATTTTAACAGGTTTCTATATTATATTATTACTATATATCCACAGCCTTTTGTGACGTATAGGCCAAATTGCAAATCTCTTGGCTTGTTTTTTGCTCCTTTCACGTATTATAATTTTAGTTCTCTTCAGCGACCCATCTCACAGTCACTGAAAGCGGAGGACCGGGCAAGCATCACGTGTCATGAGCACGGCGGGAGATCTCTTCTCGACCATGAGGGCGCAGGCGGTCCTGGGAGGGTATCACTAACGCTGGGATACAAACCCGGCTCCAGAGCCTACGGGAGACCAAAATCCAGGGGTTCCTGACCTCCCCCTCCAAACTCCACGGGACCTCCAGGAATGGCCAAGAAGAAGACACCAAAAACTTCCCGAAGATATGGAAGAGTTTTTGGGGAAACCATGAAGACGAGGATGAATGCGCATCTCCTGTCTATTGCTGATTGGCATAAGTGCCAGTACCCGTTGAGAGGATATCGAAGACAACCAAATATCTAGTACCAAACCACTCAGAAAAATGACGCTGCAGACAGTGATAATAATTTAATTGAGAAAATAATTGAGCCAGAGTGAGCGAAGACTCGCCGTGAAAACGACCGTAAATGAGGAGGAGGGAGGAAGGAGGGGAATCCATAGCCGCGCGGCCAGAGTGCTTTGATGCTGTGGCATGAGTCTCTCAACAGGGACAAAAAGAATACACGAAAGAAAGAGCAAAGCTAAGGTTTGAGACTTGCCTTCCATAGTCACACAAGATAGTCGATGAGTATAGCATACTTCATTAGGTTGCTGTCGCTGGGAGCGCCCAGTATCGCTACTTTATTGTCACAGTAAGTCAATATAAAACTTACATTTACCGTTTGGGCTACCAAGCCAGAGTTTACTCTCATTCAGATTGAGCTCAAGTTGAGCGGCGCTTAACTTTGATTATTTCATCCTCCAATTACCACGGGTTATAATAATATGATACAATAAAATGTAGGCAACACAACAAGTTCACAAGTTAGGGCGTTCATACAGAGGTGCGAGCGATGGCTCGGCAGCATTGAGCAGAGCACCAGAGCGTGTTGCCAACGAGTCTGAGATCGGGCTGCAGTACCTGGAACCGCAGGATGATGGTCCAGATGAGACCCAGCGTCAGCCGCTGGTTCCCGTCAGTGATGTCGTGAGCGCCCAGGTTCTCCAGATGCACGCGCTGCTCCCGCAGAAACTGCAGCGCCTTCTCCACGTTCTCCAAACAGTGGATCCGCATCTTACCCTTGGTTGGCCGCGGCTGCCGGCCGGAAGGGCAACTGGTCAGATGACGTCACATATGAACTAAATTCAAACAGCAGATTTTTGCACGTGTTTTTAATGAAGCTGGCACCCTGAAGGGTGGTCCTCGCCTGGATCGCCTCGGGGGTCTCCAGTCCGGGTACGCATGACATTGCACTCTTTCATCCGTGTCTGCCACATTCATGCTCTACTGATATATTTGTAAAGAAAGAGCCCAACTCAAGGCGAGTCAATCGGGGTTCAATGGCTGAGAGATGGGCGTTGATATCCTTGTCCAATATGAAAGGAGCCCGTTCTGGGCGGAGGCGGGGGGCGGGGGCGGGGGCGGGGGCGGGGGCGGTGGGCGCCGATCGGCTGAGCTAAACAGCGAGGCGGGCCAAATCAGCGCCCCACTGACGTCACGGGCTGAGCCAACAGAACATCAGCCCACGCCCACAGCCCCGGAACACCCGGCGCATTCGAATGCGCCGTGCCGTCTACATCCACTGCAAAGCCAAACTAAAAAGCTGTCAATGTTTGGAAAAAACGCGCAGTGGATTTAAAGGAAACATACATGTCATTTTAACACGTATTACCAGACACCTGAATATGCATGACCTGACAGCATACACGTCGCCGCCGATAAAAAATGGGGACGGGGCCGCAGTCATATTCAAGCTCCCGCTAACCTGAGACTTTGCACCCAGGAAACAAAACTCGGCAGATTCGGGCTCCTTGTTGCCTTTCCCAAATACTGGCTATAAAACTGAACTTATTTTCCGAGCTTTTTGAAATCAGGAAATTGTTCGATGAAAGGTGGGCGGGGGGAGGGCTGGTCCCCCTTTTCCGACGTATGCCTGACAGTTCCCACTGATATCTGATCTCACCTCCCTCTCATAACCAGACCCAACCCAGCGATTTCCCACCTCAGCATCTATACCCGCTCGGAACAGCGCTACCCGGCAGCAGCGATATCTCCCACCTGGGCATCTATACCCACTCGGAACAGTGCTACCTCACAGCAGCGATATCTCCCACCTCGGCATCTATACCCACTCGGAACAGTGCTACCTCGCAGCAGCGATATCTCCCACCTCGGCATCTATACCCACTCCGAACAGCGTCACCCGACAGCAGTGATAATCTCCCACCTCAGCATCTATACCCGCTCGGAACAGCGCCACCCGACAGCAGCGATAATCTCCCACCTGGGCATCTATACCCGCTCGGAACAGCGCTACCTCACAACAGCGATAATCCCCCACCTGGGCATCTATACCCACTCGGAACAGCGCCACCCGACAGCAGCGATAATCTCCCACCTGGGCATCTATACCCGCTCGGAACAGGGCTACCTCGCAGCAGCACTAATCTCCCATATGCAGCCATTTCCGCCGGCTCTGACACACAGGCAACGCTGACCAAAGCACAGCCCCAGCAGCGGTCTGAATGAATCCCGGATGACCCGATCCCAGAAGTCGGTATGATGTCAGCGACACCGACCGGGTCTCGCCCAGTTGGCCCCCCGGGCCCGGCTATTTTGGGCGGTGGCGGCGGCCCGCCGGAACGGTGCCACCGGTGCAACCCCTCCGGGTGCGCCGACCGGGCGCAGCAGCCGGCGCTCCTCAGCGCGTGAGCTGCGCAGGTGGTGTACGACCCGATGCGGAACTAGAATGCGTTACTTTAGAGATTAACGGTATAGTGCACATCAAACAAGAAAAGTCGATTCCACAAAAATCGAAAAGTCGTCAAACAATTCGATTCCAGGCCCCGACTACATTCCAAGTTGGTTGGAATGTTAAGGCAGCATGTTCCACTTGAGAGTTTGGCTGAGAGAAGCAGGCATGAGGGTGGGGGATCCCCGTCCAAGATTTCAGATTCATATCCAAACGCCATAAGGTGTAGCATGGTAAGACTTTACCTAAAATTACTCAAAATACAATATGTTCCGATACTTAAAACAGCTCGGGTCTTGGAGACACACGTAAAGAAAGCAAGGCTGCCAAATTTATCCCGTCCCAGAGCCAGGGATCCCATTGTCTCCAGTAGTGAGAAGCAGCGTCCCAAAACCTGGGGTGCTGGGTGCCGAACGACACCCAGTCAAGCAGAATTTTCCACTCGCTTTTATTTATTTTTTTGCGAGTTTTCCACTCACTTCCAACAATACTACTATTGAATACTACTCAACAATACTTATTACAAAGGCCAGTTCCATTGCCTCCTCTACCAACGTCCACTGGAAAAAGAGGCAGCAGAATCGACTAGAAGATCGCCAATAAACTCGGCTCTTATGGGCTTCTTTCGCTTTTCTGAAAGAAAATCTGGCGATTTCTATTTTCTGGCCAATTATACCTGGCATCCTTATCTCCACCGATTTCAGTGGAACAACTGAATCGAAATTCTGGCGTGGCAAGACGCTCAGTGCCCCCTGCCCCACCGGAGAAAGTTCCAATGGGTGAACACCGCCACTAAATTCCACCACTCACAAAATTGGTGAGTGGAAAATTAGACACCCTAGCCTTGTTTTGCCAAAAAAATTAGCTGACCGCTTTGAAAGATACATTTCTGGAAAGCAGTTTATCTGTGCACATGATTTCTAGGCTTACGTCCTTGGAAAAGTTGTTTTTGTATTTCTGGTACCGAGAATAGTGAAAAACCATTTTTGGTCATCTTGTTCTTAAAAGCAATTATCTTGAAATTTGTATGCTAAGCAGCATATTTTTTTGACATTGTATGGTAGAAAATTGACCATTTATTGCAAAGAAAATAATTTTTATCCATATCAGCCCTTCATTGATGCGTCCACGCCCTGTGACACCCAAATCCACTCACGTCACCCTACGACACCCTAGGCATAAATTCGCTGATATTTAAGTTGAACTGAAAGTGTCCGGTACTTGAATACATTGAAACTCTACATTTTCATTAAATGATTTTTTTTTGGGCAACAAGAATGCATCCAGTTACCCTTCAAACATCGGCACTTTTTTGTATGGCTGGTCTGCGGCGTGGATTTACCAAATCACCGTCTTTACATCTAGTAAATAAAAGCGGCATTTTTAGGCTTTTTGAAAGGCCAGTTTCTTATTCGTTATTGACAAAACATTGTTAGTCTTCCTCTTGGTGTGCTTTTAGTTGTATAATTTTCTAGTCTATAATGATTTAGAAAATTAATTTAGAGCAATTTTTGAAATGCAAATTATGTAGCTCATGCGACCGGCAAGCGGCAAGCGATCAGAAATTTAAAGTAGTAGTCGCTCTGACGCTGTCGCAACCCGCCGCGCCTGGCTGATTGTAGACGAAAGGAAGAAACAACAGAAAGAAAGCTGTAGCTTCGATTAGATTGATAGAAAGCAGCATATTCATATGAAGGTGAGTAGATATGTGAAGAAGAGCTGGGGAATTGGCAGGTAAAGAAAAGAAACTTTTAGCAAGAGTCTGAAAGAATTTATTGCCATGATAGAAAGTTTGTAGTTTCGTCTGGGTTAGTTAAGTGTAAACCAAGGCTCTACTGGACCCTAGCATAGGTGTATGCGAGGTGCAGTGATTGAGGTCAGGAGTGGCCTCCAAAATTCCGATAACTATAGGTATAGGTATAGGAGAGGCGTTGTTCCGGACAGAAAAAAACTATACAGTGTATGGTTAGATAATTAATTTTGGGACTACGTATTGCATGAAAAAATCCCTTTTCATTTTTCACCACCTGCCGGTCTCGGAGGCCCCCTCTGCAGAGTTGGTCTAAGCGGGCCCCCAATATTTCGTCTCAGGGGCCCTTTAGAGCTGGTCGTGTGGGAGAGGAGAGGAGGGGAACAAGAGTTGGTCTAGGGAAGCCCCCCCCAAGAGTTGATCTTCATCCCACAAATGTTAGTCTTCGTGGCTCCCAGAGTTCTTTCCCCCGAAGGATGGTGTCAGAGGCCCCCAAAGAGTTATTTGTGGAAATTCACCAATTCGTTAAAAAAATTGGAGACTGCATCAGGGGTTTCAGTTGGTAAAGATTTACCTGCTTAACCCAAATTTTTCACATGGTAATGGTCAAACAATGCTGCTTGGGGACGATTTAAAAATATTTACTTTGAGAAAATTAAAGGAAATATCCATCCCTCAGTTCAAACAAGGGCTCTGAGAGTTTACCACCTGAGTACCCAAATTGGAAATTTTTTACTCCGCCATACATTTTGAGGGGAATTTTCCACTCACTCGCCATACATTCCGAGCTGAATTTTCCACTCGACACCCTAGCGCAAAACCTATTTTGGGTCACTGGTGAGAAGAGTCCATAAAGACAGCGACAGCGGTGCCCTGGCTGTGGGCGTTCCCGCGCGCCGTCCACTGCTGACATTTGTATGAGGTAGGGAGAGGAGGCGGTGAATCAGGGCAGCTGGCAGCTACATCACAACCAGCTCACCAGACTGTCCAGGGAGCCATCCTGCGACATCGATGACAAAAGGCCTGGACGCGTAGGCGGATCCAGGAAGGCCGATCGGGGTAAGGGCACATGGTCAGGGGAGGGGCGCTATCCTGACCAGGTGGGCTCCACTTTTGGACGGCAAAACATTTTAGGTGAGCGCCAAATCCTTCGCAGGGGGCGCCGATACTCGCAAACTAGGGGGAGCGAGGGGAGTGGGAAGCGATATTTCAGGGGGCGCTATCCATCTTTCAGGGGGGGGCGCTATGAACGTTTCAGGGGGCACCGAGGGTCTATGAGGGTGGGGAGTAAGTGTCCCCTTGCCCCCTGGATCCGCCTATGCCTGGAGGGACTGAGAACCTGGCCTTGTGACGGCCCGACTGGTGTAGGTCTGCTTCAAACCCAAAAAGGAAGTGTCCATTCGTTTAAGGACTGCTGAGGTTTGGAGAGAAAAAACATGAGAGCACGGCCGTCAAAGGAACACACCCCCCCCCCAGGTTTTTCGAGCCCGAGATAAGACAGGTTTTCAACGTAAATCTCGTGTCAGCATTTTTATTCTTCTGACCTCTAGAAACTGTAATATTGACGGTATGAAAAAATAAACAAAGTAGTTCCGACTGCATTTCTGACGAGCTTTCAATAGGCGTGTGCCACATTTTCCTAGCCCTGTTGGTTATCAAAGTTATACAGAATCATCCCCCACACCGTGGCGGAGGTGGTTCGTACCCGCCGCCAGGGCGCACCCTCAGCATGACGTCATGACGTACCAATCGCTCTCCGGACAGCACCTCCAGCAGCTTGAGCAGGTAGCGTCCATCCCGCAGGTCGGTGTAGAGGTCGGCGGTGCGACACTGCACACGCACCAGGTGCGAGTTCACCCACTTGGTGAACGTCTTCTTCTGTACGTTCTCTCGCTCGCCTGTAGAAGAGAAACGCGAGTTACACATTGGCATGGCAGTTTCGCAAAACGATCAGGATAGAACTATCGGGAAAAAGGTTCGGCACAGGCTTTGTGTTGTGGTTATAGGTCATTCAATCACCACGGGGTTTAAGAAAAACCGGTTTTAACGCGACAGCGGGGAAACTGGATCAAATATCAAAATCTTGTGATATCATCAAGCAAAATTCCTAGCATCATTTATATTTCAGTCAAGCCGTGCAGAACTTTTGCACAGTTCGAAGGCCACATTAGATGATACAGAGAGACTGCGGCATAAAAATGGATCGCGAGTGCTTGTTACACCTGACAGGAAACCCGGCAGCGCCAGATCATCCCATTTCCAGACGGACACGGCGCAGGTCACCGGGCAAAGGCCAACAAAGTCCCTGACGCGATGGAACTCTGTTCACCGATGCGCCACTGCGTCGTTCTTTTCACATTTAAACGTTGAGACAACGTATCGTAATATTCCGCAGGCACTATGTCTCCGGAAACAAGGCTCACAACGATGAATATTAGTGATGGTTACTTACAGCGATCAGACACGTTCTCGTTCTCAGACAAGAACTCGTTCAGATGGCGTTTAAGATCAGATCAGACCGAGTCAAAGGAATCCTGTATACCGAACATAACATTTTCGTGTAAAATAAGAATGTCATATTTGCGTAAAACAACCTAAATAAAATGGAGGAATACCCATTGATTGGGGTCTTCTGGCACCATAGATTTTCATATGGAAACAGGTGTTTTCAACGGTCTTGAAGACCAAGGTGTCAGTTCCCCGTTGGGCAGATGAGACCTATCGAATTTATCGGTTTCAGCCTTCTGAAGCTTATCCCACTTCAAAGCCTCCACGGAAGCAAAATAAACTTCAGTTCCAACACGTTTTTTGGGAATGCTTTTCAGAGGGGCGAATCCGACTCCCCTCTCCAAGTTTCGTCCATGGCGGACAAAGCAGACCAGTATCCTCCCCCTCTTCGAGCACAACACGCACAAATAGTCTTCACATATGCCAAATTCCACGGAGCAGGTCTCAAGAAAACTTCCCGCTGCTTTGGCAATATTCCCGAAACTATCGCCTACTTCGAGACGAAGCATAGAAGGCCGCGCCACCGACAGTTCTGAACTGACAAAGGGAACCTCTCGACAAGCTCAAACTCTGAAACGAGGTTGGTGCGACGAAAACACTTAGACCTCTCCCGTTCGAGCGCCGGATTAGGGCGCATGAGGGGACCTATGGGAGAGAGCATATTTATCACCACGTCCTCTGCATTTCCTTACATGAAACGTAAAATAGACATCACACAGCTCCGCACATTTAATTTGCCGATCATTCCAATCAATGTTCACAAAAGTAAGCGTAAGAGGAAACACGACATTTAAGGATTCTCAATATCCACAGCGACTGATCCTCAATTTTGGGAGGTAGCTACTACAAACCCTCCACTACCGTCAGAATCCGACGCTGGCCCAACTAGCGGCGCCGGCGAGTACACTGGCGTAATTTCGGCGGCGCGCGAGCACCCCTAAAGGTCAAAATAAAATCCCTACACAGTAGAAAGCAGCCCAAAAGCTTTTAAGCCAGATCTGAGACGGGCTCTTTATCATGGACAGCGATAATGGGCTAGGGTCCTCCCAAAATCACGGAACCAGACCGATGACTAATAGGGGATTCCGGTGGGCAAGGGGCCATCCGCCACCCCCCATTCGACTCTCAGCGCCCCTAAAAGGTCTCTTCGCATCCCTCCCCACCCCAGACGCGTGGGTCAGCGCCCTCCAATAGACTTTGCCACCAAAAAAGTGGCGCCCCCTTCCTTGTCTGCATGACACCCTCCGGACCATGGCCCCCCGATCGGAAATCCTTGATCCACCGATGCGATTGTTTCCGCCTTTTCTAATGATTTCCAAGGCCATCTTACACAATGTTTCCGAATTCGTCCCAGGTGCACGGCCTCGGTAGCCATCTTCTGGACTACGGTGAGTTTTGGCTACAATTCCGCCCTCTTTGTTGTCGCAAGGTTGGAGTCCATCCCCAAGGAAAAAATCCGTGGACACGGCACTGCCCAATGCCCATTAGTACTTTTTCAATTGACGAGATGGGTCCATTGAGGGTGCCCTCCGCAGACGAAAGTGTTTCACCGGCTATGATTTGGGGTTCCGCCATATGCGTCTAGTTTGTATGGCACGTATAACATTGAAAGGTGAGTCGCGCCAAATATAGACAATGTTTTATATCTCGACTGAATTTTCGTGTTTTCCCGCCCATTTGAAACGGAACATTACAGCGCGCTCCACCCTGTTACCTATATTGTTGTCCTGCGGCACTTCGGAAGTGCTCTCCAAAACAGTTCATAGCCTTATGCCACAAACGCCTCTCCAATCTCCTCCCTCTATCGGTTATATTCGGCCTGGGCCCCGTTCCCCTTCACTCTGAAGTCCGTCTCAACGCTCCGGACTTCAGCGAACTCGCGGCAGCCATAGTATGTGGCGGCACAGACGCCGCCCCTTCCGTGCCGAAAAGCACCATTGAATAGAAAAGGACATAAACAAAACAACGGAGATCAAGTAATGGCAAACAATTTCTAAAAATGGCATTATAAATACATCTTCATGTGCATGCTTCAAGGCACCACCACTTTCATGGAAACATTTCCCCTGAATTCCTCGTAAAGCAAGTGAACGCGCCTCCACCAATCAGCGGTCGCCATCCACCAGCTGCCGAATGCCCGCGAGGCACAGAGGTGACGGGGTCACGGTCGCCGGGAGCTGTCCACGCGCTGAAGCGGAGTTTGAGCGGCGGCAATGAAGAAAGGTTGAGTGGCGGATTAAAATATATGAATGCACAGCGGTCAGGATGTTCGTGGTGTGATTTTCTAAGAGTGAGATAGGGGGCGGGTAAATGTAGTCATGGGATATTCCATGTACGTGGGTAGATATATGGGAGAGAAGTGTAACGGTGTGCGATACTAAAAGGATTGCAAAAAAGATAACTTCCTAAAATCAGTCTGGTATGTGAATACAATTAACCGGTAAAGTCGCTGGCGCTGACTTCGAATCTGAAGAAGCGATTTCTGAAATCAAGGTACGAGTTAAAGAGTTTCAAAGCTTTCTTTTTTCGGCTCAGGATTTGGTTTATGAGCTACGTTTTTCTCGTTATTATGTTTCTGAACCAGAGTCAGAGTGATCTTGTATTCCTACGATTCAAAGTTCTCTTATTTCAAATTATACTTAATCGATTCGAATTAGGGCAAGGTCACAGATGAGGGCTGATCTTAACAATGATGAATCTCAGTGAAATGTTCAGATTTATGGTAGAGTTAGTTTTCCAGACAACAAAAAAAACTGTCGACAATTGAAAAAGGCGCGTTTACTTTCGCATCGTTTCAAACCAAGTTTACTTCTTTCGGACCATTTCCTTATGAGCAGGATGGGGAGAAGTACACGCTCCCACAGAGTCAAAACACATCCAGCAGTTTCTATACTACTATACTGCCCATACGTCAGGTCAAAATCTAGGCATTGAATCTAGTTATTTGGACCGAATTTCGATCCGTGGATGTGCATGAAGGTATGTAAACTCCGGTTCCATGCCCGTTATGCCCTAGTATTTCATCACTTGCGCGGTGGATCCATTGAAGTTACTTCAACCCTTCAGACCAAAGCGCTCCGCCACCTCTGTACACGTGTACTCCATCAGAGCCCTGCATGACAATGGAAGAAGGGGAAAACAGCGATAGATCTGAAGCAAAACTAGACAGCTTCATTCCGAATCCAAGCTTAGGAGAGTGATATGTTGATACCAAATAAACTACCTTAAACCAGCCCACAATTCTACACCTAAGCCAAGCGATAATATTTGCACGCCTATGAGCGTAACAAAAACATGGGACGAGGGGACGCGTCCCTTCCAAAATTGCCGCACGAAGCCTGATTTTTTAGCCTTTCCTCTTTCTTACCTAGGGTGGACCAATATAAGTCCACCTCTCCAGCCTACATTGGGCCCCCCCTCTCCGACCTGTCCACCTCTCCAGCCTACATTGGTGCCCCCCCTCTCCGACCTGTCCACCTCTCCAGCCTATATTGGTGACCCCCCCAACCTGTCCACCTCTCCAGCTTATATTGGTGACCCCCCGCCAACCTGTCCACCTCTCCAGCATATAACGGTGACCCCCCGCCGACCTGTCCCACCTCTGCAGCCTACATTGGTGACACCCCCCGCCGACCTGTCCACCTCTCCAGCCTACACTGGTGACCCCACGCCAACCTGTCCACCTCTCCAGCCTACACTGGTGACCCCCCCCGAACATGTCCACCTCTCCAGCCTACATTGGTGCCCCCCCGCCAACCTGTCCACCTCTCCAGCCTACACTGGTGACCCCCCGCCGACCTGTCCACCTCTCCAGCCTACATTGGTGCCCCCCCCGCCAACCTGTCCACCTCTCCAGCCTACACTGGTGACCCCCCGCCAACCTGTCCACCTCTCCAGCATAAACTGTCGATCCCCGCCGACCCCGGCCGCGGCTGGCCCCTCGGGCGGGATCGATCGGGCGGGCTTGTCGGTGGGCGGCGCCCTGAGGTGAACCCTCCCCGAAGGAGCGGAACCAGCGGCGCGTGCTGCCGAAGACAGGCACCTGACATAGCACGGCGCCTCGGGCGACACGCCACCACAGCACGACTGGCTGGCCCAAGACCCGACTCGCAGCAGCAGTCTTCAAAGTCATGGTTTCGTGCATGTTGGAGGGTTTTGGGCATTAGCGGATCCAAGATTCTTGAGCGGATCCAGGATTCTTGATGCGGAGGCGAGTACTTTTTATGCAGGATTGACAGTTTGGGCAATGGGTACGTGTTGGCAGCGCCTTCGATTAAAAGGAGGGGGGCTGCGGGGATACCATTACCTGCTCGATCCGCCACGATTTTAGGGCTCAAAAGAGCCAGGCTCTCGAGACTTGACACTCTCTTTGTAAGGCCGCAAATGACACTGATGTTTTTCGTAGCTCAATGTGTTGTTGCAAAATATGCACGATAAAATAGCAATCAATAATAACTAGGATCGCACTCTAATTTCGAGCAATAGGATAATCTATTTAGTCGTATGAGTACTTTCTTTTCGCTAAGAACTTGCCCTTACGCCCACAAAATTGTGTGTATTACATTACAGTCACGGCGTGCTGTAGGCGGATTCAGGATTTCCGATTGAGAAGGAGGGGGCACATTGTCGGAAGGGGGCAACATCCAGACCAGGGGGAGCCAAAACCTATCAGGTGGGCGCGCCGATACTCGCATCCTGCTGGGGGCGGATGGGGGGGTGGAAAACGGCACTTCAATTGGGCACCATCGACATTTTAGAGGGCGCCACGACCATTTCAGAGGGCCCCGTAGGGTCAACTGGGAAGGGGGGCAAGTGCCCCCACTTGGCATCCCCTGGACGCCCTTTGCGGCGTGCGGGTGTCTTTTTACATTGCGATTTACATGTTACGCTTCAATGAAAATCATTGGTTTTCAGTGAATCTGTCGGTGTGTTTTAACACACATATATCTGCCCTTTCCTCAGTCCTCTTGGATAATTTTTCCCCATCTGGAGCCTGGAACATCACAATAGAAGTGACGATTGGCCTGCTGTTAAGGTCCATCCATTACTTTAATTAATTGAACAAAGACAACAGTGGGAAGTACTCCTCATTGAGCAAGGAACGATGAATACAAACACAAGGGCTTTTGCCATGAATGAACAGTCATCTGCGCAATCACCTTGATACCAAAAAGGAACATTAATAACATCCATAAACACCCAATCCCTGGACCATGTAGAGCAGGACGTTCTGTTTCCCTTGAAGCTGGCAGTGCATAACACAAGAAAACCAGACAACCCGGAGCAGCTCCAACCACAGAAGACAACGCCCACCCCGGCTCGGTTGTCCCGGTACCGCACCGAGGCTTTCACCCTCCCTTTCGTGACGCCCACACATCGCCGGAGGCGGTCAGTATTCACCGAGCTCCAGTGGATCGTTTCTGGACATAACAATAAGCAGCGCGCCGATTCCACTACAGAAATACAACGTATCGTCGTACCTCTACGGTTGCCGACAATCAGATCGTAAATGTTGGTGACGTCATCGGACGGCTGGCGGAGCTGTGGTGACGTCAGCAGAGGATTTAGCACGTAGTTGGTCAGCTCCTCCACGTCCGGTTCGTCCGTATCCCACATGGTCACGACAGCGCAGACGGTCTGTGTGTGTTACGACAGCCGCTCGCTCGCAGGCAGGCTCCTGACCTCGCACACGCCGGCACCGCCCGAGGCTGTTCGTCTCGGTCCGAACTCGGAGCACCACCACCAGCCATGGTCTGCGATTGTTTCCTGACGCTTTAATACGAGGCAGTCAATCAACCCGATCGCCGGTTCGGGTTCGCGATCACGCGCCGTCCTCCCACCGGGCACTCAACACCTCCTAACTCAACACCTCCAGGGCCGGACACGACTTTAGCGGGCTCAATCACGGGGGCGGACTCGTGACGACGGGTCCCGCGGCGGTGCGACGCTCGGGACTAGGCAGGCCGGCCGATAACGGCGCTGATACAGGTGCTCGGTAAATACGGCCCACGACTGAGGCACTGGGCAAATACGGCCCACAGACTGTGCCGCCCGCGATACAGTTGCAGGGCTTCAGTCGCCGCCTGAGGTGGGGTGCGACGCTCCACAGGCACGGACACTGCAGTGTCGGAGCCGCCGCACACCGCTACACCAGGGTTCTGAATACATGGCCGCGGTTTTGAACTAGACTAAAATCGTCGTCATTAAAGCCAGCCACGGTGCAGCCGGGTAGGTCGAACACTTCGTTAAAAAACGAAGTTTTCTGTATGTCACCGCGATACACCGCCTGGGACTGGATGAGCACTCACGAATGCTGCCTTTCGAATGTGTTCCTCACGAAAACTGCGCTACCCGGGCCGCACTTCACCTACAACACGCACGACGGCACGAGTAACAAATGCAGCACCAGCGTGCCTCTGCCGCCCCCACCAGCACCGGGGCCAAACGATCCGTTCTACGCCTTCGCCGTCCTCGCCGCGCACACGCAGCGGAGGCCGTACAACGCCGGTGGGGTCCCCAACTCTGCCGTCTCACCGGGCGGCAGAGGCACTCCACGCCATCTACATGGCAGTGCATACTCTCGCTAGCATGATTATTTGCAGCGTATACTCCCATGTGAGATCGAGGAGCACCTGTGTCGGCGTTGCCAATCGTTGCCGTATACGCCCCTGTGCATACGCCAGATAGAATTACAATCAGGGGCGTCGCATGCTCACAGACTGAGGGGACGGGGACTTCGCGAGACGAGCCGCGCTAAAGCGACATCTGGCAGCTGTTGATAGCGACAGGGGTGATTGTACGGGGACTGATTGTACAGACCCTGGTGAGCACCCCCTGTCCGAGTCCTGGGCACGCCCCTGCCTGCGCCGCCGTGCGGTGCAGCGTCGCGCAGTGTCACGTTAAAACGCCGCTGAAAGGCCCGGTTCGGCCGCAACACGCGTGTTTGCGTCCCTGATACCCGGACAGGGAACGGTGCCCACATCAAGTACCTGTACGGGCGCCGACTTGCGACTTTTCAGCGGGACGCTTGGCGAACATACGACGACACTACCGGAATTCAATACTAAGGGCGCGATTTCCCCGCTCTGCCGCCAGAGAACACAAAGGCGAATTAGAGGGGCACACTTGCCCATGGATGGAGACATCTTCTCGATCCAGGGGGGTCCTGGGTGGGTTAACGCTGGCACGGCAATACAAGCCCTATACAAAGCCTATGGGAGACTCAAAATCCAGGGGGTCCTAACCCTCCCAACCCCACCCCCCGGGATTTCCACCCATGTACTTGCCCTCCCCCATCCACGATCCCCACGCGGCCATCCGGCACCCTTTGAATCGTCATTCCCCCCTCCCCATCTCCTGCAAATATGTCCCCTCTATTCAGCGGCGCGAGTAGTCACATCCCCATCCGCCGTTACTGAGGCCATCACTACACAGTGGCCCCGTTTTCGCAGGTGCAGGGTTCAACCGGAGGCGCCGGGGACCCGGTTCTACCGTTACACCCAGCCTGTTGTCGAGCAGCGGCACGGCGCGTCGCCAGCAGCTACTGCAGGCGCGAGTGTGAGCTGGCGCGGCAACACGCCCCCCTGCAGCTGCCCTCCACTGCTTCACTGTTCCGACCACTGTGCCATGCAGCTGCTCGGATGTGATGAGTCAGCAGGTTCGGGCACCACTCACGGTGGCGGACGAGAGCCCTCGAACACCCACGTGGTTCATTCCCCAGTCAGCCAACACACCAGAAGAGGATGCCACTTCAGGCGAACGATCTATGTCGACAAAGGGGGCAAAGTGATAGAAGGGAAGCCATAAAAACTGTTTACATAATTTTAGGGAGATGTTACTAACTAAATGCTGGAACCCAAGATGTGAAGCTGTTATCTCGAGCCAGAATGCGCTGTCGGACAAGCCTGTTGGCAATGGCCTGTTTGCAGACTGACTTTTGGATGGCTGAAAAAGGAAAATACGCCGCAAGTTTCATATTTAACAAGGGAGGGAGGTATTGTTCGATAAACTTCAATAAACAATTAATAAGCAAAGTAATATGACTACACGACGATGAGTATGATCCTGACTGAACCAATGAAAGAGCGAGAGAGACTCGTGATGAATAAAGTGTGTGTGTGTGTGTGTGTGTGTGTGTGTGTGTGTGTGTGTGTGTGTGTGTGTGTGTGTGTGTGTGTGTGTGTGTGTGTGTGTGTGTGTGTATGTGTGTGTGTGTGTGTGTGTGTGTGTGTGTGTGTGTGTGTGTGTGTGTGTGTGGTGTGTGTGTGTGTGTGTGTGTGTGTGTGTGTGTGTGTGTGTGTGTGTGTGTGTGTGTGTGTGTGTGTGTGTGTGTGTGTGTGTGTGTGTGTGTGTGTGTGTGTGTGTGTGTGTGTGTGTGTGTGTGTGTGTGTGTGTGTGTGGGGGTGTGTTGTGTGTGTGTTCTGTGTGTGTGTGTGTGTGTGTGTGTGTGTGTGTGTGTGTGTGTGTGTGTGTGTGTGTGTGTGTGTGTGTGTGTGTGTGTGTGTGTGTGTGTGTGTGTGTGTGTGTGTGTGTGTGTGTGTGTGTGTGTGTGTGTGTGTGTGTGTGTTTGAAAATGTAACTATCTATTCTCTCTCTATCAGCTGTCAGGAAGAACTCTTCTGCAAAATACCCATGTGGCTACAATCGCAGCAAATAACATTAAAAACGGCTTTTCCTGGTGTTCTATCAGCATGTACCAGAGTTTGACTTTCTCACACTCAAAACCCGCCGTTGTATCTGCCCCAACACTTCAGTGGCTGCCATTACACCGATAGTCAGAGCAAATGGACGATAGAGCCCGACAGACCAACCGTATCGGATGAGTGATGCGACCTCCTTGCAACCCTTGCGATACTTCATGTTTGCATCCCCACTTCGAGACATTCTGTCATTGGCGGACGCAGGGGGGGGAATATTCCGGCCATGGTCCCCCCAAAGCGCTGGAGGGGGGCTTACACTATATTTTGGCCCCCAAACGCCGGAAATTGTTTTGAAAAAAGATGTTTACACTAGGGCTGTAAACCCAAAAAATAATGCCCCCCCCCAAGCGAGCGATCATGTACTTGGAGAGGCAGCTTATACTAGGTCTGTCGAGCACCCAAATTGCACCCGAGAGAAGGGTTTGCCCCCCCAACAAAACTTGGGTCTGCGTCCGCCCCTGCATTCTGTCATCATTCATTCAACACTAAAACGTTGAGTTTGCTTGTTGTAGAAGTGGCGCTGAATAGTTAAACGCGTGAAAAAGATGTGGAAATTGCAGAGAGACAACATTGGATGTAATAAATCAGAATGGCCGAAGAATTTAAAACAATCAAACGCAACATTTGCTATTTAGATACTGCGCATATCACGGATCTAAAAGGATAAAAAAGTCGGATACAGACAACTCACGGGACCGATAAAAGGTATTCTTGAACAGCTGAGGAAATGTCCTCACGCGACCAACAAATACAAAGCAACCCAAGCAAACAGCCACCTCATTTACGAGGCTGTAGCCTAGCCCTCTCCTAAGACATCCGATGAAGAAATTTGGACAAGGCGAAAATCCGGCCGTGTTCACAGTCGCGATAAGACCAATCACACGCGCCGGTCTCCGGTTCCGCGGCCTGCCGCGCCGCGGACAGGGGCGGGTTGTTCGGCAGACAGCCGCGCCTATCGCGGCCGCGGCCCGGCTCGTCCGCGCCGGCTGTTTGTTTACTCTGGCGGCGGCCGCCCCGACGCTGCCGCCCCTGGGCTTCGATCGACGCCCCTCGGCGCAGCATCCCCACATCCCAGACCTTGGCGATCGACCACCCGTCCACGCGCCGAGGTACCCAGCGCAAACACCGCTGCCCGCCCTGATCTGGAACTGGCGAGATGGCGCACTGTGGAGCTGGCGCACCGCACCTGAGACTATTGGTAAGTTGTTCCGAAGCGGGGTCGGCCAGAATTCCATTGCCGTTTCACTCACACAGTAGGTGGCAGCGGCGTCTGAAAGCGCGACGAATCAACGTGTCGCTCTTCTATAGAGAACCGCCCCAGTCAGGTGCCCTTTCACTCCTCTTAGTCTCACCTGGACAATAGCTAAACGCCAGTGTCTGAATAAGCCAATGGCACCGACAGAAGGAGGTAATGGTGACGCGTGGTCGCCTATTACGGCTCCACACGAGACGCGCTTCCGCGTCATCAATACGGTAAATGAGCGCTCTGTCAGGGGTGCAGCACGAACCCCCAGGCACCCACAAAGCAGACTCCCAGTTTCAGCAGTCTTCACTACCCGTAAATGCTTTGCTTACAGCGACTTATCTACTCGTTCCAATTACGATAAGATATATTCGACACGTTCAAAACATTTTTTTGGGTAGAAGTGACAATTCAGCTCATATAATTCGAAAATAATATCAATAATAGTTGCAGGGGTTCAACGACTCACCAACTGCCGTGGTTACACCTTGTCACCAACTTGTTGGGGAGGGTTTAGGGGGATTGGATATAAGATACCGTTACACAAGGTACGTCCACGAGAGTGAATGCGCCGCAGCTATATAATACTTCGGTTTTCAATGCGTGAATAAGTGAAAAGACACCTTATTTCAGTTTACCATTAATAATTCATATACAAGCTTGATATTTTGTTTTCATTCTTTCTATTTCTATATCCTTAAGCTAACTCATCTTAATAAGTCACTTCTTCACTACAAACAAATCGCCACCGGAACACTGCCCTATTATTGAACGATTTGCGCCAGTAACTGCAATATTCCTCAAATATGGTATCAGTTACATACAGTGAACTAATTCCTCCTTTAACACCCATTACGGACCACCTCGCTACGGGGCGGGACCCCCCCCAAGACTCGAGAACCGCAGGTAGAAAAAAGGAAAGGGCTTGGATAACCCATCCACTTCCCATCGAAATTATTTAACCATTTTTGTCAGGTCACATTTAAGGTCACTAGAGGTCAAAACATGCCGAATAGGGATAACATGTAAATTAAGTTTTCGGCTATTACATCTGAACAAGTAGACAAAGATAGACAAAACGATTTGAACTATAGAATCCTCGCAGCAAGCCGAATCGAATGATATATAATATGACCTTCTAGGTCAAATCAAGGATTGACCCGACCTGAGGTCAGGTAAAGGCAAATTGCAAAATGCATACATAGAACCGCAATACAGGCAAATCTAATGCAGTTAAAATAAATGCTCTATCTCTATTCATTACTATGTTATTCAGTTAAAACCATTTTCCCATGTATTTTCCAATGGAGAGGTCATGGCTCGACCTGACCTTAGGTCATCGATATAAAAATACCGGAACAGATTCTAGAGAACTCGGTGGGACCATTATGTGATATGAGTTTCAATTGGATAAGTTTACCCTGTTCCGACGTATGCTATCTTAAACTTTTCGGTCAGGTCCTTGACCTGTACTGGTGACCTGACCTGAAATGACCTAACCTTAAAATTTTGAAAAAGTTGTAAAATATGAGGAAAAGGTATGCCAGTACACGGCCACGCGCCACCATTTTATGCTATCTCCGAAAACCCGAGGGGCGGGTACCCCGTCAATGCGCGTGTTAAGGATGCCCAAAATACTTCAGGCATACAAAGGAAAACCCCTTCTCTGCTTTGTAGGACATTTTCCTAATGCAAATAGAATGTTGAATCATTCTAAGTTCGATGAATTAAGGGTCATTTTCTAAGACAAAACAGAATGAAGGTTGCAAACCTAGGGCTAAAGGTTGCGCTTTGGGGAATAGCAAAACACCCCGAAACTTGGTGAAGTTTTAAAAGTTGAAGATAGGTAAAGGGATTTTCTGGCGCCGTGGTGACGTCACAGCATGGCAGCCCGTGACCGGAGGCTGGATCGGATTACACTCATTCTGAGAAGCCGCCAGGGCTTAAACCCGGCAACGGTGGCTTAGAAGACAGAAGCGCCATCCACTGATTCACTCCTTTCCTATACGATTCAAGAAATGCACCACTTAACAATATTACAAAGGCTTGCAAGTTTTGAATGTCCTCGGTCCGTCAAGTTCTCCCAGGTGCGTCACTGACCTGCGAGCGCCTTGATGCGGGAGCGCTCGAACAGGCGGGAGCTGGAGTTGCCGCCGTCGTACTCCATGTCGTCGCCCATGTCCTGGTTGGTGACCGGGTCCCATCGCGGCACTCCGATGTCGGTGGTCATGGTGAAGCCGGGGCCGCCCCGCCGCCCCTACAGCCGTCTCAGCTCAGCCTGCGGAGGATCAGCACGTCAGGGAGTGGCTCCCGCCGGCACGGCGCTCAGGCGAAGACCACACAGAGCAAAGGCAGCACAGAGCAAAGACAGCACAGAGCAAAGACAGCACAGACAGATCCAGCACGGAGCAAACACGCCCGTCACAGCAAAGGAGCAGGTTGTTAGGGTTTCCAGTTTCGACTTTCGTTATCTCATTTTTCTTGCGTGTTATCCTCGCTCTCAAGTTGGTTGATGTAGTTACGGTTGTTGACGAGTCGTTGTCATTGGAGACACAGCATACCAATTACGAATGTCTTGAACCAGACTCTGAATATGTCTTAGATCATCCCAAATAAAGGAACACGTCTGTGAGGCACCCATATCAGGAATAATCTTCAGATTTGTGTCTTTGTCATCTCAACAATTGGAATCAATTACGTAAATGAGTGCGGGGTGCGGTAACGAGTCAGGCTCAGTTTGTCGCCTTAGGCTTCAACAGACGGTGACAAGACCAGCTTCAGGGTTCGACAGGGCCCGCGGGGATTGCCAAACGTCGCCAAAACGGATGCCGCAGTGTTAAAACACAGCCCAAACACAGCACATCCTCTGAAACGGTGCCAGGCGTGTGGTAACGACGTGCTATAATTTTGCTGGAGATGGAGAGAGAGTTCACAGAATCGTGACGAACCAAATGTGCTGCCTGCATTCGATGCAAAAAAACACAGGATGGCGCGCTTAAATCAGACCACTTTGTAGGAATTCCGAAAAGGATTATTATGGATAATATAAATCTGGAAACCACATTCTGTTTCCACTTTCAAACGCTTAGAACCAAGTATCACCTTTTTCTTACTGACCTAGGCTGACCTGAGCATTGGGTTTATTTAAGAGACCAGCTGCTAGGGTGCAGTTCGCGGCATGTAACTTTGCGATGAGCGTTGCCATTGTTAGGATTTATAACGTGGCATGCGTCATAGTAGGATTTAGACCCATCAAATTGCTTTGATCAGATGAAAAAGATTCCTTCCTGGCTTGAATTAGGTCCGTAAGACCCCTCACTTTTAACTTACAAGTGCAGAAATTTAAAACAGAGAGCGTCGGGTGAAATTAAATTTGCCGATAGTGGTTTCTCGACAAGCTCTACAAAACTTCATCTCAGTTCAAAACTCAATATTAAGGATGGACACTCCCTTAGGGCCGGCATTATCCCACGCAGAGAGAGAGTGGCGCACCTTTCCAGCCCCTGAGTCAGCAGAGGTGAGGCTGGCCGCCCCCGTCCGGTACAAGGACGTCACACACCACTCCGCCATAGCCAACAGCTTACATCACCCGGCCCAGACTGGGACGAGCACATTGTCTAGTCGGACATGGAGAGAGATCGACCTTAGAAATGTTCAAAGTGGATAATTTGTTTAAGATACAAAAACAGTCTCGGAATCAGTCATTTCATGGCCACATGAGAGCTCGCTGTCACATGCCATACACACGCATCAACGCCAGCAGTCGAGTGTTGAAGTTGGCACAAAACGGAAATTCCGGCACAGACCCTGAACTCCTCTAAAATTATCCAGCCTAATGGTGTTTACAAAGCACACATTAAGTTGCGTCCGACTGCATCCAGCCCTCGTCTTTGCAGCTGCAACATGAGTTGATCTTCAGACCCATTGCACACCTGCAACGGTGTTCAAAGCACCACAACTGCTAGGTACGGCTTCGGGGTTGGAGTACACTACATGTTCTTTTGCCCCTCTTTAAGCCCTCCGCACGCTGACAAGAACTCCCGTGACAACTCGGTCTGTCCGGTGGTGGAACCCGAGACCGGTGGCGGATCCAGGACTTTATTTCGAGGGAACTAGGGGCCTCGAGCCTCCTTCGCCATTGTCTTGAAACAGCATCCGGCTGTGCAGTCGCTATAAACACTCCTACATTTCGGGAGGGCTTGAGCCCCCAGCCCCCCCCCCTTGTATCCGCCACTGTCCGAGACACAAAAATATACGGGCCCAGAATCTCAGACTGACGCGGCCTGAGGAGCAGGTGGGAGGAGGCGGGACAGCGGTTCAACACAGCACAGTCTTGTCAGGTATCTGAGCGGCTGGGGGGGTTGCCTCCCGCGGTCAAAAGCAGCGTGTTAAGCCAGCAAATCGACGGCCAAGATCAGGCCGAGATGTCACTGGCAACTTTGATAGCATTGTTAATGTTAGACAAGGCTGCCAACTTCTCGATTCGTTCGTTATGTTCCACGTTAAGAAATACACAGAGGTCCGGCGGGCCAAAATCTGAAGCTCACTGGCGTAGAAACCGGTGGGGTCCGTGGGGCTGGGGAAAAATAGATATAATCTGTTGCCCATGATATCCAACGACGTTCTGGTCCTATCAATCTCCCATGATGGTTTCTTTGTGGGATCATACGCGTCGGAAAAGGGAGGGCCAGGGGGGCTTGGGCCTACCCACTTGTTTGGGCAAAAATTTCCCATGATCTCAGTCAAAATGAAAAACCACACTTATATCCACCGCGCGGAGCAACAAACCCAAATTCGAACAATTTTTGGTCCTACGTTGAAAGTTTTCTGTCAGCATCAGGTTAAGTTCTGCCCCCCTCCACTTCTTTGCCGGTGGCGACACTTATCTGTGGGATTACAAAGGCAGCAAACACGGTTATATTTGGTTAGCAGTCATCACTCATTCGCATCCTTTTGTGAACTGGGAGGTTCCAATAAATTTCACCACCTGTGTTTGATTTAAAAGTCATATTTCCATACACATTCGGATTTTGTTTTAAAAAAATCACCATCAGCATTTATTTTGCTCCTATGACCTCCTATGTCTCAGTTATCTGTAAATACCGGTCTGCAGGCCGATGATATTTTACTTAAAACTATCGAGCAGCGTACGCCCATGGTTGCTATTTTCCGAAGAATCCCTGCCCACGGCGGTGGCCAGTGGCAGATCCGGGACTTCATTTCGGGAAGAGCTAGGGGGCTCGATCCTCTCTCACCATTGCCTCCGAACAGCCGCTACTATACACACGACGTTTCGGAATGGGGGGGCTTCGGCCCCCTAGCCTCCCTCCCCTTGTATCCGCCACTGGTGGTGGCCATGTTTCGCCAGACCGCCGGTGATCGAGACGGCGCACGCTTGGGAACAGCTAGGCCCTCAGCAGTGTTCAGACAGTACTCAGCCTCCACGTCACCGGTAAGTGCCTGGCCAGCTGCCCAGCACAACAACCAGCGCGGGAACTACGCCACAGCGAGTGCGCCTGGTGGTCAGACTGCTGTCGGTGGTTCGTTCCAGAGGAGCAGCATTCTGCGAGTTGTGAGTGCACAGTAGGGATGGTTTGCGAAAGTTTGCACAAGACAGTCAGTGGAAATACAGCTGGTATGGCGAAGGTCCCTTGATATTATCTGTTAATCAGCAGTCCTCGAGTTATGGCATCCAATGAAGGGTGGCAAGTCCTAGGATTTCCCGTTTTGGGTACTTGGCAATTAAATATTGTCCCATCCTTGGCGGCTTAATGACACGCACCCTTCACCAAAACCCAAAGGCAAAAAAAAACGTTGCAAGGTTTCAGAAAACCGATGTTTTAATTCCTGTCTCTGGCGTATTCACCATGTGCCTACAGCATATGAATTCCTTTGGCAGAACGGGACTCTCCTCCATACAATTATCAGACACTCATTCGCACAGTTATTGACCAGCACTGCCGCGGTGGCTACAGGACCGGCGTCCTTCCACCCCTGCAGCCCCATTCGTTCACATTACGGTGTTATTTCCAGCGAATCAACAACGCCACCGCCCCGGCCAATTAACTGCGTCCGCAAAAGGCCGACACCAACACAGAACTCGGTGGATGATGCAACGGTCAACGGACAGCGGCCACACCCCACGGTGTTGTGGTGCATTCAACACGGAGCCGATGCCTAAGCAGGTAGAACGAGCACTCCTACTGACTGCGCCTGACCCCAGAGAACAGTAATGTCTGCTTCCTCATCCGTGATTGGTGCTCGACAACCAAAGAACCAGCAAGCTCACTGGCGGGCGCAAAAACAGACGACCAAAAACAGATCGAAAAGCTTCGACGAGCTTTGGTTTCACGAGCAGCGATCTGCGCTTGTGGACCGATCGCTTCATGTGTCAGCTTTGATGGGCCGTTATCCCGTCCATGTGAGGAGCCTGTCTCAGGGGTTGAAGACTGCTGCCTGTTCATCAGCTGGTGCCAGGTCGGCCCGTTGCCATGGCAGCGGCGGTACAGCTGTGTCGCCAGGTGTGCGGTACGAGACGAGGTCGTCAGGTGACGCCACGGAGGTGACAAAACGGTCTGAGAACGGCACAGTGCGGCGCCTCAGGCCCGGTCTGCTCCTGAGGTGTGACTGGAGGCTATTCTACAACTCGTACGGAAAGCTCGACTGTAAAGCAGCACCGCGTGCTTGACCTGAGTGGCAAGTTATCGTCTCGCCATGTCAGAGGCACAGTCGCGACAGCCAGAGGTGCCTATCGTAACCTAAATTCAAACAGCATAGCTTGCACGGCCACAACGCAAACACTAACGGAGGCAAGCAGGCTATCTTCAACATAAATGAAACATTGGTCCACCTGTCCCCTTTATGAGAGACAGTGGAGTGATGCCCAATTTCATATCTTGGACACATTAACTGTATAATGCTCCTACACGCTCCAATCGTGTAGTGCACAAATGCACGCCCCAATCTACATGCTCCACTTGTATATGCTCCTATCGTGCATGCTGCAACCAAATGCATCCTCCAACCGTTCAAGCTCCAACCGGCCACGTCGGTCGCGACCCGACGACGAGCCGTTACCTTCGCCGTGGTGTTACTGGGAATGAGCCCCCACAGAGGCTCGCCACTGCGCGCGCCCAGTGAAAGCTCGCGACTTCTCTGCAATGAGACATATGGATTAAGGCTCAAGGAATCGGAGGAAAAGGGCTCCCACACGGGATTCCACATTGGCACAGGTATCACCGACAGACTTGTGCTAGGGAATCAGAGTCATGCACGTGACTGCCGCCTTCCAATACCATAATGCAAGAGACTATGATAATCGACCCACAACTACATAGAAATTGCAGAGAACATCGGTTGATGATGCAAACCCAAATATCTGTCAGGTTCAAGTCAGCGGTCCGTAGCCGAAGCTGCCCAGTAAGTGGGTGAAGTTCCGTCTGGTGCTCATTTAGAAGCCGCAGGTGCACGGAGCCCGCACACGTGTGTAATTTACGTCGGGCAAACTGCCGCCGCCGTCGCCTCACGATCCGAATCAGCATCCCCTTCTATCCGTATCCAGTCCGCCCCACCACCACGCCCACAAGCATGGCCGTCGAAAGTGGGGGTGTGGGAGACACGTCCCCCAACTCGCCAATCAGGGGTACGTCCCCTAAAGTGATGGAACTCGATTTAAGTTTTTTTTCATTTTCTCCCTTATGAAATGCCAGTACCGACGTAAATGTTCCAAATGTATCGCCTGTGCAGTGAATCGGAAGCGTCTCCAAAGACAGTCAATATGTTTAAGCTTTCCCCCCACGCTTCCCCGTCATAGTCAGTCCGAGAGTCCGTCCCCCATTAAATTTCCGTGGCGACGCCCCTGCCCACATCACAAGACAGCCGAAATACGCTCGGCTTGATAACGAGTCACAATAAAGCTTTCTTTCCTACCAGTCTGCTATCGACAATGATCGTTTTTGCCGCAATTTAAAAACAGCACAGCCGCTGACAGTGCGTGCGGCAGCGGCGTTATCCGCTAAAAGGATGGGACCCGTTCACCGGCATCCCCCAGAGGCGAGTCACCAGTCTCCACCTGATCCCGCGGCACGGCAGCGGCGCATCAGCACCACGTCCCCAGAGCGCTGCCCCCGCACATTTAATTACTCAAGAGATGAACGAGCGCCCGCATGGCATGGACTAGATCCTTCCACAGCATTGGTAGAGTCGCACTGTTGGTTCGGTTGTTGCGGGCCATATGGTATTAAATATGTGTATTTGTGTATGTATTTAAAAAATGTTTTAATTCAGATAAGAAATACGGAGTTGCATGTTGCGTTTGGCTAAGCGTTTAAAGGAATTTATGAAAGCGAGTGATCAGTCAGACGGTTCCACGGGCAACCGATGCATCGGCTGTCGCGACACCGCGATGTCGTTAATTTCCCTTTATCCACAAGGTACAATGCGTAAATTGATCAAATTCAAACGTCTTTGACAGGTGCAGTATTCCTCAGATGTCTTCAATGCTTCTTCCTTCATAATTTTACGTTCAAATTGATTCCAAAATCGGTCCTATTAAGAGAATGTAGTTAGAATTAATCAAAAACATGTGCGTCTAAAGTTAGTTCTGAAACTGACTTATATGTACGCCATATAAGGCTTATGCTTTAGTTGCTGCGGCCATTCGGCTGCCATATCGATATGTGCCATCCATTTGGCTGCGGGATTTCTTTAATGGGACACCTTCTGTAAAGTAATCTTGGCCGACGTCTGCTCCCTGTGGCGAGCCAGTTGACCAGTGTCCTTACAAGGGGGCTGTAACGTCGGCGGGCCACCGAAAATAAACAGCTCGCCGGGCCTGCGTCGTGTACGCCCGAACCCAAATGTATGATTCACAGCCACCGCGGCTGAGACGGCTGCCGTCTGCACGTCAGGTCCGTCCTGAACATAGTACTCTGAGGGCGGGCTCTCGATATCAAGAGCCAACAAACTAGTTCGGGCGTGAGCTGGGTGGAGAGCCTACTCTTCTGTCACATTTTTCACCCCACCGGCATGTAAGAAAACACACGAGCCCCGGAATCACCACTAGTGGAAATCTCTTCCCGCGGAAAAAACTCTTAATTACAGGTCAAAAATGGAAACTAAAAACAGACGGATATATAAAAACAATACTGATTAATTTTCTGGCCTATAAAAATGTTTGTTGCTGGTCTTATCAAGGCTTGGCGGGAAGTGGAAAGCAATGCAGGGGGATAAGAGCACAATTTTAGACAGGGAATTAAAAAAGGCACGTTAATCAAATTCCAACCCTGAGAGTCACTGGGTATTCAGGACCGTAGTTCGCAATCCGTACAACGCCCTCCACTATTCCGTCTTTTTCAGCGCGGGAATCCGGTGAAAAGATGCTCTTTAAACTGTATGCCAAGAGTAGTACCGAGATCTCACCCACAATTTTCACGCGACCTTCCTCCTCAGTATGATCGATCGCTGATCAGTGAAGCCAACAAAACAACACATTTCGAGACAATGCCTTTCACGAATGATTGCCCTCTGTTGCGAGTGTCGAGAGCTTTGCAACATGCCAACTGCAATGGCGACACACATTTTCGCACAACTGCCAGTTACAGTCGCTTGTCACATGATCATTGGTCTTAGATTCTAACGGCCACACCCCATGGACCATGCTGCTGACTGGCCTGCTGTTTTATCGCCTTTTGAGTGGTCAAAGTCACGATTTTCCCCTGGTTCCATTCACACATCCCAGACTGGGGATTGTGTCGGCGAAAGCCAAGATTCCTTTACTTTGGCGAAAGCCAGCGGTCTCCAGTTGACTGTTGACATGTAACGAACCGCGTGACTTTGTTACATCGCCACCTCCCTCCATGGCTCGTGAATACCCTCTAAAGGAGAATTCCCGCAGTCGAGAACTGGCGTGTTTGGGGACATATCGTCAGACTTCCGACAAACTGAATTTACCTCGCTTTAACGTAGATATTAAAATGATTCGCTGAAATTCCCGTCAGCTGAGGTCACAGCTTTTCTCAGCCAAATTTCCGCAGAAACAAATCTATGTGCATCTGGCAGCTTTTGCTGGCATATTGCCAGCTGGCAATCCAGTCTGGCAACCTGTCAGTTCGCGAACATTTGCTGAGGCGACGGAAACCAAACATTCAAGATGAAACAAACTCAAATGTGTTCCATCCCAAAGCCCACAAGCTCTCCCACTGGATTTCAACACGGTATCCGAAATTAAAAATACCGACGTGCATTCGCGAGAGTGCTGAACTTGAGCTTTATCTTCCTTTTCAACGGCACACAGGGCTCCAAACATCACAACTAAGTAAGAAATCAATGTCGAGTTTCGTCCCACAGACTTCAGGCTCGGAGTGATATCGAGCTGACAATAATTTCATAATCGACGACAGAACTGAAAGAAAGATGACCCACACCGCAATTCAGTCCAGCACAGCAGACATAACACCCCCCCCCGTCATCTCTTCAATCGAAACTGTCGCATCAGCAGCAGGATTTCCGAGGCATCACACAACCCATTCCCGACTGACACCTTGAAACACGGCGCTGCGACCCGGCCGTCGCCTGAGGGGAACGGGGTCAGGCGACAGCGTGCCAAGGCCACTTCAGCAGCGTCGGCTAATTCCAGCGCAGGCGTCGGCGGCGGCGCGCCGCTTCGATCGCCGGCTCAGCTGACTGAGCCGGCCCGGCCGCCGCCGACCGCACTGCCTGCTGAGGTCACGCCGAAGCCCGCCGCCCGACGGACGACCACCGGATAAAAACATCACGCGTGCGCTATCTGCGTGACAGAAGCGATCGGCAGCGAGCAGTGAAGCAGGCATTTTTAAACGCACTGTTGCTGAGTGGGGTCTAAATAAACCCCGTGATCTAAACAAGTGACTGGTTTGAATCTTCTGCAACAGGGTTGATGTAACTAAAATTAAGTACAAGCCTCGGTTTCCTCTCCCGTCTCAGACGCTCTTTTTAGAAGTGCAAACGCCAAACCACAACGATCCAAAATTGGTCAAATGGAGCACAGGATCCTGGCACCTTTTGACGGCTTTGCAGCCAGCTATTGTTCGTCATTCAGTTCTGTTCACGGCCACGATGGAGTAGCCGACCACAGAGTAAAAACCGGTCCGAGTGCCGGTACACCGAATAACTGTAGGTGGCCACTGACCCTGTTTTTATGAACCCCACAGGAATGCGAGTGGCGTTTTCCTACAGATGGGAAGCTTCGCGTTGCATTCGCTCTAGTTCGGACGAACATCGCCGTGTTTATCATCTGTTTTGTTGTTCATCATTCCCGGCCTCACCCGCGTCATTTTTTGGTCTCGCGATCGCGCTTGCGCCGGTGCCCCGGAGTGATCGCCGTCCATGTTTATTCAGGGGTGCGGACACAGACGGGCTGAGCCAACCAGCATCTCGCCTGCGGCAGTGAGACGCTGACTAGCAGCTTCATCCCCCGCGCTGAACACTCCGCTGCATAAGGCATCCCTCGAGGACTGGGCACCGGTTCAGGGTGCTGATCCCCGTGCATGGTTTATCCCGCTGTCAAAGGGTCAGTTGCAGCATAGGATCTATTTCTGTTTGAACATGTAAGAAAGTAGCACCACTTCTATAAGGAATCATATGAAGAGTTCTTGAGCTGAGCCTATCTCACGGGCACATCCTCTGACATCAGCTGACTGGTCATGCTGAGAAGTCTAAGACGATTCTATAAATTCACCACGCTCAAGACAGAGCAAAAAAACGGCGCTGACATTTCTGTTCAGTGGCCCTTTGATGGTGCACTTCCTCCTGAACGTCACCAAACAACAGAGTTGTCCATTTCTGAAATCATGCCATGCTAATGCATCTTGCGTAACATAAAACTGACAACTGGGTACATTAATCGTGCGAAAACGGAAATGGAAATCGAAGCAGACCGTGCCTGAGAAAGCTGACCGCACATCATACGG
This sequence comes from Lepas anatifera, assembly GCA_034440635.1. Lineage (NCBI taxonomy): Eukaryota > Metazoa > Arthropoda > Thecostraca > Lepadidae > Lepas > Lepas anatifera. The sequence continues at coordinate 833,648 of JAOTON010000652.1, read as the reverse complement.
CGGGCACTCCTGAAAAAACACAAATCTGGGGGAAGGTGAAAAAATGAGATGGACGGGACCAAGCCTTTCCTTTTACCGCTACGGGATCATCCCTCAGGAGACAGATCGCCTTCTTGACTAAACGGCCAAATCCCATAAAGGCACCCATATTCCCTGCAACATACAAGTCCAATTACTTAGTCTCCATTCTCAGGAGTTTCTGACTTCACCCAGAAATCGAAGAAAACACCATGCCGCGCGTTCCGGCCGCATCCCGGCGATTCTGGCTGTATCAGCTGTACCGCCGCGCCGCGTCGTCCGCGGCGGGCCTGTCAGACACCCGGTGACATCACCCCCGCCTGCAGGCTTGGCTCCAATTCAGACACTTGGCCATACCCGGCGGCGTCCCGGTCACGTGACCGCTACAGCTCTGCACTGACGCCGGATCGGCGCGACCGGCGCAGGTGGATCCTCCTCATCGAGATGATGCTAGACTGAGGTGTGCGCTGTGCACTTATAATCCCGGCTTCGTACTCCAGGTTGTTTGAAGGCAAGACGGTTGAGTTTGACACCTCTACAGCTCGGGTATAGCAGCAGCCGCAGTGCTGTTGTTCGTCTTGGGTGCTGGACCAGAGAAAGGGTCGTAAATCACACGCCGCACATAAGCGGAGATGGGCGGTCCCAGCAGAGCAGGCTGCAACCAACAAAACCGGCCAACGCCGCAACCGCAGGTCCCGAAAAAGGCTGTCCGACCAGGGATAAGCACCAAAAATAAATCGTGCCGCATTATTCGGTTATAATTTTACACTCGCGCGACGGCTCTCTGTACATACACGAAAAACAGGGCGAAATTCAGCAAGGAGGAGGCAGGAAACGATGCACAATTAGAGTTCCCACGGAGAGGAAAAGACATCTAAGGAAAATGCATAGCAGCAGCATAAAAAGCATAAGAGAGATAAAGGACGGACGCCGATAGTGTAAGTGCCGCATAACACTCGGAGTGGGGAAGAGGAAAAACATCTTAGTGTTTGTCCATCAGTACAGGCTTCACTCAATGAAATATGGTGACCTTGACCTATTGCTACCGCAAAATAAGCTGGCTTTGACCTTTTGTTTGCGTAAATTTATCGGCCCGATAGAACTGAGATGTGGTTTGACTCGAGGGAAAAAGAGGCATTTCTGCACCTTAGTATTATTCAAAACTGAAGACTGGCAGAAATGCAGTGGTTCAAAATTGTTCAGAGCGTAGGCGGATCCAGGGGGAAAAGAGGGCAGCCCCCTCCCCTCGACCCCCGGCGCCCCTGAAATCGTCACGGCGCGCCCTGAAAGGTCGATGGTGTACCCCTAAAATGTCGCTTCCCCAGTCCCCACCCCCCAGAATGCGAAAGGCCCTTACCAAAGCTTCCCAGGTCCGGATGCCTCCCCCCAGTAGCTATCATGGATCCGCCAATGGTTCCGAGAGCAATTTTCACTTATCCCTCGCCACGTGATCAACCAATAGGTCCCCACGACTGCGTCCCGGATACCCCGCGGCACTGGCAGGCCACGGTTCGGCCACTAATGGAAAGCTTCGCAAACACAACACACTCCCAGGGGTGTAGGCAGGAAGCAGCTGATGGCGCCGCACCAGCCTCCGCTGATGGGCATTCGGCGTCGCCGACACGGCCCAGCATCCTCCCATTTACGAACGCACACAAGAGGAGAGTAGCTGCCGCGTCATCCTTTAAATAGTCATTATACACTTGAGTCTCCTTACTCAGAATCGAACAACTATCCGAGAGGTACTACGGTTAGAGTCACTGGCGGATCCAAGGGGGCCAAAGGGGCCGTGGCCCCTCCAAAGCCTAAAATAGTATCTTTTGCTCCCCAGGGATCAAATTTTAGTCACTTTTCTTAAAAAAATACTAAGCTTTCACGATTTTTCTCAATTTAGCCGCCAAAACTTAAGCTTGCCCCCTCCTTAAGTTGCTCCTGGCTCCGCCAATGGATAGAGTGCATTATTCATATGTACTATCACTTCTTAAATAAAAACAATAAGCTTGAGTTTGTTAGCTTCCACGCCCCAAACAACTTCCAGGAATGACCGAGCTGCACATACAATATCTGTGAAGTACGTAGTTGAGCACAATCACCTGGATTCATTCCAGCCCTGAGGTGTCCAACCAAATTGCTTCACGCGCTGCATCACGTGACACGCAGGGAAGACGGTCGGGACAGCCTTTTACCCCAAACACGTGACCAGTTTCAGTACGCTCTATTTACGTACCGACCACGGGAACGGACTTATCCACTCATGTAACCGGGAGACCCGAAGGCAGACTCTGGGTGCGAGAGTCGGATAAGTCCGTTCCCGCCGTCGGTACATAAATAGAAAGTACTGAAACCACTTATATTTCTGGAGCAACATATGTTCATAGATATCTGTTCAAAATTGTTACTTTTGCGACCTAGAGATAATTACGCTAATTGAATATCGCCTGCGTTTGCCGACACACCGCCTCCGGGCGCCGGTCTACCCCACAACCACCCTAATCCACCAACCACGGGGCCGGTACCCCGAGCTAGCCGTTTTTACTGCGCGGACGACCGGAGGCCACGCCCGGCTCACCAGCCCGGCAGGGGAGCGACACCGGCCACTTTCGCAGACTTCACGGCGCCTCAGCTAATGCTTCCAGACGTCTCAGACCTGCCGTGAACAGACTCCGCGGCGCCCAGCATTCGCATTAACGAGACCGGCGGCGGCGTCCATCGATTCAACGGCCACTGCATCTCAACCAGCGACGGGTCCAATGGAGAGCGAAGGGGGCGGTCGCTCCCCCTCAGGTCCGTGGAGTCGGTCCCCTGTTCACGGCGGGTGCCGAAGAAACACTGAAAGTCCTTAAACTGAGAGAATTGTGCACCGCAGATTGGGTGGCACCCCTCTAAATGCACAAAGGGCACTCGCTGGTGGCATATTCTGCCCCTTCTTACCATAAACCCAGATCAGTTACAGATCTCAACCATATGTACAGATACCGTAATAGCCTGCTCTGCTGCAGGCGCTGCAACGCCGCCGGCAGGGGCTACTTCAGGCCCTGTCAATAGCCTGCTCTACTGCAGGCGCTGCAACGCCGCCGGCAGGGGCATGCTTCAGGCCCTGTCAACAGCCTGCTCTACTGCAGGCGCTGCAGCGCCGCCGGCAGGGGCGTGCTTCAGTGCCCGCTGTTGACACTCTATGAAAAGGCTGTTCCAACACCCTCCATGAAAAGGGTTGAAGTGATCCTGCTATATTCCTTACATAGGAAGAACAGTAGATGACTTTAGTAAAAGTTAGATTGATTTTCACTCCATTCCGAATTCTGGCATTCAGCTGCCCTTGCTCGAAGTTTTTGCCAATTCCAAGTCTTATGTCCAGTTATTCCTGACATCCTTACCTCCACCGTTGAGTAGAGAGCGCTGGACAGCCCCTGTGTTAGCACTTCCAGGCCACCACCAAGCCCACCAGTGTCCGTTAAACTGAAGGCAAGACTGGAAACTATGCTAAACGCTCACGGTCCGTTGACGAAGTGGAAAAATGGTGAAAATATGTGCTTGTTCCAGTGCCACCAAGATCACCCAGTAGAAATGCTCAGCAACAAATTTGTGACGCTCCAGTCGCTAATGGCTATCGTTTAAACAAACCCAATGTTTCTAAACTAGCTTTTGCTTTAACCACTACCTAAACCAAAGTAGCCAACGCGCAGTCGCGATCGCTCAAATTTCGAAACTAAGAACCCTGGTGTCATAGATCGTTAATAGCAACCTGAGAAGCCTGAAGAAGCATCAGGAGCAATACCATGCCTCGCAGTGCTGGTGAAGAGGAGCTGAGAGCACGCGACGCCCTCGACTGTCCTGTTGATTAGCAACAGCAGCGGCCCGTCGCAACCTTGGCACAGCGAGGCTTATCGGCAATACAGCCACCGACAGACCCATCGACGAGACGCGATACTGTGCGCAAATATGACTCACAAGCCGGGACGAGCAGTTCCATACGAGGGTAAATGTCAGATCAAGGCTCAGGAAAACTAGTCTAGGAGTGCACTTCGACTACCGTACCGAAAAAAATGCTGGGTTACGTGACGTGAATTAATCTAGCGAAGGCTTCAGCACCGTTTTTCGAGCCCTGTACAGGTGGGACCTCGCCACAACATGCAAAGAATCGGACAACAATAGATAACTCGCATTGATACGATGGCTGGATTGATATGGTAATCAGCCAGGAGAGCCGCGGGGCGGACGCCGGATCTCCGCAGGCAGGATTCAGCCGGCGGACCACAGACTGCCGAGCCCCGGACACCGTCTGATCAGCCGCACTAAATTTGAACTCGCTCATTGGCAAATGGCTGCACGAATTTGCACTAGGTGATATATGAGTGCAAGTCCGGCTGATGGAACACGGCCCAGATCTCGATGATGGTTCAGACGAGGTAAATCTGACTGATCCCTCATATATGCATGTGACATTCTCCTTTTTATAAAACCGATAAATTCGAAAGACGTCGAAGTAGAATGATATTGGTGAAGACTCAGCTGGGCTTATTACCCCTGCCATAAACGTACCTATCAGATGAGGTTACAGTGTTCACCCGATTTCAACTTAACCCACAATCTAGGGCATCAACAGATCCAGGATTTACGATGAGGGGAGCACTCCGGCCAGGGGGAGCCAGGTTGTGTCCATAGAGAGCTCCATTTTAGTACGGAGAGGACGCTAATGCGTAAGGTGTGACCAGAGGGGCGCTAAATTTCATCGTGAGGGGTCGATTCGTGCATCCTGGGGAAAGCGACGTTTCAGGGGCGACGGGGTGCGGTGAGGGGGGGCTGGGTGCGTCGATCGAGGGGGGTCCCTGCCCCTCCCCCACCCCACCCTGGATCTGCCTATTGTCCAGAGTCTTATGAAACAGCCGACTGCCTTGGCGGTCTCACCCCAAGCTCCCAGAACACTCCGTCGTGGTTCGTCTGGGGCCGCACCCTCTGGTGAGAGGATCCACAGCGGGGACTGACGCGGGATCTCTCCCTTCCGGCGAACAACTATACTCAGGATCACCAGCATCGACAGGTAGGTTGTCTTGGAGCGCATGCATAGGTTCACTTAGCGACTGATTTCATGATTGTCTTCTTTTAGTACAAAATTTACTAAGATCTATATTTCAGCGCGATTTTTTGCTCCCAAATCATGTTTTAATATTTCAGTATTAGGAAGCTATGACAACCGAGGACTCCCAACATTTCAGATTCTTAGCCATCACCTCTATGACATTGCAAGGTAGGAATCGGCCGTAAGACCCCTCCAATATTCTGGACATTACTTCGATTGTATTTTGACATCGTGTGTAGTCTGATAGACCAGGTGCTGCTTCAGGATGAACGCAACACGATATCCTAGTTAAACCTCCTCAATTTCTTTCCGACGGGACCAAAACCTCTCCTCAGGACACTCCACCTTGATCATCCTGAGGTTCGGGGAGTTCAACGACACCTTGCCTGGAACTGGATTCTCTGAGACACCTTTCTGGGGTTTTCGGGGTAAACGTTGGTGGCGATGGCCGCCCAAACCATGGTGAAGATCCCCAACTCCCCAAAACTCAAGATGATGAGAGTGGAGAGTTCTGTGGAGAATACTACCAGCCTTGTTCTTCCTACAGAACACAAATTCCCTTCCTGAACCGAAACTTCCTAGGAGCAGTTAAAGCATCCTGGTCCCTAAAACATCACGAAGAGTCTAACTTTAAAAAAATATTATTTAAGCCCAGAAAATGGCCTGAAAACATCCATTAAGGTGGATTTTATGCTTAAAACAAGCAAATAACAAACAACAGTTGAACACGACCACCACATAGATGGAAGCTGGCACTGCAATGAGCAGACTAAAGCGTTAATGCCTCCGGGAGATTCTTGCGACCCACTGACGCAAGAATGGAGCGTCCAAGCGTCATGGAGCCCGCTGACCCAGACACGTCCGCTGCTCACCAGCTCTGTCTCCTCCGGCCGGGGAGACTCACCTCTGGCCTGTCCGGGCCAGAGCCAGATTTTCATCAGCTGTTATATGACAACCTGAACAGCGGGTCGACTACCCATTAGAGCCGACGAACTTCCGGCGGTGCCTCTGACGCCAGTGGAGCCGCCGCTATACAAGGCCAGCCGATAACGATGATGCCCCATCCACATTAAACCCCCAGCAGACGCTGAATCCCCCACAGCAGTTGTCTGTGGATGTGGGTCAGTGCCGGTCGGCGGCGGGGGCGGCGGGATGGGAGCGGGGGAGGGGGCGGGGAGCGGTACCACCCCGTCAGACAGGTGGCGTCCGAGGGTGGCGGCGGCGCGGGGGTCGTTCACCGGGGAGCAGCGGCGTCACGCGGCCGGCGACGCTGCTGAGTCGTCACGTCGCGCCCGCCCGCGGCGCCGTCGGGCCGGACAGGCTCGCGGCGGACAGCGACGGTCTGTAGGGGGCGGGCGAGAGCGGGGCACCAGCTCAGCGATCCGGGCTGCATCTGTGGAAATCAATAGACGGACGGATATGGAGGCCGTGTTTTGAATGGCGGCCTGTATGGAGCACATGTTGATCTGAATGGCAAAGGTCAATGGCACTCTTTCCGGAAAAGAAGCCGCATTTCCACTGCTTTTTGTGTCAAAATCCGAACTTTCCAGCTATGTTTTAATCAGGTGCTCTTCTCAGATTACGTAATACATATTACCCAGCATCCAGGCCTATGCTCTCATGTTACCACCAATAAGTAGGTATCCTCGCTGATCACGAACTACTCACTCCCAAACCAGTCTTTCATGGATGTTACGTAATTTAGACATGGACGGATGGGTCATGGATAACTACGGTCATAGCCAGGATGACGGGCAGACTAATCGACGACATCTTATAATAAAGATGGACTATTCCGAAAGCTCTTTACAAAGCTAACGAGGCGCTTCTAACTCCGGGCCCGCCCACAGATCAGATGGGCGCTAACGCCCGACAAATCGATACCGATGGCAGCCGATCGATTTCGGATGACTCAACCGACCCATCCGAGCATCATTTCTAATTAATTTCTATTCCGTGCTTGTTGGATCATCGCATCTCGTGTTTTTCTTTTTCTTGACTAGAAATGGAAAACATTCAAGGATGCAAAAGAAATGAAATCAAGGTCGCTATGAAGTTTGAAATGAACGCAAAATCAACTTAAGAGACCCGTTTTCGGAGCAGTCCAACGCATTGAAACACAAGAGAGGTAACTCCAAGACCCGCAGTAAGTATCCCACACAATTGGCCAACCTCCAGCTGAGTTTAGCTGAGCTGAGCTCCATCAGCAGCGCTCCACGTTCTGCCGCTTAGTTCCAAGATTTTCAAACCACCAGTCGGACACATCGCCAACGGTCCTTACATATCCACACACCGTCCAAACCTACCAACCAACACGAATTAACCAGCTCGGGTTTGAGGCCGAGCTGCCGCCGCCGCCGCAGCTCGCGAAACCCGCCGGTGTCCGCTGGAGGGTCGGGTCACACCCGGCGCCGCCGGTGGCGGGTGCGGCCAAGGCCAACATTCCAGCAGCCGCATCGTCGCTAACGGGCGCCGCGCCGCCGTGTGCGGGAGGACAGGGCATTTAAATACAGCAGCCACCGGTCACAGAGCCGCCTCGGTGCTGAGCCGTGCAAAAACCCGCCGCCCGGCAGCATTCGCTCCCCGTCATATATTCATGGGTGGCGCGGTTCAAATTGTGGCAGTGCTGAATTATTCACCGGATCGACCGTGCCCCATGGTCGCACCGACTGTGAAATCGACGAATTAACCACATGGTAACGGCCGCGAAGTCCACTCTTCTGCATAAAACCAGCGTCAAATTCAGCTCTCCGGCGCGTATCTGGTTGAATGTGAATTGATTTTCACGATATTTAGCCCGGATGTGTATGAGGACATCGATCCAGCCACACCTCGTTCGTGGCCACAGGCCCATTTTACATTCTGTTCAAGCACTCTTCCCAATCCAATTTTTTCTAGCTCCGGTACTAAGTTCCAGAACTTCAAGTGTAAACATTTCAGAGTTCGTCCCGTATACTAAATAAATACTTGCTCCTCCAGCTCCTTCACATTTGTGTTTTAGCGGTGGTATGCTGTTCACATTCGCGTTGCCAACGACAACCAAGTGAGGTAGCCAGTCGATCCTCAATCTGCTGCAGACAAGAAACATCGGCTTGATTTCTCCTCTAGCATAATAAACTCACCGGATGTGGACCCATTGCTGCCTTCCGCACTGGCTGGTTACGAAACATCCCAATCTCCTCTTAATTTCGATGAACTCTGGTATTTTTTCTGAGAATAATAGGGGCCAGGGGATACGGGGATTCAGCGGGAAGTGGGGGGAACACTTGCTCCATCAGTCGACCCTCGATGCCCCCCTCCCTGAGACGTCGATGGCGCCCCTGAAATCCTCTTATACTCCTCCAGGATACGAGTATCGGCGCCCCCACGATAGGACTTGGCGCCCACTTGATAGGTTTTGCTGCTAATAGGTGGCACCCCCCTGGTCAGGATGGCCCCCACCGACCAAGCACCTCCCTTGGAAATCCTGGATCCGCCTTTCGGGTCAGGCACCGCCGCCCCCTCCCCTATTCCGACGCGTATGACTGCTTATAACAGAAGTAACGGTTAAGAACGAACAGTATCGTTACGAGCACAGCTTTCTACTGTGAGAAATCTCCCCGCCACACGAAGCCAGTAGGTAAGTAGCTCTGAGACCACTGTCTTACTCCAGTTACCTCAAGACACCGCAGCCATCGTCTTCAACGATTTCGTCGCATGCAATAAGCCAGTTCTCCCCAGAGCGAAAACGCCGGAGGCCAACGACGCCCTCCAATGCAAACGAAGCGCACATTAGAAGCAGCGGACCGATCAGCCAGGCGCCGCTGCCGCCCAGCAAACCTGTGAATCACCGGCGCCCAGTTGAAATCGATACGCCGATTGGGGCGTCCTCGACTCCGGGGCGTCAACTGCGCCGCCATTGCCGTCGGCACGCCCCATTTACGGCACATCGCGCAACTTTACCTCTTCCGGATCCTCCCGGCGCCAGCGGTGGTGTGTGTAAGTATCGGTCGAGCCCCGATCGGCTCCTGTCCTCTCGCACAGTACACTGCCTCTCGCACCCTGCTCTCACGCGGCTGAGACCACCGCACTGCGACAGCCTAACCGGCAGCGGCCGCTCAGCACCCACACACACACGACCACCCCACACCGTCGGCGGCCTGCGAGCAACTCACTGGTGGAGGATCACCGGCCGCGGCGCTCCGCCTCCGTCGACATCTATTTCCGTGCGGCTGATTCAGAGCGAGCGCCGGTGCCGCGGCGCGGCTGCAGTCTGCTGGCCCCCGTCGACTCCGGCGTCGTCCGCGCCGCCCCTGGGTGCGGTCCCGCCCTCAGTCGCGCCGCGCCGACCGACGCCGCACCGCCACCGCCGACGGCAGCTGTGTACACTCGCTGCAACCGCGCCGCACGCTGGTAAGGCGCGGCGCGGCCCCGGCCGCGATGTCAGCGACTGTACGGCCGGTCCGAGCCCGGTCGATAGGGCCAAAGCCGACGCCCGTCGCGGCGTCGCGTCGCCGGCGCGGCGGCTGGCCGCTGATGCGGTGTACGTGGAAGGGGGCGGCACCGGACGGTCGCCGGAGAGCCGGCGCGTCAGCGCACACTGGAGTACAACGGGCCGCGTACAGCCAAAACACCACGGTCTGTTACAGGAATAATTAATTTCCGAAGGCAGAAAAAATGACAAGCATCAGTTGAGATGGTCGATATAATTTTCTCATTAAGATTTCAAAGGAATAAACAAAGTTGATTCGTGCAGCCATCACTGCAACTTAAGCGATTGAGGACAACCGCAAAACAGTAAAAAAAGTCGAAATTTGTGACGAAATGTAAAAAATTGCATTCGATAGGCCTCCAGAAATCCCACATCACTCAAATTTGATTTGCTTATAGCTCGGCAGAGCAGCAGCTTCTGTTTATCACAAGCACTGACGGGGGGCGGGTACCCGCCCCTCTGCCTTCTCGCAGACAGCCCGAAAACGGCGACGCGCAGTGGCGCTATACTTGGTACTTTTATCCGACTTTTTTGCAACTCGCAATAAAATTTAGAGTCCAGGTCACACCAGATTAGGTCACCAGTGCGGGTCAAGCGACCTGACCTCCCAAAACGTTTAAGATACCATAAGCATCAACAGGGTTAGTCTATATAACTAGAATTAACATCACATAATCGGTCAACGGGTCAAATGGTACTGCAACATACTGATCGGGTTTTTCAATATCAATGACCTAAGGTCAGGTACAAGCCATGACCTCTGCATTGGAAATTCAATGTAAGAATGGTTTAAGTTCAATAAATTCCTCGGGAACGGAGATACATAGTTTATTTTGACGTCATTGGGTTTGTATGATCTCCGCAGTTCTAACGCCCTGAACTTTGACCCCATTTTATTTCGACCTGGTTGCTTATTTAGGCTTTAGGGGCGCACCAAGGTGTGTAGTCACATAGCGCTATCTCGACCGGACGCTAGGTCATGTTAAAACGTAGATTGGACCCAGCAAGGTCATACTGTGCAAAATGTGCATACACATCGTTTTTATAGCCCTTCTGCGTAAAATGCCCACGCCTTAGTTTCAATTTAAGCCCATTATTACAATTATCCCATGGTGACATGTTCTGGACTCTGGTAAAGTTTGATTTGACCTGACAAACAGTTCTATGGAATAATTTTTAGGGCTTAGTTCAGGCTAACTCAGTTTACCGCTTTTCGCTGACGAGCGTAGCTTTCGATATCTTAGGGGAAGGCGACCCACGTCGAGACGAAGGTGGCTCATACTCAGTAAATGCGCGTGTTAAAAGTGAAGGAAATCGCCAGAAATCGCACGCATCATCACGCTGTGCTGCTCTCCGCGGAGTGACAGAATTACGACTCCGCCGAGCGGTGGAGTGGAGCCGAACAACCGGAAGCACGTGCGACCGTGGGAATTCAGCCAATACCCCCCGGCGCAGCGCCGGCAAAATGGCCACAGCAGCCACACGGGGATACTTTCTCTCCTGAGTGGGTTCCGTCTCAACGACACCAAATGAGCCAACTCAACTAACTTGCGCGAGTTGTCCCAAGCCCTGTGCTAACTGCAGGGAATATCCGACACCATCGTAATTCGGCGGCAAAGCGTATCTTCACTTTCCACGGGAGGGGGTGGTCGGTGGGAGGAGCATAGCCGATGACGTGATGAACGTTCTAGCTCCTGGGAGGAAGTGGATCAAAAAGGTGAGTTTTCATCAGGGGAAGGAGACTGTTAGGCCTCATAGCACCAGGGACGGCTGTTTCCTTCACTTCCCCTGGCTAAAGTCATGTCACCACCAGAGCAAGTGCACAACTTATGGATTGAGCGTACGGGTATGGATCGTGGGAAACATTTTTATCTGATTGTGTTAGAAATAATTAGATTGGCATGGCCCATTTACCTCAAACATGTTTATTTTTCGACCAAAAAAGACATTTAAGTTTATACCAAGCTTAATATAAACATAACCTGACATAAGCTTAGCTTGATATTCGCCGACGAATAGAGGCGCAAAGCCTTCGAAAGCTTCGCATAAATATAGTCTCTAACTGGTGTCATAATTAGATATAACGAAATAGCTTGACAAAAACTTTGTTTTCCTCATAGAAAAGTAAAAATGTCAGTGGTGAAGGGACTAAGCCAACCTAATAACTTAAAATATAGGATATTCAAACTGTTTTTCGCCAACTTAGGCGCAGGCAACACACACAACTATAGCAAAGGAATCGTTGGTTCACACAAGCCAGAACACGCCACCTGCGGACGCTGTGAGACCACCTCGCCTCGGCACCTTCGATGACATCCACGAACCTTCACTTTTCTTCCGCGCCCTTGATCCCGAGCGAGCACGGTGTCAAAGCTAACAGCTCCCAGAGGCCCAGCATTTCGGTTTCGTACTATTTGCCATTTCCCGCAAATCTGAAGTCCTGCCGTATTTGGGCCGAATTCCAGCCGGATTCTTTTTTTACCAATGTGCAATTATTTATCACTGGCATGAATTATATTTGCATATTGAATTATGTTTTGCATGTTGTCATCTTCGAAGATACAACAAATACTTAAATGAAAGCGTTCGGGGATTGGATGTTAGAAACAGTAAGATTTATTAGGCTGCGAAACGTTATATCAACACATTTTTTTTAAATATCATTTAAATCTCACTCGGTTTCCTTAGCGGTAACCGAGTCCAAATTATCATCAGAACTGATATTGCAACCGCAGACCGTTTTTCCCACGCGTCCGTGAGCTGCACCTTTTATACAATGCTACATATGGCGGCGTCCTGAGAAAAAATAATGCCTAAGCTGTCAACTAGAAAAAATTATCCGGAACTCATTTGAAACCTTATGCATAAGATTTGTAAGCCTTTCTGCGTTGATGCTGAGTCGATGATACGCTTCTATTCCGTGACGGGAACTGATTCCTTTTATCGCCCTAAACATTTCCATATTTGGAAAACAGTCATGGGAAGTAGGCAGATGAGCTGCAGAAACTTAAAGACATAAAAAGGACATCCTGCTGAAGAATCCGATCTGCCTTCAATTCAAACAATTTTGAACTCGGTTTTAGCTGGATTTGGAGAATGAACCCAGTTAGAGTCAAAGCCTGTGACCAGTACAGAATGACGATAGGGCCATTATTTTGACGCTACGGGTTTGTTTTATCAATGAAAGGCGGTTGATACACTTTATATGTATTGTCACTTCGCGGCCAGGTGAGCTTGACATGACCTTGGGCCAAGTAGTATTTACGTTTTAAGCAGGCATGACAATATCGTCCATGTATAATTTGAAGTGCCATGACGAGATAACTCCGCATTTTCAGTCACAATGTTACTTAATAGAAAGTATAGCGGAGTCAAACAGTTGCCTATCTTCCAAGTCAAGCCTCATTCAGGAACCAGCCAGGATTAAAACCCAGGACACTTGCAAGCAGGACCATGTGGGATTAGCCTTAGGGCAGACAGGGACGTCGAAAGCGGGGGTACAGGGTAACACGTCCCCAACTCACGAACCAGGGAGTCGTCCCAAAAAAAGGGACTTGACCCACGATTTTTGCCATTTTATTGCTATTTCCTGCATGAACCAACGCAACACACATCCACCTGCATGTAAATGTGTTGAAGTACATCGTTGTTAATGTTTTCAAATGCACACAAACGTTCGAAATTCGCCAAATTTATATGTAAATACTCCTTCAAAGTTATGGGTACATCAAAAGTTTGTTACTTCTAGCAAACGGCTTGGAGTCATGGCCTCTCAAAAGTTTATGCAGACAAGAATCCAAATTCTCCCCACTCTTCCCTATCATTTTCCATTGCTGCCCTAAATGGTCAGCCAATTGCCTTATTTTGAGTTCAGGTTCCCTTCTCAGAAAGTAGTTCTAAACTGAAAAATAATAATTTAAAAGGCTTGATACAAGGCAATAACCTTGTGTAGTAGGTGAATGAGTTTCCAAGGCCAAATTACAATTCAGATCAGACCACTGATCCAGATATACTGAGGAGTCATCACTGTGCTTCAGTGCTAGGAAAATGTCACTTGATGGACTTGATGACTCCACAGTGTATCCTGATTGCCAGTCTGATCCAGATCGCCTCATTGTGCATGGAAACTGGGTCAGTGAGACCCCTATGCCGCAAGAAACTCTTTTGTATCAGTGTCCTGAAATTCTAAGTTTTAAGGAACAAATGTAACTCTTTTACATATTTTTTGGCCTGACCAACAGGCCATTTTGGGCTCAGTTGAAAATTGAATAAAATGGTAGCCAGGTCTTTTACCAAATAAGTAGGGGTGAACAGATCCCAGAGAAACTGGTGCACATTTTTGTTAAACTTTGCCTGAAAAAATAGTGAGTTATATAGTTTGCAACAGGGATGGAAAATAACACTTCATGAATTTGATGGACAATCCCATCCTGACTGCACCATTCCATGGAACCTAAGTCATCAAATTTGGCCATTCTCCCTTACTTTTGTAGACCTGTGAACATGTCTTGCACAACAGGAACCAAGGTGTTACCTGAAAAGTTTTGACTCATGTGTTAAACACAAAATTACTATGCCCCTCTCACCCAAAGCATAAACATTTTCTCTAGATGTGGACCAGCATCAAACATTGCAAACAAGATGTATGTAGGTAGGTACCATAGTGTTGTTCCCAAAGGCAGAATATAATCCAGATTGTCCAGTCTGCAAAGTATGGCAGCAGGCCAGACGAGTCTCACCAGCCATCTAAAATTCTCGCACCGCCAGCCACCAAAAATTGGCACCAATCTGCCATATACCAGGGAGAAAAACGCACCCATTCCTACCCACACTGTGCAATGCTACATCTATTATTAGTTAGTTGGTTGAGGACTTTTTGTAAGGCCCTCTCATGTGCCTTTATAACTGTTTAGCCATTATTTTTTTAGTTTTCAGTGTCGCCTTCCTCGCACCAGTCTAAAAAATTCGCACCAGGTTCATAAAATTGGCACCACTTGCTCCTGTCTCCAAGGGCACTCGCACTGACAAGACCTCGTTGAAAATGTCATACTTTGCACACTGGCAGATTGGGATGGGACTACCAATCAGTACAATGGCGCATTGACTCCATTGCCAGCTTGATACCAAACTGATGTGGATAGCATTTCAATTTCTAATTTGGCCATGGAACCAAGCCCCGGAGAGAGGGGCGCAAAATTGGAAATACAAACATTCAAATGCCAATGAGTTAAGAGTCCAAAGGGGATCCAACATTTTACAGTCCACCTACCTCTCAATGTCGATAATTGCAGACGGCCCGATGACCCCTCCTTCGCTCTCTTGCGCTGCCAATCCAAACACAATCATCGACCGGCGACCAACGGCGACGAAAACTTCCGCGATCACCCAGATTCGCCTCAAAGTCGCCGGAACCCCGCCCCTTGCCCATCAACAACTACGAGACTTTTTGCTACCTGGTGCTGCCAGATAATAGAGATTTCCCGGTGGAGATTCTATAAAATTACTTTAAGAATCCTCCAAATAAGGGTTTTCTCCTGGGCTCGCGTGGGCTCGCCAACCGCCTATCGCCCCGCTCGCCTATGCTCGCCCTGCTAGCTTATGGCCAAAGAGAGATGGATAGAGTGATGCATAGGTAAATTCAGAATATCGGGGTTCTGGGTGCTGCACTGCTAGCAAATCCTCTTTCCTGTGTGGGGGAGGGCGACTCCTGCGCTCGCATCACCGCCTCCTCTCTGTCCCCGCAGAGTACCTGCGCCTGTTCTATTCTGATGATGAATAAACTCCTGTATGTGATGGTTTCAAGTGAGCGCCAACTTGCTCTTACTATTGTGTGTTCATTTAAACGCTTGTGCCAATAAACGTGTACGGATTCAATTCCATAATTCTGATCCGGGAGGGCTGCAATCAGCAGGGAGGCTCATTTTGACCAGAGACGTACAAGTTTTTGACGGGGCAACTTTTTGGAGGGCGCTGACCACCAGTGGGCCAGGGGTGGAATGTCCGGGGACGCTAGTGTTTCAGGAGGCGCCCGGACTCAGTCGAGTGGCCTGCCCTCTTTCAAAGGCGGATCCAGGATTGCCAATAATAGGAGGGGCACCTTCCGGGGGTGCCATTCGAGCAAGTAAGCCCCACTTCTGACCGGCAAAACGTATTGGGTGGGCGCAAAATCCCATCGGTAGACACCGATTTTTGCATCCTGAGGCCTGGGGGGTGTCTGGGAAGCGACATTTCAGGGGCATCATCGATCTTTCGAGGGGGAGGAGTGCCGTCACCATTTCAGGGAACGCTGAGGGTCGATGGGGTAGGACCATCTGCCCCATTTGCCCCCCCTGGATCCGCCACATACGTCATACTGAATAATGTCATCTGACCGGAAGACTGGGATCAATTGTCTTTACTTGTGACCTTTGGCCTTGACCTTGAACTTCGTGTGGGGTGAAATTGATTTAATTTCGATTATATGACGGTACTGCGTCACCACTCGGTCTACAGCGCAGGTGAACCGGTGCGACCGCGTGATTGTGACGTAGAAATATTGGTCTGAATTTGAAAGCCTATACGTTTTTTTCAATATCAAGAAAAATGGCCGATTTTCAAAATTTGTTCATCGATGGATGCGCTCATAAAATTTCTCAAATGTAGCCCGGTTTTCCAGCTGTGAACCAGGGTCGAAAACTACCATTTGGCATTCTAAATGGACAGCCCAAGATGGACAAGGTGACAAAAATTAGCTGATATGTTTGCTCCAGACGAATAACGGAACAAATAGCCAAAATTTGCACATGCAATTTAAACTCGCAATGTTTTTCAACGACTAAGATGGTCCAGGAGTATCCCTTGATATCCTAATAACTCAAAACGTGCCACATTTTGCAGCCTGGGCTGGTGACACATTTATGGTTTGGCATTTTAATGGTACAACCTGAACACTTTTGGCCCCTGCTGTGAACGGTTCTCCTGCCACTTCAGAAATCATAGGTGGGGGGACACTTTCGGACTCCCCTCCACTGTGCGTATGTTATGAAGAAATGCAGAGGAACCTTTCTTAACCGGTCTCTCAGCTTGATTTATCTTCCAGCTTGAAGGGGCCTTCCCGTGCCGGTGTATCTTACAAAAGCATAGTCCGGTATTCCCTAAAGCACGGTAAGCTAATCAGCAAAACGATATGCGGGTTACGCCTGCAGACGTACACATGTGTACAGCTCAAGGGCTCGGTGTACTCCTTTTGACAACAGTATGACAAAACGACACACCCTTGGCGAAGAAAACTGACAATTTCAAGCGAAGACAAAGGTTTTACAAAATGTTTCAAGCTGAGACTGGTTTAAAACAACAAAAATGGTTCCTCTGTAATTTTTTATCAACACATGCAGCGGAGGGAGTCCTAAAATGTCCTCCCCCACCTATTATATCCGAGGTGGCCGGCGAACCGTTTGCAGTCGGAGAAAAGGCCACTTTGGCTACATTTGGGAGATTTCATGAGTGCATTCATTGATGAACGAATTTTGAAAATCGGTCAATAGTTTTTCTTGACATCGAGAAAACGTATAGGAATAAGAGAACCTTTCAAGTTCAGACCAATATTTTTAGTTCCACGCCATCGCACGGTCCTCACTGATTCGCCTGCACTGTAGACCGAGTGGTGACGCAGTATCATTGGCGGAGGCAGGGGGCCATTCCGGCCATGGCCCCCCAAAGCGCTGAAGGGGGGCCAAACTATCTTTTGGCCCACCTCCAAACGCCGGAGAAATTTTTGAAAAAGGTGTTTACACTAAGTCTGTAGAGCAAAAAAATAATCGCTCCCCCCCCCAGGAGAGCAATCATGCACTTGGAGAGGTAGCTTATACCATGTCTGTCGAGCACCTAAATTAAACGTCCCACCCCCCACCCCCCCCAGGAGGAGAGGCAGACATGGGTTTGCCCCCCAAAACCCTGGTCTGCGTCCGCCCCTGCGGAGTATCGTCATATAAACGGAATTATGCTAATTTCACCCCAACATGAAGTTCGAGGTCGATCTCTAAGGTCACAGGTAAAGACCGTTGATCCCAGTCTTCCGGTCAGATGGCATTAGTCAGTATGACGTGTGTTATGCTATGACTTCATATCTGAGCCCACTAAATGTCAAGGTCAAGGTCAAAGGTCTTTTTCAAGTTCAAGCCCTCACTTCTCGCCCAATGACTGTCATAGTGCCAGTTACATTATAAATTATAGAGAATATTGTCATATTGTTACGTTAAAGATCAGTGCCCTTGAATAACCTTGACCTCAAACATTCAAAGAACATTGTGAGGGACTTTACTACTGTCGCCTTAGTCCGCTTTCAGCGTATTCCCGGTTTTTTCCGCGTAATCACAGCATTTTCCAGTAAGTCTCCGGCGCGGCCCAAATTTTCCTCCTACGACCTCGTTTGACCTTGAAGATATCGACATACGCCAATGAAACCGGGCTATAATGCAGATCACCATCGCCCCCACATACCGTCAAACAGGTGTTTTTCCTAACCATCTAGCTTTTTCAGATCTCGGGGGGGCACTTTAGGAGACCCTCTACTGCGCGTTGAAGCCAGACCCCTCTCCACTGCGCGTGTTAAGGAAATACGAAAAGCACGGCTAAAAACATGACATTTTAGTGTTTTCGGAAAATTTCACGACACCGTGCTCACGACATTTGTTAAAATCCCTTCCCTACCAAGACCGTCGGATGGCTAAATATTTTGACTTTTTTGCACCAGCCCATTTCAAACCGCCAACGCTGATGAACCACCTCTAAATCCGGCAAATTCCCCGAGGATGCATACATACGTTCGTTAGGCGAATTTCGTTAGCTTGTCGCGTTGGCCGATATTGGCGTGTTTCCATTCACCGTTCCAACATTCGGGCATGCCGCCTTTGCTTTCACGGTCGCTTGGCATTGATAGTGGGGCTACGAGCATCAGCGCTGGTGAGCTTCTCAAGTGCCCGCGCCGAGTATATTTACGGTGTGGTAATTTAAAGCGGCTAGATTGCAGTGTAAATTAAGCGGTTAAGTGTTAAGTGTATTGGCTAAGTGTGTCACCTTCGCACAATTCCAGACTGGAGTGGTTTTCGAGCAACCTTTATTGAAAATGCAATGCAATGTGTTATTGGTACCGAAATACATCAGTTTTTGCTATTGTTCTCTGTGTATTAAAATGTTTTACGCTTGAAACTATTCATTATGGCGGGTTACATGTTTCTCTGCTCGTCAGTACCAGTCATGTCTACCCCAGAGTTTTTGAAGATGCCCAGGTACTGATTTTTTACAGGAGCAGCAGTAGCACGGTACGCCCGAAGAGGACAGAGGTCATCCTGTTGAATAGAACAGATATTAACTCAATTACAAGAACCATAGAGATGTTTTTTCCATATTCCACAGCCTCATACTCCATGCAATGTGAATTCTCAATAACTTCACGGGACCATTCTCACGTTACACGTTTACTAGCATTATCGTCGCCGCTGCTTCCGAAGCATTGGGCTCAGGAATTGACTTGTTTGCGTTTACAGGTTGAAAATCACCAAATAAATACGATTTTGTATATTGCGTCTATGTCACATAATAATATACATATATTCACGATCCAACCACTACCTCTCATGACCCGGGATTTCCTCTCACCACAGCAACAACTCCCATCTCACGATTCTTACTCGTACACGTCTCTTTTCTGGAATGCTCTATTCTTCGGCAATGGCATAAAACAGCGTGAAGACACGGTATCAACTCAATTACGTTACGGACACCACTTAGCTGATATACATGCAAGTTAACGAAAGGCTCCACGCGCCCAGTCACACACCATACCACACAGACGCACGAACGCGGGTCGTCCGCAGAATGGCCGCCAGGTGGACCGAATAGAGGACGCCACTAAATACAGTAAATAGACGGCACCACTGTCCGATCCGGTTCCGCAGAACGACCCGTTCCTGACGAGAGGCACGCGTCTGTAAGACACAGCCCACACCGACAGTGGCAAGTAGAACGAAAGGGGGAAATGCTGCAGGAACTAAGACATTTTCCAGAAGCAATGGAACCAAAGGAAACATAACACTCCGAAGCATTTGGAACAGTACATTTGCGAATATAGAACACAGGATATTTTACAGGCAAAGGAACCATAAGTTGGGGACAGTTATTCACGCATTAATATCATCCGAGCGAATGTTTTCAGCAAACAATTATCCATTTAAAATGGCACAAAGCAGGCTCCACTCAAAACCTAGAGGCTTCAATCTCCAATATATAAGCCTTGACAGTCAGAAATAATTTTAACAGCCAAAATAGCCCTCTCCTAAGATGAGTACTACGGAGCCGCTGCGTCTATAATACCCAGGGCAGTTGAATAACTATAATACCTACGACTGGATCCATACAACATCCACAAGCATCAGCGAAACATGCCAAACTTTCACTTCGCCTGTCCGAAGCTCAACAAACCAACTCACGTGAGGCCGCAGTTGTGTCCTAGTCGTCGAACTTCCTGTTCATGTTGCGGCCGAAGAGGGCGTTGCGCACCTCTGGCAGCATCTGGCTGGCCAGCAGGTCCAGTCGCGACTCCAGCGTGTTGGTGACCCTGATGCGGTTCCCCTTCGTGTGCATCTCCACCCCACCGCACCTGCGCAACGGCATGGAGGTTACGGCAACGGAAATTATCGCCCGGTTACCAGATTGTAGGCGTAGAATCTGACAGATACATTGTCACGCTGTTATACTTTCGGCCGTGATACAACCAACGAGACAAAATGTCATCCTTTCGGCAACTTCATCCATCCCATGAAAACGATGCAATATTATTGCCTGTTTCCGTCATGGCTTCCAAGAAATCGTGATTCAGAGACAGGTACGCCCAGGTAAGTACGCCTAGTTTGTGAATTGCCAGTATGCCAGCGTTAGAATTCAGATCCAACGTTTCAAACCCTGGACCTTCTGGATTGCTCAAACATAGAAGATATAGCATATATTTCACAGAGAACGTGCTGTCCCTGGTAAAAAACGTGTTTATAGGGTATAACTATTTCAGCAACGTTGGCCTCTACTGTCGACTACCACTGTCAGGAAATTACGAATTCACGGTAAAAAGTCCCGGGTATCACAGGTAGATAGAGAGGGCGGATTTCAGCTGCATTTCCCACCCCGTCTCCATCAGATCGAGAACCGGGAATTCCACTTTGAGCACTGGCCCCTTCCCTGAAACGTTGTTTTCACCTCCTCCATTTCCCAGGATGCGAGAGGAGCGAAGAGCGCGATAGAGCGGTAAAACAGTGGCACCCAACGATCCAAGTGTAGCCTCCCAGCCAAAACGCCTTGGGTCGACTGTTTGCACCCAGTTGTCAAACTCTGGGAGATACCTGGTGGTCTAGGTAATGGTCCACCCAAACCCCACCCCCACCCCCTTCCCCACCTATAGCAACAACCTTACTTTGAAATGACAAGTTACTCGGAGTCGAGCTTTAGTTATCACAAGCTATCATTGCCTAAAAAACGCAGTGCCAGTTTTGTCTCCGGCTGCGGCCTTACACGTTGGCTGGCAGGAAAGTGTCGTCGATCTTGAGCGTCACTGCCTTGCCCTTGGTGGCCTCCTGGAACTGCTGCTGGGCGGCTGAGAGCACGCTCTGCACTACGCTGACGTCGGCTTGGCGACAGCGGATCGTCACCTGCGACTCCAGCAGCTGCAACGTGTACACACGTCTCAATCACGTCAGAAACCGACGCCTCTTCCTGGTTACACCGCGAGGCGCCAACACAAAATAGCCTACACCTTGATAACTTATTGGCTTTTAATCTGCTGGCCTGAATGGGTACTCGGTGGGAGATGCAGTTGCCTATGACTGCATCAAGGTGAGCAAGAAAAAAACAATACAAAAACGGCCAGTTAGAAACCAATACGAATCAAACCTCCCGCATCCGAACTCAACGATTTTAAACGCATTGTTTTCTTCTGTTCAACCCATTGAACTAGTCAGGCTCGCCCTGTACCAGCCAGCGGCTATATACCACCGCTCCGACTAGCCAGGCTCGCTCTGTACCAGCCAGCGGCTATATACCACCGCTCCGACTAGCCAGGCTCGCTCTGTACCAGCCAGCGGCTATATACCACCGCTCTGACTAGTCAGGCTCGTTATGTACCAGCCAGCGGCTATATACCACCGCTCTGTACCAGCCAGCGGCTACTCACCTGGAAGAGGCCCTGCACGATGAGCGCCTGCAGCACGGTGGCGTAGCGGGCGGGGTCGGCGGTGATCTGGCCCAGCCGACGCCGAGCCTCCTCCACCACGCCGTACACGTGGTCCTCGCGCGCCTTCAGCACGCGCAGTCGCGCCTGGTTCTGCAGGTTGGAGTTCTGACTGCCGACAACAGGCGCAAACAAGGGGTCAGAGAGACGCAGCTAAAGTAACGTCCACTTTCACATGTCGTGTTTGAATCTGTATATTCCTGCAAACGCAAGGTAAGCAGCATAATTGGTGGATGTGTGAGGAGAATAATGAAACATAATGGTGATGTTTTATCGGCATTGTGATCAACACTTTTGGGAGTGCAGCCTTCTACCAGTGGGGGAAAGTGTGGTCAGTTCCAAATAATAGCGACGTTCCCAATAACTAAATCAAATGGCCCAAAAACACTCCTTCCAGTGCCGGATACAACGGGGGGGGCTAGGGGCTCAATCCCCTCCCCCACAATGTTGGTGTGCCAATAGTTAAAGCATAGCTGAAGGCCGTTGTTTATTGTTTATTAAGGTTGATGAGCAACAGGGAAGCCCAGTGACAGCCAAGTCAGATGGTAAAACACTCACATTACAATACAATAAAGGTGATGTACAAACAACAAGGACATGATAAAATATAACACTAATGGAGAGACATCAGGCATATTACATGGTAAAATATATCACAAAAGCAGCACCATCATAAATAAAAAGTTGCATGCAAATGATGACAATACAGCCTACCAATATTCGGCGATAGAGGTCGCTCTAATAAAAGATCTACAGGGCCAATTTGTGCGTGGCTGCACGAACGGATCGGCGTGGGGGAAGTCATGAGCGCATTGAAGTTTGGGCGCTGACAAAAGTCCGCTGTACCGTATTTATCAGAGCATGCGGAGCATGTTCCGAGGCAATGGTGGGCGAGGCTCAAAACACCAATCCCCCACATGTCCTGGATCCGCCACGGTATGATATTGCCGTTTTTTCTAGGACTCTAATGACTTAAGATTATCTGCTGCAATAACTGTTTAATTGACAATGATGACACCATTCTTTGTTTATTCAAGACCTTTTTTAATGATTTGTGTCCATTTAGCTGAAACTATGACAATAGACTAGTTGCAGTTCAGAAAGTGGCGCACCATTTTTGCTTGATACACCGAAAAAAATACAATGCTTGAAGGTTAACGGAGTAAATTGAGGTTTTGAACCACAATAAAAACAATAAAACGCCTTATGCCACTTGAGCATTTACTGATTAACTGACCCACAAAACCAACAAGTTGTTTATGCATTCAAGTTTTACCATAACCAACAAATTTTCCCAGTCGCTACATTCCTGGCAACACTTGGTTAGTGAAAAGTAATATTTTTCGGATATTGTCTGCCATAAAAACTTGCTTCCTTCTATTATTTTGTATGTTTTTCGGGAAAACTGTGTCCAAGAATTCAATCATGCTATGAAATATCATCTCAAACGGCGAGCGGATTTCGCAGAGGGGCGGCGCCCAAAAGGGCCAAAAACCAAAGGCACATGCTAAAGGGCCCCCTTGTTACAGAATAAGTGCCAAGAGGGCTAAGAGGGCCCTGTCTGGTATAAAACCAAAGGCCACAGAGCATAGTGCGGGCGAGCCGTGCTCACGCGGCTCGTGTCCTCAGGGGCCCTTCAGGCCCTCAGGAGGGGCGGCTGTCCCTGCGCCCCCCCTGGCTACGCCCCTGTCTCAATGCATTTTTTCCGTAGTCAATTTTCGATGGAGTGAGATAGTCATATTTGAATCAATACTTGAGGAAGAGCTCAAAGATGGATACATGAATTAAAAGAGGAACTCATCACAAAATGTAATGTGGAGTACAAATCAAACAAGGTTCCCATGTTATTTTCAGACGGCCTGGGGGCTTTATAAAAAAAATGATCCCGAGTGCTCCCATTTTCGGGGAACGTGGCTTTCCAGTTTTGGAAGGAGCATTTCCAATTATGGGTCATTGTTCCCATTATTGGAAATGTGGCTTCTCATATTATTGGGAGCTCTAATAGTTTCCTCCACTTGGTGCATGCACATGGTGCCTCCCCCGTGGAGTGGTGGCGCCACCATGTGGCTGCGTGGCCCGGCCTGGCTGGCGGGGTGCTGGCATCTGAGATAGTTTTAACATGCGGTTCCTGGAATCTCGCTCGATTCTTATCCACATTAGTTTTAGTGCATGCAAGCTTAACCTGTGATTGTTTTAGATTTGCCTTCATCGTGCCCCATCAATTAATGGTGTACATCTTGGCAAATATATGTATGGATTCAGACACATACGGTTTTGTGTGCATGGCAAATGACGATGTACGTCCTAGCTGAACTTAACAGCGCGTGGATCGCAATTTTTCGTGAGATACCTTTTCTCTCATTTCGACAGGCAGCAGGGACCGCCTGGCCTACTGCAGGCCCATTTACGCTACTGTAGCAACAGCATGGGGGAAAAGAGTGTACTATTAGGAATGTAACAACTTAATGATGGGGGTTTAACTGAAATCGCACTATTTTAGAGCATATCAAAAACACCCCGTTGGATGTTTTTTGTCCCAAAACCCGACCAGAATTCTAGGCAACTCAGTTCCTGCCCCAAGCTAGCAAGTGTGTTGTGACATGCCTCCTCGCAATGAAGGTAGAGTAAAGCACTGGAAAAGGCCATTGCTCTCAGGGAATACATATTTTTCCGAATTGGCAGGTATTTGGAAAAGACGGAACATCAACCCAGGGGTATGTTAACAAGTATAAGCAGCAATAGGTGTGTTCTTAGCTTGAGTCAACTTCTACTTGTGTGTGTTGTTAAAGCAAAATGAAAAAAAAACTTGTATGGCCAGGTCAACATCTATTACCTATGATTTCATTACAAATCAAAATCTTATAACTCATTATATTAAAACAAGAACAACTCGGTCCAAGTGGAATTATAAACCTAAATCACTTACATTTTCTTCTGAAGGTTGACCTGCTTTAGCCTTTTGTCATAATACTCCTGGATCTTAATGCGCTGCTGATGAACCAGACGTCCCTTCTCAATGTTGAACTCCTCCTCGGCTTTGGCATCTATTTCTTCCACTTTTTCATTGGCCTCTTGTTCTATGAAGGCCATCATATGCTTGATCTGGAAAACATCCGGAAAAGGGAGCTCAGACACTAAACATTACATTTCTAGTGTTCAATGGTCACAATGTACAAGGGTAGTACATTCCCCATAGGGCTCCCTTATTCCCTCAACATGTAGCTAATGTGGCTTAAATTTGCATACAGCAGGCCAGCCCTTCCCTGGAACAATGCACAATGTAAGCCAGCAAGGGGACAAAAACACACAGGTAATGCATACCCCAAACAGTTTTGCAAGCCTAAAGTTTAGGTTTACAAACAAATACCTTAGTTGTTAAGGAAGGAAACATTTTGGACAAGCCAGCCATCGAAGAAGGTAGGCTCAAATGCAGTACCTGGTTATAAGGTGAACACACAGGTCTAAGCCCTACTAATCCTGTCTGTCCTGCTGAGCAAACCCCAGAGAGAAAGAATACATTTTGAATTAAGAGAACCCTCAAGGGGGCTTTGCTCTTGTTTGCTATTAAGCAATAGGTTGCTGTAATTCAAAGCTTATGCAAGCAACCCTCTCACACTTCAAGAATGTGTCTCCCTCAGATTGCCTCATTGCAACTATTGCTCAGTGAAACCAAATACTAGTGGGCAATAAAAAATATTTGCCATAACTCCACTTCCATTGATACATATTCTCTGCGCAGCAATGGTAACTAAGCAGCACTCTGCCATCCAACAGAAGAAAAGTGTATGTCACACTTAGAATATTTTACAGGAGACCTTTTTATGTTTTGTTTAACATTAGTAGAGCCCTGGAGAAGATATGAAAAGGTCATATAACCTAAAATGTTTAGGTTATTTGGTAAATTTATTCAATAAGTACATACCACTTATCTTTCTGCAATATAGAGGCACGGTAGTGGAGTGGTCAGCATAGCTGGCTTCCATTCAGCTGACCCGGGTTCAAGGCCTGGCGGCTTCCCTGAACAATGAGCAAGCTGGCTCCCAAGAAAGCCTTCCAACAGGGAAAGAGTTGGCGACACCATATGGCCCTGGCAGTTAGTGAGTCGATAAGACCCACAAATTATTTCTGCAATGAATGAAACAAAATCCCAGTATCTAAAAGAAGTGACTTATCATGTTTTGTTCCATGGAATGACAGCCCTGGTCATGAGCTGTCATGTGACACCATCAGGGTACCAGAATATCCCTATACCCATCTTCCAAATTGAAAAATTTACTGAGCTTGGGGTGTTTTGCCAGCATCAAAAGCCTTAAAGGAGCCTTTCAGGTGCTAATCAGCAATCTTCAGTCAATTTTAATCTGGGAAATTACCATTAACTTGCCAAGTTAGGATTCATTGAACATTTTTTGTGCTAGAAAAGACCCTCCAAGACAGAGAAAAGGATTGTCTTCATGCAGTTGAACTTTTTGGGTACTTGCAAAGGAAAGCTCATTTCACTTCATAATACTCAAACCATTTTGGAGAAATATTGCAGCTATTATGTGGTTAAGTACTATTAGTGGTCTTCCACTCCCTGTGAATAACTGATATTAACCCTCGCCCCACCGGGGGCCATCAATGGCCCCCCTAAAGTTTTTTCGAGATAGCAGAAAAACGACGAAACACAGCACCGCGGTTGAGGGCTCTATCTCTCACCCCATCATTTTCCCACCATCCCTTAAAATTTTTACCCTGGGTCACCTAAGGTCAGGTCACCAGGCGAGGTCAACTAAGGTCACCTCACTTCAACTTTAAAGCTCTGTAAGAGCTACATTTCGAAGTTGATCGATTTGAAACTTCCTACACTTCATGACCCATCCAGGGTCTACAACGTGTATATCCGGGATTTTTCGATTTCGTGACCTGAGGTCATGTCACGAGGCGACCTCTCCCATTGGAAAAGCATGGAAAAAAGCTGTCTCATGATCCAAAAGCCACAAAAATGATTGACAATGCACAGACTGCTCACAACAGCGTTTTTGACACCTTTTCACGCACCCCAGGGGTCATATTTGCCCTTTGACTTTTCCAAGATCATCCAAGGTCACCAGGGGTCAAAAACAGTATTTTGACAATAACTTTTGACCTAATTAAGCTAGAGCTCTGAAACAAACACCATTGCGTTTTTCTCGTTACTGGCTTTCATTTGACATACAGCAAGGTCACTTTCTGACCTTTTGTGACCTCAGGTCATATTAGGTCATGAGGTGACCTCTGGAGGTCAAACTACTGGCGGGAGGTCTTTACACTCCACATAGCGGAAAAAGGTCTGGCAATTTCCTATCAAATGTACTTAACCAGATCTCAATAGCTCTAATGGCATAGGAGTTATGCCCAGTTTTCTTAAGCATTGCATATTTGAGTGAAAATAGCCCATTGTGACCTTTCTTGACCTCTGGAGGTCAAACCATTGACCTGAGTGCTTAAACATGAGAAGTAATTTCTTACTGAATTCATGTGAGCTTTCTAAAGCACTTCTCAGATTTTCACTAACCCCCATATTTTTGGAGTTAGAGGGGGCCATCGATGGCCCCCGGTGGGGCGAAGGTGGTGCCGGACCCCCGGTGGGGTGCTGGTTAAATCAAAACATAACAAGAACAAAACAATAAACTAAATCAAACCTTCAGGTGACTACAGATACAAGAGGCATTGAAACTAAGCAAATTTAAGTTCATTTAATGAATGCATGAAGGCAACAGAAATGAAACGTGACTTAAATCTTATTTTCCATCTTGAACATGATCTAGGAAATGAGTTCTGAGAAGCATGTCACATACACAGTCATTTGCTGCACTTCAGGGCAGACTGTATTAGGTAAAGTGCTGGAAAAAACACTTATTAGGCCCCATTGGTGCTCAGATCCAGATTGAGGTCTCATGTCAGCCATACAGGGACATAGGAACTGGGGGCAGGGGGCAGCTGCCCCCCCAACTTTCATGATTCTTAACCGTTAACCCTATGACATAGACTGGAAAGAAATCATAGGCGGATCCAGGGGGCAAGGGGAGGCATGTGCCCCCCAATCGACCCTTGGCGCCCCCTGAAAGATCGATGGCGCCCCCTGAAATGTCGCTCCCCCCAGGATGCGAAAGTCGGCGCCCACCGATAGGATTTGGCGCCCACCTGATAGCTTTTGCTGGTCATAAGTGGCGCCCCCTGGTCCAGATGGCGCCCCCCGGGAAGGTGCCCCCCGATCGGCAATCCTGGATCCGCCTATGAAAGAAATGACTTGAAAATTCCCGCTGCCCCCCCAACTTTGAACATAGTTCCAACACTCCTGCAGCCATGATATACCTAGCTTAGGTTGTATTAACATGTATGGATGAAGTTTCTGAAATTGAAAATATTTTAGCGCAATTGCGATGACTCAGCTCCTGTGGAAAAAATGTCATCCGGCTTGCATTCCAATCTAGGCCATGGAACCTAAATCACTGCACATAGGGGAAAAGAGGTTTTGTGTTCCACTTACCTGTTTATTAACATCCACCGCTTCTACCTTTGACGCCATGACTACTGAATCAAGTTTTTAAACAAATTTCAAAATCAGTCCTCAGTTTTGGAGCAAATTAATTTATATCGTATTCCGCTTCCTAACTCAAAACAGCGCGACAGTATTTGAGGCCGAAAGACATCAGAACGCACGATGAGAATGAAGCCCAGCCGCCAAATAGTGAATGCAGTTCTTTTCTTTCAAGACAGTCTGCCAGGATGAACTCCAAAAATAAATGTAACTGAATCATTCATTTTATATTTTTGTAGCAAAAAAAGCTAGTATTGTTGTAGAGTTTGCCCAAATAAAATCCGTTTAATTGAAGCATATCAGTCAATCATATGATACTTCAAAACAAAAACAGACGAAATTAAAAACTACTATACTACAATTTACCATCAGTAGTATATATCAAATTATTTTGCTTCATGCAACGCAGTTGCAAAGTAAGTTTGAGTAATATTAAGAGATGAAAAACATTTAAGTTCTTTTGTATACAAAAAGCAGGTATAAGCCAGGGTAGGATTTTAGCATAGGCCTGTTCAGGCCATAGGCGGATCCAGGGGGGGGGCAAGTGGGGCACGTGCCCCCCCGATCGACCCTCGGCACCCCCTGAAAGGTTGATGGCGCCCCCTAAAATGTCGCTTCCCACCCCCACCCCCAGGATGCGAAAGTCGGCGCCCACCGATAGGTTTGCCCCACATAGCTTCCCGGTCAAATGGCGCCCCCGGTCGGATGGCGCCCCCGTCGATGGCGCCCCCGGAAGGTGCTCCCCGTCGGCAATCCGGATCCGCCAGGTTCAGGCGAATGTTTCCGAGGCATTGGTTAGGAAACGCTAAGAACAGCAATGGTGCCAATCCAATAATATTAGGGCTGTTATTACCTCTATCCTGGAGGAGGGGGTGGGGTCTAAAACGATGTTCTAGGGTCGATGCCTGATCGGAAGCGGTACAATTTCGCAAGCACAGCGTTATCCGGCATAGGCGATCCAGGATTGCCGATCGGGGGCACCTTCCCGGGGGCGCCATCCGACCGGGGGCGCCATCCGGACCAGGGCGCCACTAACCGGCAAAACTATCAGGTGGGCGCCAAATCCATCGGTGGGCGCCGACCTCGCATCCTGGGGGGAAGCGACATTTCAGGGGGCCCATCGACCTTCAGGGGCACCGAGGGTCGATCGGGGGCACGTGCCCCTGCCCCCTGATCCGCCTATGTATCCGTGTGCCCCGCGGGCCGTACCCAGAGCCATTACGCGGATCCAGGATTGCCGATCGGGGGGAACCTCCGGGGGCCCCATCCGGACCAGGGGGCGCCACTTTTGACTGGCAAAATATATTAGGTGGGCGCCAAGTCCTATCGGTGGGCGCCGACTTTTGCATCCTGGGGGGGGGTGGGAAGCGACATTTCATGGGGGCATCGACCTTTCAGGGGGCGCCGTGACCATTTCAGGGGGGCCGAGGGTCTATCAGGGGGGGGGCACGTGCCCCCCTTTGTCCCCCTGGATCCACCTGTGCCCAGAGCTCCTCCGCCAGAGGAAGTCTGACGGGGGTGGCAATGACTCCCAGGGACCTCTATAAATTACATACGCAGATCCGGGGGAAAGAGGGGCACGTGCCCCTCGCCCAATCGACGTTCTGCGTCCCCTGAAATGGTCACAACGCCCAGCTGAAAGGATGGCACCCCCAAAAAAGAGGTCGCTAATTGCACCCCTCCCCCGATGCGAAAATTGGTACCCATCGATAGGATTTTGCACCCACCTGATAGGTTTTTTTCGGTCAAAAGTGACGCCCCCTGGTCTGGATGGCGCCTCCCCTCCGGAAAGCCCCCCCCACCCGACTGGAAATCCTGGATCCACCTATGATGTGTTGAGTTTGAGGATTCGAATAATATCCAGAATTCCACCTAGCAAGGCCACACAGACATAGGCGGATCCAGGATTGCCGATCGGAGGGGGCACCTTCCCGGGGGGCGCCATCCGGACCAGGGGGGCGCCACTTATGACCGGCAAAACCTATCAGGTGGGCGCCAAATCCTATCGGTGGGCGCCGACTTTCGTATCCTGGGGGGGTGGGAAGCGACATTTCAGGGGGCCCAGCGGGGCGCCGAGGGTCGATCGGGGGGCACGTGCCCCCTTGCCCCCTGGATCCGCCTATGCACACAGTGGCCTTGACCTTCGGTCACATACCAGCCTTGGCTTTAGGCTAAGGTCAAGTGAAAAATGTCAAGGTCATGTTGGACATAATTCGAGGCCTCATAGATTACGTTCGTCACCAGCGGCGGACCCAGAACTTTATTTCAGTGGAACTGTAGCGGCTCGAGCCTTTCCCGCCATCGTCTCTTCCCCTCACCTTTGGGTGCGCTACTAATCACCGAATTTTTACCGCGTGAAATGGTGCTATAGGCTTGATGACCAATGAACATTCTGTTACTAGAGTAAAACGAAATGCACGCATTCTGTTTAAAGCGCACAGTAGTTTCACTGTATCATGGGGTACCTACCACTGTCCATCTTTTTTCTAGCTCGGTTAGGAGCCAAAATGTATAGGGGGATGTTCGAGGACCATCTCCGCACTGAGGCGCAGGTGGGCCGGGAGGCTACTGTGGCCGGGGTTTGGCGATAAATACAGAGCTGTAGCTGATAGACTTCCAAAAGCGTATTGTCGCACGCTCGAGAATGTCCCCATGGCTACTTCATGCATGAATGAGCCAACGGCTACAAACCGTCTACTGACGTGGACCCAAATCTCACTGGAAATGGAAATCACGCTGAAATTGCGGCGCTCTTGGCGGCAATCATTTGCTTACAGGATAGTCCCATGTTTGTTTTACCACAAATATTCAATGTCAAAACGCACCAGTTTCATAAGGGATAATGCAGCCCTGAACGGAATTCAACGACAGAACATTATGATGCGACCTTCCATAAGCAAAGACGGCTACTTCTTGTTTATTCGGAGACTCCATTCATTGGAAATACAAGACAAGGCCGGACACATGCCAGCTCTAACCAATCCCGAAGCAATACAAGTCCAGCATAATACGCTTTCACTTCCGAGAAGTAGCGTAAAAATCTATGGTAATTACCAATGCGCAAGCATGGCTGACAAATGTAAACACAGAAAATAAATGGTCTTGACCAAGCACGAAAAGCGCCATTCAGTGCCCACTTTTGGCAGTGCAGAAGCGATCCATAATGCCAATGAACAACAGCACATCCCGAATAGCTTTAGGGTCGACGAATATTTTGTATTATAATTCATGTATGCACACAGACATACCCGAGAAGAAAGCAGTACCAGCGCCTAGGCCAACAACATTGGTGCGCCTCCATCAATACAGCCAGTGGAGCGAGCCAAAGTCTCGACTCAACATACCTAACATCCATCGTATCAGGGTGCTGAGTCACAGGGTGATGACGTCACGTGGACCGAGAACGTCACCACACGTGCAACAACGATGACCAAACTGCGGGCGGAACCCGCAAGGCGCTTGCTCTAACGTGTGTAGTCACATTGAGTAACATTTCTTAGAATCTCATAAGCCTTCATCAGGAACATAGCGTTTTCCGTTGCAGTATTATTGTTACAAACTGAAAGAATGAAGTACCAAACATGTGTATACCAGCCCTAGCCGAAAACTGTAATTCAATCAAGTAATCTAGTCCTGCTGTCTCACCAGAAAACTTTCGTCCATGGATAATACATATTCAACGTGTTCTCTTCCCGTCATAGTTCTGCGTACAAAACATTTCTAGGCACCTTGGTTACTGTAGAAGCCGATGTTAAGCACAGTAGAAATTAAAAAAAAAGATACCAATATCTACAATCCATGGGACTCGCACACTTCCGCACGGTATTTCCTTAATTCAACCGAATGTCATCCCTTCCCTCTAAATGACGGTGCGTATAAAGAATCTTACTGAAGCCTCAGAGCACCTGAGACGTTCCCACCTTAGCGGAACTGCTGCCTGGGGTACGGATACCCCGGGTACGGCTGTTGCCCCTGCTGCTGCGGCATCTGTTGCTGCTGCATCTGCTGCTGCTGCTGCTGCTGCGCGGGTAGCCCTGCGGCGGGTAACCCGGATAATACTGCTGCGGCATGGCACCCGGGTAGGTGCCGTAGGGGTTGAACCCTCCCGGCATGGGGGTGTAGAAGGGGGGCGCGTACGGAGCGTACGGCTGGGGCATGGCGCCGGCAGGCTGTACCGGGTACGGCAGAGCTCCCGGCGGCGCGCCGGCGTAGGGGTTGGGCGCGGCCGCCGGCTCTGCAGGAGCTGGAGAGGTCGGGGTAGTGGAGGGAGAGGAGACTTTGGGCGGAGGAGGCCGGGCTGGCGCCTGCCGCGCCGCCGGGGTGGGCTGGGTCGGCGAGGCGGGCACCTGACCGGCACTCTGGGTAGCCAACGTTGACGTCATGTCCTTCAGCAGCTCCTCCTTCTCCGTTTTACGCGCGAAACAGAAGTCCGATACCTGTTGGAAGTTGATCGAGTCAAATCACTGTGTAGGCTTCCAAGGCAGTGGTTTCCAAACGGTGGGCCATGACTCCATTTTGCGGTTACCATTCTGCGGGGGTGATGAGAGTCTATAAACTTTAACCATGGTAAATGTTGAGCTAAGACAACTCACATGCAGCCCTTATTGATTTAAGACTCACGTTGCATGGGACCCTACCTTCAGCATACTTTCTGAGGCACGGTTACATTTTAAACAATGAATAAATGCTGCGAAGGCAGCATTCTTTAACTTCAAAACGTAGCGCCCGGGACGAATTCTCTGAAAAACTGTCGAAGTTTCGTGCAATATTTCGAATCATTTCCACAGCTTTCGAATAAAGCCCTGGAGATCCCGATACCACTCCAGGCAGCAGATCCGGCTTTTCAACGATGGTGGTCATAAGAAAACACTGCGAAAAACGCAAAGGGACCATAAAAACATTTTCGGTTTGCTTTGCTCACAACGAAGCGCCAAAGTGAAAAATTCACAAAGACGTGAAACAAATACATTTACACTTTCCACCCTCGTTTCCACTGCAATCAGCAAGGTTACAGGGAAATTGTGTACAGAGGAAGAATCAAGAAATTGGTGAGCCATATTTTTTTAGAAATCAGTACGCAGTTACAAGTGTTGTGGCATATAGCCCACGAAAGATTAAAAGGGTCTATCATGCCGGCGAGTAAGGGTTGGAAAAAAACCGGCTTTTTTGTAAAAAGCCCGCCGGTCTGGGTTTTTGCGGCTTTTGTTTTTTTATTTTTTGTAGCATTCTCATAACACAGTTCCTAGATTAATGCGAGTGTTTAAGCACGCTTAAGACTGTGATACTTTCAATATCATCGTTTCGTGTCAGACTTTGCCTCAGATGACGGAGGGGAGAAGAAGCTCCTTTGCCCCAAGCTGTTCTGAAGTACCCGATTGACGGCAGTGTGCAGAACCATTCCTAGTTTTATGGGCACCCATGGATGACAAAAATGAACACTTTTGATCAAAATAACAATTTTTGGGGCTTATCAACTCATCCACTGCTATGGTTATACGGCGTCGTCGACTCTTGTTCCTGTTTTCTCTTCGGAGCCGAATTCTCCGTGCTCAAGAAATCCACCGGACGCAAACCCGGGCCACCCCGTATTCAATTTTTTTCTAAATCAATAGCCCATATTTCTCACGGACAAATGCTAGCGCCGAAAATCTTAGTCTGGTACATCAATAAAGGTCAAATCACAATATTCAGAGCATAGCAGGGGCGTATCCATTATTTGCCCAAGGGGAAGGGGGACATGGATATAGGCTCGGGGGCACTGCACGGGGCCCCAAGTGCGAAGATGGCTGATACAAATAAAAAGAACGTCAGCGGTGGCTGATGGGATCGTGGAGTGAATCGGTGTGGTTCACCTGACTTTCATTTGCTGTTTTTACCTACCTTGCTCGTTTCTTTGCCTATCTATCTAAATAAAGCGTGGTATACTTTTTATTATTTTTCTTGTGACCCGGGGACTATCTCTGAGGTGCCCCCCAACACGAATGTTTTGGGCAATCTGAGAAAAATTTGCCGGTGCCTAAGACAAAACCTCCCCTCCCTCCAGAAAAAAACTTGAGTCGCCCAAGAACGAGTCTTGGGATCCCCGAGACCAGCTCTGGGGCCCCCAAGAACAATTCTTGGGGCCCCCTGAAACCAACTCTGGGGGCCCCAAGGACCGAATCTGGGGAACCTCGAAACCAGTTTTCAGTCAAGTTCGAGACGAACTTTATGCCCTCCCCCCAGACAAATTTTTAAAGGTCCTCGAGACCAACACTGGGGGCCCCAAGAACAATTCTTGGGACCCCCAAAAGCAACTCTGGGAACCCCAAGGGCCGAATCTAGGGACCCCCAAAACCAACTTTTAGTCAGGTTCGAGACCAACTCTATGGGTCGCCCAGACAAACCCTCGAAGGCATTTGAGACCAACTCTGAGGCCCCCGAGACGAATTCTTAAAGGCCATCCGAGAGCAACCTTGGGCTCCCCGAGAAAACTTTTCGGATCCCCCAAGTCAGACTCTTGGGCCCGCCGAGACCAACTCTGGGGGCCTTCAGAGATCAGCTCTGGGCGCCCTCCTCCCCCGTGACAAACCCTTGGGGGTCCTCTAGACCAACCCTGGGAGCCCCCGGGAAAACTTTTGGGGCTGTTTCAGAGACCAAGTCTGAGGACACCAGAGGTAAACTCTGGTGTCCCGAAAGACAAATCTGGGCCCCAACTCAACATTTCGGGGGCCCTGCCAGATCAACGCTTGGACCCTTGGACCCTAAGACATGCTATTGAGACTCTCCAAGACAAACATTGTGATGGGGTCCGTCTTTTTATGATCATTTTGGGGAACATCAATCAGAAAACGACGGGGAGCCGTGCGGAAAGCTCTGTAGTGATTAACGGGAATGTGGCACCTTGGTCGAATCCTGGAATTTAGTGTAATTAGGCGTACTTTTAGCAAAAAATAATGAAACCACTCATGATTTCTCTGAAAAATGTACAATAAGCTCAATATTTGGTTTTTTAAAATACTCCTCTAGAAAAAGAAATAAATATCAGACTGTGGATGATGTCACGATCTGGCAACCACTACCATATTTGAAACGCTTCAAGGGCTTCGATTGGCTGATGCTCATCGTGACGTCAGCATATGTCGTCACACCAGTAGCTCACAACAATGGCCGACGGCGACGGGGGGCTGAGGGGGGCTGGTGTCAGATAGGTTTTAGCTTTTTTCTACGGAAATATTGAGTTCCAAGTCAAATGAAATATGGAGTACCGGGTTTTCCGACCTGCTTTACAACTTGGCTATCTCAGTTAAAATCACGTTGTGAAGGTGCCACATTCCCTTTAAGCTCAGCCAAGGGGAGGGGCGGTCGCCCCACCTTAGTTGCGCGCCTGGAGTACAGCACGATGTGTGTCCACCACCACAAGCCTTAGAGGTTCCATGAGCTGGACAAAGAAACTATTCGTGTGTCTCAGGTCAAAGTTAGTCAGAGTTACAATCTGAGACTGCACTGTTACTTTGGCATATTTTGACCCTGCACAAATGTTTATACATTAATTAAGACATATAAAACTCCATGATACAGAAAAACTAACGCCATGTTCAGAGACAGTATTGGTCTTATCCAGCGACTTTTACCTGTGGCGAAAAAATGATAGAAAATTATGGTACACAATGTGCAATTTGGACGACATGTGGATTTTTAGGAATGACTTTCCTGGTAAGACGGCAAGAATTTCCAAATGCACTTTTCCAGCGGGTTGTAAGGGGTTGCATACGTTACCAATTCTGCCAAACTTTGGCATATTCTACACATACCAAGGCTTAGTAGCTTTAAAAGTGATGTTAACAGCAAAAAATAAAATTTTTACTCAGGGGCATCTAGAAAATGAATTATGAAAAACCGGGTGGGTTTTATCCATTAGAAACCCACTAAAAAAACAGGCAGCGGGTAGTGGGCACATGCCAACCCTGCCGCGAGTGTTAGGAATCACTGTTGTTTTTTTTCATGAGCTTTGAATGCAACCACAATAAAAAACACGCGCAACCTATCTTATCAAAAATATTGAGAAAATTTCACAGCATTTCACCCGGAAAGCAGGCATTTATTGGAGCAAAGTATATCTCTAATTCAAATAAAAACCACACAACAACCATAAAGCCATGCTTACATCCCGCGGCACTAGCCTATAACGTCGGCACGTACCTTGTTCTGGAACGTGATCAGCAGCTGGGTAAGATCGTTGTAAAACTTCATGCCCTCCTTCAGGTTTCCGCGGAGCTCAGTGAACACGTCGTAGGCGGTGGCCAGGTCCTTGAACAGCTTCTCGCGGGACGACCCGCCCGAGCCGCGGCTCTGCACGAACGCCGTGTTGGCCTCCTGCACCTGCTGGAGAAGCGTTTCCTGTGTGGCCAAACTCTCGCCGACGGAGGTGCGCAGCGGGCCGTAGGTGGTGGCCAGAGTCTCCTCCGACAGCGCCGCCTCGCTGATGGCTCCGTCCGCCGACAACGCCGCCAGGAACGTCGCCTTGATGTCAGTGGTGGCAGACTTGAGCTGGCACTCGAGCACGTCCCGGTCCGACTTGATCGTCTCCACCTGTTCCATGAGCGCCTGCAGGCGCTGCGTGGCCGGGTTGGAGCCGTCCACACCTCCGCCGCCCCCGCTGGGAGTAGCGGCCGCCAGGTCAGCCTCACTGCCGCTCAGCAGCTCCACACTCGCCTTGTTGGCGGCGAACTTCTCGCGCACGACTCCGTCCGCCTGAATGGCGTTGGCCAGGATCTGGCGGTACTTGGAGGCGTTCTGCTGGAACGACTCTGTCAGCTTCGCTGACGGCGTGCGCGTCCACTTGGCGCCGAACTGCGCGCGCAGCTGGTCGTCGGATGCTCGCTCCTCGTCCAGAAGACGTTGCGTCTCGTCTAGAATATCCTTATTCCTGGACAAAAGGTCTGGTAGCTCGTTCAACGCTTCCTGTAGTGCCGCGATACCTCCATCGCCTCGGACGTTCGCGGCCTTCTCCCTTATACTAGCCGGCAGCTGATTACCGCTTGTATCCTCCAGGGCTGCTGGCAGATTCAGGGATGCCAAGATCCCATTCAGGGTCTGCGTGGCTTCACGAAGCCGACCAACCTCAGAAGACACGAGCTCCTGTTTGCGAACTTCGTAGCTGGCTATCGCCTGTTGAATCTGAACAGGAGTCAGAGCGGCAAATAGATCCGTGAAACCACGGCTGAAGTGTTCCGGAGGCGATAGTATCTTCGCGATGGGCGCCTTCCCGATAGCAGGCAGCGCCTTGACATCCGGAACGCGTTCGTGATAGATGAAATCGTTGTCTTTCTTGGCGGAGGTGAGCGCCTGCTGGGCACGCGCGGCGTGCACGCCCCAGGCTTCGACATCACCAGCGCGGGAGCTAGCGGAGCGGGATCAACTGCTCCGCCAGCTGAAGACGAGCAATCTCCTCGCCAACGGCCTTGCTGGCATTGCAGACTTTGCTCTGGAAGTACTGCGCCAGTCCCTGGTACAATGACTGTTTCAGAGCCACAGTGGCAGGCCACTCTCGCTCCCAGAGCGTGCGCACCGACTCCCGCTGCATCATCTTGAGCGCCTCGCCGTAGTAGTCTTCACACTGAGCGCACAGTTTGGCGATGATGGCGGGCTTCATCTCATCTCTGATGGCCTTCAGGAGGAATGCTTCCTGTGCTTGTGCCTGCATCAGCTGCGAGAGAGCGGCCAGAGTGTCCGGACTGATGTCCGGCGTCGGGTCCTGGTGCACCGCCGACATCACCGACGTCTTCAGCAAGTGGAAGTTACTGGCGCTCTGCTGCATCATCTTGGCAGCGGTCTTTAGGCCCTCGTCGCTCTCGAAGTTTTGTACGGCCGCGATCTGTGACTGCAGGGCTGCAATGTTGAAGAGGATGCAGATACGCTCGAAAGCGAATGAAGCTACCGTCAGGCTCTGGCGTCCTCCGAGCCACGAGCCCTTATCAAACGCGTCCTTCCATTTGAAGTAGATGGTGACCTCCGGAGCAGGAATCTTGGTCTCCGTGGCGGCCAACTGATCATAATATCTATACAGTACTTCAAGTGACGACTCCGTTTTATCATATGTTTTGTAAGTAGCCTGTGTTCGCAGCTTATTCATCTCTGCGATGGCATCGTTATAGTCGGCTGGGTTGTCTGCGGTGCTGTAAGAAGACGCAATGATTGTTTTCATGGGCCGCACCAAGTCCTGCTCGGAAGTCCTCTTGGTTGGGATAGAAATGAAATCCATGATTGAGACGTATCAATCGACAGCGTTATCTGTAAAGAAGACATGAGGTCAGCACAAAAGACTTAAAATGAATATGCAGTCAAGCCATCATTTCGTTTATTCTAGAATTTCTCTATTCTAGGTATTCTACGCAGCAATTAAAGGGAGTGTCCTACTTTAACCTCCCCACCTAACAGTACATTAAAAAAAATAAAATTTTGAGAAAAACAACCATCAACAGTAGTACAAAAATACAAATAAAACAAAAATATAAGGCAGTAACCAGACAAGAAATAACAACCAAAATTCGCGGATAGCCACCGCACACACAAAAAAAAAAAAAAAACAGCAAAAAAGAAAAAACCAACAAACAGCAACCCAGAAATAATCGATAATTACCCCCCAGGCAGCCGAAGGGAAGGGTGGGGGGGTAAACATTCATAAAAATATGCGACGCGAACAAAGCCACCATTGGGAAACATTAATTCAAACCCAATGCCCCCGGCGCAGCCCCCAACGTAGTCCTAAACATCCCCCATTTGCGCACCGCCCCGAGAAACAAAAGACATACACACATCCACAAAAAAATAAAAAACCAAACTATCAGGTCAGCAAACGCCCTACAAAACCCACCAACGATAACGTTGACCCCAAAACCCACCAAGCCCCCCCGAAAATAAATCTAAAATAAAACCCGACTAGTTTGAAAAAGTAAAGTCCCACCGTTCGAGATATTCCAAAACCGGGGCAAACCCCATAATAATGGGTTTTGAACTGAGATAGTAGATTTATAGAGCGTATAGAGAAACCAGTATTGGCATATTTAATTTTACCCAAAAGCTTTCTGTATAAAGATGTCCGCAAGCTTTAAAATTCAAAGTAAATGGACTTACTACCTTATTCTAAACCACGAAAGCATCCCTTTCCATCTGGCAGCACATTTCACGTGATAAATGTTAGCAAATGGTTAACATTTCATCAACAAATGAAATGTTACAATATTTCAAACAGAGTCTATAAATATGGAGGATTGCAATCTTCCCATCCTTAAGTGGAATGACAATCAAGAGGTATCTGGGGCACCTTCAAATGTTGACACTGGATTCCTAGATGCCTTCGACACTTTTGGGCCCACTCAGTGGGTGACCGAATCCACTTTTCCTCGCTCGGGAAACATATTGGACCGAATTCTCACAACGGAAGGGGAGAGGGCTGGTTTGGTGGAGGTCCAGCCTCGCCCTCCTGGCTGTGACCACTGCAGCACCCATTGTTCTTACATATTTGACCATGAAATGCAGACCCAGCCTTCTTTTGGAAAGCTCTTCTGGCCCCGCACGAGGTATGAGATCATAACAAGAATACTTTCTGAAGTAGATTGGCACTTTGAGCTTGCTCAATGCTTACCTATCAGCACATCAGGCATTTTCCAAACTAAAAACTATCATAATGCCACTTGTTTATGAATTTGTGCCTTGTAACGATGGCAAAGCAGTATCATAAGCTGCCCTGGTAGCGTAATTTCCCAAATTATTTGAGACGCAGACGCAAGGCTGCTTGGGGCAATTGAAAACACAACAGGACCATCCTTGGAAGAAGAGCAACGAGCATAGCTGTAGCTTTGCATACTTTGCTGCAGGCTAATAAAGAGTTCAGTAACTTTGCATTATTTTCACACATAGAATATGAATATGAATATATAGAATATGAGGGAGGGGGCCTCGGAGGCCCCCACCTATTTTTCCGAGCTGACCGGGGAACCACTCGTAACCGAAAAACGATACTTGGCCACATTTGGGAGAATTTGACAGCAAGTGGATTGAGGGAATTTTCCAAATCAGTCAAAAATATTTTTACTTATACGTTTTCAAATTCAGACCTGCACTTTGAGATCGCCGCAATCGCACGGTCGCACCAGTTTGCTTGCGTTGGAGACCGAGTGGTGACACATATCGCCTATACCACCGAATAACACATAACGCCATATAACGGGGATGATATTTGTATTTGTATTTATTCAGTATATATGAGCAACAGGATTATCCCACTTACAGCTCAAGTCAATGGATAAAACAATACGTGAATATTTACAAGAGATGATGAACTGATAGTCACATATACAGTTACAACCGCAGAAACATTAAATTCAAATAAACATGTAAATATTAAAAGAAAAAACATGATGCTATAAAACAGTGAAATCCTAAAACCATGGGTTCACTAAAACGGATGATCCCTAAGATATTTAATGACGGAGGATTTAAACGATGAGAAACTAGAGATAAAAGGGTCGATGTAAGGATACGTGCTGACATGATGATTAAAAACGCGAACTGCACGGATGAACAATCCACATCTCACGGTTTCTACTCTCCCAAAAGGAATGTGTAGCGGCTGGTTTTGTCCCTCCCTGGTCCGACGCTGAGGCACATGCAACGGTAGGTGCCCAAGCAGGAAGGCGGAGTCCGTTCTGTGGATGATAATTTTGTAGACGAACAGAATGTCGCTTTTTAGTCGCCTTTTTGAAAGTGAAGTAATTTTGAAACTACCAAGTAGATCATTGTAGGAGAGTGAAAAATTTTGTTGAGGCACGTGAGTGTGGGCAGCCAACCACATCAGAAATTTGTGTTGAATTTTTTCCAGTCGATCTAAGTGCGTTTTTGCGGCTCCACCCCAGATTACGCTACCGTATTCTAAGATGGAGCGAACGTTGCCAAAGAAGGCTGCAAGAATAGGAGCAGGTTTCAGTGGTCCCGCCGTTCGGCTAGTCTGGAGTGAGCGCATGAGCAGACCTAGCATCCTATTCGCTTTGCTGACGGTATGGTTGATATGAGCCTGAAACGTCAATTTTGTGTCTAGCCAAACACTTAGGTCTCGAATTTCTTGAACAT
Source organism: Lepas anatifera (assembly GCA_034440635.1). Classification (NCBI taxonomy): domain Eukaryota; kingdom Metazoa; phylum Arthropoda; class Thecostraca; family Lepadidae; genus Lepas; species Lepas anatifera. The sequence continues at coordinate 792,163 of JAOTON010000652.1, read as the reverse complement.
GTTCCAGGTCGTTGTTGATATGTCAATGTCACCTCATATTAAGGCCAAGGTCAAAGGTCACAGTTCCAGGTCATAAGGTCATACCTATTAACCCTTTTCCAGGTCATTGACCCCAGCGCTTCCAGTCCAATAGTGTTAACCGGTCTGACGTCTATTATGCTATGACGCCATAGTTAAGGTACCCCAATGTAAAGGTCGAGGTCAAAAGTCAATCCTCATTTCCTGCCAAAACAGTGGTTATAGTGTGTCCATAAGATGACTGGTGCCGATCCCTTGTATACCATCCAATCCCCGTGTTTATTTTACGTTATTTAATCTTGTATTTCCCCATTAACCTCTTTTCTTTTCATTTTTTATCATGTTCATTGCACCATGTACTGTCCCGCTACTTCAGCTGTGTCGCCGCTGCTGCGTCGAACCCGAAAATACCGGCATCTCCCACACTTCGGCCTATACTCGGGGCGTATTTTTCAGTCCCGTTTCACCTGGCCCTGCTGTTTCATGCAGCACCATCTTTGTGGTCATTTTTGTCATCGTGCTTTTTTGGCCTCTTTATGACGTTTTGTGCTTTTTAATCCCTGTACTTGTGTTTACCCATCGTGTTTGATGATAATGTATATGTATGGATCCAAGCTTCACGGATTTCTTAATGGTTCACTTCCGCCCCCATTGCAAAATTCGTTCGCCCTCAGAACCCAGGTAAACACCGGCAGGCAAACCCGCCAAAACAGCCACTTTGTTATCCCATTTGCGCCGACAATTTACAAAAAGTTTCCCTCTTCATTACAGCCCCTCGAAACTGGAACAAAACAGTAGCTTCTAGAATCAGAAACATCGAGGATATCCCACATAGCAAAAAGTTCTTCAAAAATGTCGTAAAGAAGTTTATATATAGATGATTATTAGCATCCCTCAGAAAGGTTTTTTATCTTGTACCAACTTAGGTACGTTTGCAGATTTTCAATACTGACTCTTGACTTGGCTTCAAAAGTGGTGGTCAGAGGCCATCTATGTCAGATTGCATCACAGATTTGCAAATTTGACCGCGGAGGCACTGAGATTTAGGTTGGCACCTGGCGTCGAACAGGCCTGCCTCTGGCACCCTCCTAACTGTCCCTGACTCTCCATTCGAGTGCCGCGCCCGCTCGACTATCGGCCGTTCCCGACTCTCGAGCGGTGCTCTGCCCTTCCCCTCTCTTAACTGACATATATTTTTTCCGTTCCGTAGGAGCGAGCGTGGGGAGCTGCTGCCCCGTCCATGGCGGGGGCGTAGCGGCTCCCCAGTCGCTCCGTGTTAGCTGCGCGCGGTCTCCCGGCGGCCATGTGGTGGCCCTTCCTTGGGTCGCTGTGCATGGTCGCGGGGACCGCGGCGCGGGCCCTACTGGCTCCGTGGCGCCTGTGCGCGTGGCCCCTGACAGTGGTGCGGCGCTTGTCACCTGGGCCACGCTGGGTCTCGGTCGTGCTACTCCTGCTGGGGCCGCCTGATGCTGTGCGGGCCCTGGCTTCTCTTGGCGCCAGACCATGGGCTCCGACTGTTGCGGCGGTCCCCAGTGTCAGCTGCTTGCTCGCCCGTGAGGTTGGCCCCCTAGCGGCGGGGGCTCCCTCGCCACGGTCCCGTGCGGGGGGCCTGCCTGAGCCATGGCCCTGTGGTGGCACCATCTCCCTGGTTGTACTCTCCGGACCGAAACTGATTCATTGTATTTATTCAATCTGGCTTCCTGATGGCGCTGGAAGCTGGCCAGGGCCTGTTATACGCTGCCTCTTGATTTTATCACATGGCTCTTAACGATTACTAAGTCCCCCAATTATTTTATGTTATTTAATTTTATCTTCCCTGGCTCAATATATGTTTTTTTCTTTCTTTTGTATGCTTGTCCTGACTGCAGCGCTCTGCCACTACTGATGTATGCCTGCCTGCACCACATGTTTTACCTCATCTGCTTTATCTTCTGGTCCACTTGTGTCTAATTGTGTGTTCTTTCATATGGAAATATATACGTATAGATGTATGTATTCAGGTATGCCACATGTCCCACACACAACACATACCAGAAGGAAGATAATGGACAGGATGAAAAGAAAATGAGGAATGTTGGAATACAAACATGGGAGAGTGAGAAATACATGAGGGTTTGAGAAATAAACTGGACAAAACTTAAGACGATTTCCGGATGGGGTGTGGTGGGATGAGTGGAACAGCAGCCGCATGAGACTGTCCCCCGAGACAAAGGCTGCAAAACAAGCAAAAATGGCAGGTGGCACAATGATATCATAGATAATCATGGAGTCATTAGCTTAGTTACCATGAGCAAAATATGGTCCAGATGGGACCACTTTAAAGGATAATAGCAGAGACATTGATTTCTTAAGTGATGTGATATTTCACAAGAACTTCAGCACTGACTGTGCTACAGTGCTTGGACAATAGCCCTTGATGGAGTGTATTGGCAGTCCAATACAGATAAAAATTTGGCTATGGGGACTAGGTCAGAGTCCATTAAGTGCTATTTCACCAGCACTTTACCACAGAGCATGCTATAATGCTGGGGAAATAGCCATTGATGGACTTGATTGGCAGTCCAATCATACCCTATTTTTAAAGAGCCTAGCTCAGTGTGCTAATATATGAACAAACTTTCCCAATTGAAGATCGGTATGCCCATATCCCTGACACCCCGCAGCACGCCCTTTGGCTATGAGCACAGGAAATTACCGGATTTACAGCATTGGCTTACAAATTAATACAAAGCCAAAGTAAGTCAAAAGGCTTACGCTTATCACCACCACTTGAAGTCACTTCAGATCAAAATACACTGTATAAGTTGAATGCCAACAACGCAAAAATCCTTTCCAGAAATCGAATCAATCCAATTCATCACTAACACACAAAGGTCGGGTGACGACCCTGACGACGCGCGTCTGATCAGATTTCTTCAGAGTAGTCATCGGCCTTCGTAAATTTTACTTTACCTAGGGTTGGCCCATAAAAGAAACTGTGCGCCAACGTAACGTCATAAGCCGATCCTGCAGGGTGTGATTGGAGAAATTAAGCGACACCCGTTTCGCAGCTTGCAGAGCTTAGCTTAGATGCTGATATTTTCAATTTATCTGAAAAAATCATTTTTTGAGATTAATTCTTAATTCAATTTAATCTTAAGCTATGATGAAAGAACAATGAAATATCTTTAATCCATACGATACACATTAAAAACGCTTGAAATTGATCAATTTTACATCCGACCCTACGGAGAAATAATACTTATGTCGCTAGTATTACGTCATAGCAAAGGTAGCTTCAGTCGGTAAGTTTGTTTTCTTAGGTTGGGGAAGGATCTTTGCGTCCGGTTGCATCGGCTGCGTCTAGTTTGTCTATTGGGAAAATTTAGAGACTTCTCATTCATTAGACGATATTGTGAATACCAATGCAGTTTTATTGGTAAAACCACCAACGAATTAGAGGAAAACAACTTCTTATGCAATCAAATTTGAGGAAACAACAAAAGCAGACAAATATTGGTCTACTAAAGTAGATTTTAGCTCCTATTGAATGAGCTAGCCGAATGGAGCAAAATATTGTATTGTAACTCTATTGTAACACTTCAGCTAGGGTACTTTAAATACTAATTAAGGATTCAGCTTGGTGGTAAGGCATGATATGATATTGATAATAATCTCGTTGATATTTATGTAGATATCGAATGTTATCACGCTATTAAAATTAAGTTCAATCAACTTACTTACTTGATACTTGGGTGGTCGGCTCCATCCCTTGGATGCAACGTCAACACTTTGACGGCCTTAACCAAACATACACCACAGCATGCCATGCGTCAGGGGAAGGAAGGTTCTAGGAAGGACCGCTTATGACTGGGTTTCCGCTAATTCCTTCCGCACCCTTGCTGTGTAAATGCAGTGTATCATAAGGCTCTCTCCGTCATTTGCGCTCACGATGAGACTCTCCGCCGTCATACTCCTCCTCAGTGTCACTCCATACCGATATTGCGCCCACCTGCGCTCTTCCGTCAGCTCTTCACATTCGAATAAGAGGTGCTCCATAGTTTCCCAGGCACTCCGACAGAGAGGGCAGATCGGGTCCTGGCCGCTATGCTTCCTGATGTTACTCAGTGTGAGCCATGAATGCCCCATGAGCAGCTTTAATCTTGTTAGAGTGGCCAGCCTCCTTATCACACTATACCTACTTGCCGGCCAGAAGTTACGCGGGGCTATGTAGCGCTCTTCCTGCCTCATGAGGCCTGGGAGCCATCGCACGCTCATGAGTGATCGGCCAGCGTCATCAATGCTAGCCTGGATCGTTCGTGCAATGCCATCCCGGGTCACCTTATCCCAACACTTGCTGGCTTCCCCGGTCACATCTGACAGGAGCTGATGTATGCTCGGAAGCCCGAGCTCGCACAGCATCGCCTCCCACTGCCGCACTAGGCTGCTCAGTCGCCCCTCATTTGCTGCCCCATGCAGGAGCACATATCTTGTACGCGCATGCTCCTCCGCGGCTCGCAGTAATAACCCGATGAGTTGCAGAGCCACTCTCATGGTCAGTATCCGACAGGGTGGTGCCCCCACCATGGAATATACTACGATGTTCTGAGTTCTGGTCGGGAGTCCTTGCATCAAGCGGAAGAGTCGCAGCATCATTCGCTCCAAGTATCGCATATCCGATGCAGTAAGCCTTGTGACAGCCAGTGAGTAAAGAAGGATCGGTTCTGCGTATATCCTCCATGTCGCGTAGAGCGACAATGGACTAGCGCGTTTATATTAAGCCCCTTGTCACAGCGCGCATACAGGGCTCTTCTTGCTCTATTCATGCCATCCTCAATCCTTTTCCTTGCTACTGTCCGTGGTGACATAATAATCCTGAGATGCTTGTACTCATCTGCACGCTCCATGATTTCATTTCCTAACTTCCATGTGTAGTCTTTCACACTACCGAACACCAGGACCTTACTCTTCGCAGCATTATACTTGTAATGCCATAGGTGGCTGTGCCCCACTGCTATGTTGAGCATGTCCTGGAGCTCTGCGGGATCCGTACTGATCAGGACTTCATCGTCCGCATAAGCTATTATGGGCACTCGCTTATCCCCAATGGCTGCCCCCTTTCCAGAGTCCAGCAGCATCTTGATTTTGTCATCCATGAAGAGTGTAAGCAAGCTGGTTGATAGAACACCTCCTTGCTTGAGTCCTTGCTCTATCTTTCCCCCTCTCGATACCATGCCCGCAACTTTCACTCGAACATTAAATTCCTTGTATAGGTTCCAAGCACAATGACCATCCTAGCGGATATACCAGCGCATATTAGCTTGTATATTAAGCCATTATGCCAGATGGAGTTGAAACACTTCCTCACGTCAAGGAAGGCCACATACACCGTCCTCCCCAGGTCCCTGTTCGCGGAAATAAGCTCGTGAAGAATGAAATTGGCTTGCAACGTACCTCGATTCTTATGGTACGCGAATTGAAATTCCGATGGAATACCTGCCTCACGCAAGTCTTCACTCAGCCTCGTAACCAATATCTTTTCAAAAATCTTGCACAGAATTGTAAGCACAGATATGTCCCTATAGCTATCCCTGGCCAACGGGTCACTCTCATGACCTTTGAAGATCGGGCTGATCAGACCGTATGTAAAGCTCTCTGGTATGCTGGCAGTTTCCAAGATGTTCTGCAAGCACTCAGCTATTTTAAGACTTGCAGTCCCCTCTGCCTCTATTAGGTGCTCCGGAGTTACCCCGTCGATGCCTGACGCCTTGTTCCGCTTCAGGGATCGAAGCGCGTCTGAGACCTCCAGCTCATTTATCTGCTGGACGGGTTGAAGATGTGAAAATCTTGCCTCATAGCTGCCACACACCGTGCCTACAACCAGGGTACTTTAACTACGGGTACAACCAAGTTTCCTACTAAATATAGTCCTCCCATGATGACGTCACCGCCCTTTCCTACTAAGTTATAGGAGATTCTACTAAGTTTTTGGAAGGATCAGCTGAAACATACCAAGTTTGGGCGTATTTGGCACCAATCTAGTATAAATCGAAATCAACTTGTTTCACCCATTTGACAGTAACCTTGATCTCAACCGCGAGCAGCGTATTTTACGTAAATCTAATGAAAAAATTATAACACTTCAAAGAATTTGTTGAAAGGGCATGCATTTATTTGATCAACTCAGGCCTACCTAATAGCCGAGAGAAATAAATTTACCTTCGCTCAAGAGATCACCGGTGTTTATTGTCTTCTGCTGCAGGTACCACCAACAGCCAATCAAAGGTCAGAAATCAACAGCCAATCAAAATCGAGATTAGTCTTACTGCAAACAGCTGTTAGTGCTGAACATGTCCTTATTTTGACATGCTCTGGAAAATTTGTAAAAATAATATTCTTCACTGGAGTTTTTGCAAAACGTCTGATGGTTTCACAAATAAAAATATTTTAGCTTTCTGTTCAACCATATAAGTTTTGTTGATACAGTTCTAAAACAGGTTATTTAGAGCTTCGAAAAAGTGCAATTTCTCCAATGCCCTGCATAGTAACTGTAGTGCCTCTCCAGCCATGATGACGTAATGCTGCCAAACAACTTGAATGGGGTCTGCCTACAACTCCCTCTACAACATCTTCCCAGCTTACATCGAAGTCAGCATCATACAGAGGGCGCCCCGTTTCAACAAAATGAACCAGAAAGGCTTCTGCTATCTCCAGAGGGTCAGAGATTTCATGACCATCTACACACATTCGCTCAATGGCTCTGGCAGACTTCCTTCTACACATGACTCTGAAGTAACTGGCAGATAGCTTAGCACATTCCCTCTCTAGTCTCACATCCTCGGATACACGCCGCCGCAGTCTCTGGTCTCGTTGCTAATCTAGATAATCCCTCTTCCGCCTCCGGAAAATTTGCTCTTCCTTCTCCTTGTCCTCACTTCGCGCGGTTTTCCAGGCTAGCTTCGCTGCAATGCATGCCTGGCGCAGTTCTGTGAGTAGTGGATCCCACCATCGACGTGCCTTATTTAATCTTCCTCTCTTTGGGAGCTTGGCCGCTGCCTTTTTCAGTGCCTCAGCTACTTCCTCAATGCTGCCAATCTCAGACATTTGGTTTCTAATGCTGAACCGGTAGTTCCTGATAGCCCCGTTCCTCCTAGCCTTCTCCCAATCAATCCTGGTATTACGCCTGCAACTTTGCCTCCGCTGGGCTGATACTGCTAGGCTGATCAAAACTGGCTCATGATCAGACCCATTCAGGGCACTCCTGTCTAGAATTGTATAGTCGTCCACGAGCGAGGCATGTTCCTTGTCAACAAGTATATAATCTGGAAAAAGGCAAACATTGTTCCCATTTACAAAAAGGGAGACAAGAAAGACCCCCGAAACTATCGCTCTGTTTCACTTCTACCGATCTTTGGGAAAGTTTTGAAAGCCATAGTATTAAAAAATGTGTACGCTCATGTTTCTTCTGTCCTCTCCGACTCACAACATGGATTTTTACCGCGTCGATCGTGTGTTTCGAACCTGGCGACATACCTCCATGATGCTTGGAGTGCTATATCGGACGGTTGCCAGACAGACGCCATTTATACGGACTTTTCGGCCGCATTTCAGAGCGTGAATCATGAATTATTGTTACACAAACTACGAAACTCGTACCACTTGAACGGAAAAATTATCGATTGGTTCGTTTCGTATCTATCCGGCAGGGTACAGAGAGTCATTGTGAATGGGCAAACATCAGACTGGAGAAATGTGACGTCGGGAGTACCGGAAGGTGCGCTTTTAGCGCCCTTAATGTTCGCAATGTACATTAACGATCTACCTGGAGTAGTTTCATCCCGTTGTGTCATGTTCGCTGACGACGTCAAATTGTACCGTAGAATTACATGTGAGGCTGACTGTGAGGAACTTCAGAAGAATGTCAATTACCTGTGTACGTGGTCGAATACCTGGAGGCTGAATCTCAACCCAGCCAAGTGTGTTGCGTTCACCATGAGTCTCAAAACCCGACCTATCCAGCATGCATATACTGTTGACCAAACATACTTGGAGCGTGTTTCTGAAGTATGTGATCTAGGCATATTATTGGACTCAAAATTGAATTTTTCTTCGCACATAAATAAGGTTGTCTGTAAAGCTAACAGAGCTCTAGGCCTAATGATTCGTTCATTTCAAAAAAACATTCCCGGACGGAAATTCAACCATAAAACATTACTTGCTACGTACTTCGCAAACGTACGGTCTATAATGGAATATGGCAGCGTGGTCTGGAATGGCGCTGCCAAAACCCACATAGACCGTATTGAACGGGTTCAGCATAAATTTTTGATTTGGCTTGCGTCGAAATCGGTCTCTATCACCACAGAACAATCCCTCTCGTATCCAAATCTTCTTGAAAAATATAAGCTACAATGCATGCGGGATAGGTATAACCAACACGACATCATGTTTCTAAAAAATCTGTATAATGGTCGAATTGACTCTTCGTTTTTACTGGCATGTTTTCCTCTACGTGTTCCAAATCGCGCCACTCGGCAAAGGACGCTGTTTTATGAAGAGTTTGCTCGCGTTGAAACCGTGAGGAACGGAATTTTTAGAAGAGTTGTTCGCCGAGTGAATGACTTGATCACCAGGAAACCAGATGTTGACTTTTTAAATTCACCAGCATCATATATTAAAGCCATCTTATTGAGACATGACTAGCATTTGCGCAGCCGAGTGGAGAATCATGTTAGCGAACTCCATTTTCATCATTTGTATGTCATTTTGTCATGATTGTACCTGCATCTGGTCATTTTGTTTGATTTCTAATGCTTTTGTCTTCTTAGTGGTATTATTATTTATGCTCGCTCATTGTAAATAACCATGTGTTTTAGCTGCTTGACTTCACCTGTCAGTGGGCACCGCCTGTTGGTGATATATATTAATAAATAAATAAATAAATAAGAGCGACACTGGGGTGGTTTCCGACCTGTAGAAAGAGTATTTGCCCTCTAGATAGTTTACTGGTACCACAAGATCAAAGTCTGACATCATCTTAGCAACATACTTCTTGTTATGATGTACGTCCCGCTGGAGGTCAACATTAAGGTCTCCTGCCACAATGATCATTCTTCTTGCCCCATGCTCCCTCATAGCGACGCAGATCAGGTCGATGGTTTCTTGAAATTCTATGACCTTGTCCACTTGCGCTCCAGTTGGCATATACACTGCTTTTAGAAGTACTTCCAGTGTGCTTCCCTTTATGATCGTTGCAATTACCCTCACACTCTCTTTCTGACCTACCAGGGCTACGCTCAGGTTGTTACGGACCAAAATTGCCACCCCACCATGACCTTTACCCCGGTATGGTCAGAAAACGCAAAATCCTTGTTGCTGTCTGCGCTTACTGCAATTGTCTGGTGCGATGGAACCTTCAGCTCATCTTCTTGATTCGCCTTGAATGTCCAAGTTTCATTCAGTACTAGTACATCAGACTTAGCGATGAGGGCCCTTGTGAACTCATCATCCTTGTACCCTCTGCAGTTCCACTGCGCCACCACCAGTTTTTTGCCTGGTTTACCCCTTCAGTCAGTTTTGTTGCATCACAGCTTAGCCATCTCCCCCCTACATTCTGATACCTTGAGTTGAGAGTCATAACTGGATAATGTCCCCTCCACTCTTCTTCCTCCCACACTTGCTCTTCGTGCTCTGTTGTCCACCGCACAACAGCTCCCTGTGTTCCTCTCACAGGACTCATTCCTGCTCCATAATGTGGTCTTCTGTATGATTGCATCCGTCTGCCCATCTGATTATGAAGCCTGGCGCTTCCGCCCCTGGTCCTCTCAGGCATACACTCATGATTTGCCTGGTGTTCCCTTGGATAATTCCTCCTCTGCCATTGCGGGCCATACCACTCTGCTCCCCTGTTTCGTGCTCCTCTGCCCCACCCCTCCGTCTGACGAGGAAAGTAGCGCCCATGCTGCCTTGCCCCATACACACCTTGTGCCCTATATGATTCTGCACGCCCCATCCTGTGGTGGTCCTGGCCCTCACTCACATGGTAGCTCGGATGGCTGCGCCTGTCATATCGTATCCCAAGACTTTCTCCTCTAAGTCCTGTCCGGTCAGCCTTTCCACTGTAAGTTCCGCGTCCCCTATAACCTTACGGATTGTTGTCAGCTGCCCTTTCCACTCTGTATAGGCCCGAATACCTCCCTCTCTCATATGCTGTATCTGCACCCATGTGCTGTGGTTGCACGTTTTGTGCACTGTACCTAGGCCAATACGCTCTACTTCCAGCATCTCCACCTCCACAATTACGAGAGTATGGCCTCATGGGGGCTGCCTGCTGTTGCTGGTCCAGCTGTACACTTGAAGCGTTAACACCTGTCTTCCCTCTAATGCGTCCCTCGTCCAACCTCCCATCCCTTTGTATGTTGCCCTGGCATCTATTGTCAGTTATAGAACTGCCTTTTGTGGCATGTGTGCCGGCAGTCCCATCGCGCCCAGATCCCAAATGGCATTCTTTTGCTCACCCACACCTACTCTCTTGTTATGATGATCTGTTTGGCTGCTCTTGTTGGCTGTCGGCTCATTTACCCTTGCTCCCCTTCCACTTGTGTTAGACATTCTCCCAGAGCCTTCTGTTTGTCTCCTATCTTCTGTTTGTTTGCTCTGCCTATCTAGTCGCTTTTGCTCCTCCCTCGCTGGCACTTCTGCACCATCTATTGTGCTGTGCTGGTTATGCAACCATAGGAGGTACCCAGCACACGCTTCACACAGAGCCTGCCCTGTCTGCCGGGATCGCTTGACTGGCTCCTGCCTGTTGGTATCTTGCTCAATACTGCCTTTGCTTGTAAGCTCCAGTAGCTTGGCCCTCAACATCTGGTTCTCTTCTTTTAGCTGCTCTACCTGCATGGCAAGACCAGTTCTACGCCTTTTCACTGGCCCTGGTTGTTGCTCATTATTATTATATACCCTAAAACACGCCCCGACCGACTGAGGTGGACAAATAAAATTTAAAAACGGAGGCGCCGAGCCCCGAACCCGTGACCGCCGACGGCGCGAGCGCTCTAAATTACGCCCAGACGGGCACGGTCCCGGAGCCCGACAGACGTCTATCGGCCGGGTGCGTGGAAAATAAATCAGGATGATGATGAACGAATGAGCGGGACAAACTAAACACAGTTAAAACATGAGCAAAACTAAATAGACATGGAGGTGGCCTCACAGTGTGCGAACTCCGCCCAGGGGAGCAGCGCCCCATCATCGACACAGACAATCAATGCACCACGCCGCCCCCGGCAGAACGCGCGACGCCACAGTCAGCTTCACCAGTGACGTCAGCCTCATCGCCGGCACCAGCGACGCCAGCCTCCCCCTCACTGTCCTCCTGTTCTGTTGATGCATGCTAGAGAGGCTTTTGGGGTCTAAACAGGGCTATCCATGGAATAGCTCCCATCAGTGGATGAGATCAGCTCTCAGTAACTGGCCTTGTATTGAAGTTATGTACAACATGTATCAACACACTGACAGATTGAAACACACACTGACACATCGAATGGATGAGAAGAACATTCAAATCATGAAACAGGCCTAAAATAGGGGACTGAGTCAGAGTGGGGCATTATTCAGCTAGGAGGCTGGTTACATTAGTTAGGGCTGTGTTTGGATCCGTGCACGTATTTGCGACGATGGTAACAAGAAAAAATCATGCTGATACATCCTAAAAACAAGGTTATAAACCACAAGGTTAAAGCCCGCTCGCGCCAGGAGCCGTTCTGTTCACTCCAAAATTTGTACCACTTGCACCAGTCTCCAAAGGCACTCAGACCAACGAGATCTCGTCGAAAGTGCCATATTTTGCAGACTGGTAGGAAAGGGCATCAATCCATGCTCAAGCGGCCAGCCTCATGGAGTACCGTATGGAGAGGGGGAGGGCAGCAAGAGAACAAAATTAACTGAAGATCACCTAGGTCTGGCAGCCTGACAGTGGTAGAGAAACTTTCTTCCTAGTTTAAGGAAAAAATTTTTAGACAGTCTTACGGTCTATTCCTGTGCCTCCTATAAACTCCTAAGTTCATAGAAAACTTCTGAACTCTAGTGCCCGATAGAAAGGTTAATCACGACATTCTACTCTTCTCGGAGGAGCTCTAATAGGGTTGGATGAGGTGCTTGAACAGACCCTAAACATGCTGTTGTTGAGACGAATCGAAAACTAGAAGAAAATCATGACCTATTTATTCACGCAAAATATCCAGAGGCAAAGAACCAGCATCAATCTGGCTAGGGGGATGCAGGGGTGCGGTGGTAGCACATTCCACTTCCTTACCGGATCCCCAGCGATTATTCTGCTTAAGTCTTTCCGATCCCCATAAACCCTCCCAACGGGGTGAGAGTTGGTGATGCCATATAACCTCAGTCGGTGCGTCCTAAACCCCTAAGGCTGCTGAACCGAACTAGGGTGGAAGATACCAGTCAATACAAGCACCCGGAGTTCCTCGTGGGCACGCGTATCATTGATGACATCTAACGCAAGGTGTTTTTCAGAATTGCATCTATAACCTTGGCAGTTGGTCTTCATTAAGACCCTTACATTCGCATCTGTCATATTCTTTTGAGCAATGTGACCTGTTTCTGATGCCTGATGAGGCTCTTATTGAGATAGCTGCTGGAACGATTCCTCAGGCTTAAGAACAAATAGAAGCCCAGATGGGGGTCGCTGAACCAAGCCCCGTGATGGATGTGGATGAGGTCTACTCTCACATCGGAGGGTTCGGCCCCATGCAGAAGCGATTCGTCATGGCATTAGCCCTGTCTCAATTTTACCTGGCTCAGGTAAACCTGAACCTGGAATTTACAGGTAAGCACTAGTGATTTTTTGTGTGCAGAATTTTGTCTGTCTTTCGCTAAAATGCCGACATTCATAAGTAAAGTCGTAAACATGAATGCGCGGCATATAATTTGTCGCATTCGCCTGTTTTATTTCATTTCAACTTATAATGTTTCCTTTATCGGAAGTGGCAGCTCTCATAACACCTTTCTTAGCTTGGCGTGCTCCGGATATTTTAAAATGATATTCGGCAGCATAGTATTTAAGAATTGGGTATACTAAGTACTCAGACGGAATATCCGGCCGGATAATTGTTTTCCAATTATTATGGCAGTGCCAGCACTTACAATGGCCTCCAAATGACTCCATTGTGGTGACTGGTGCTGCTTCTGTGGTGACTGGCCCCGCTGTGGTGACTGGCTCCACTGTAGTGACTGGCTCCTCTGTGGTGACTGGCCCCACTGTGGTAACTGGCTCCTCTGTGGTGACTGGCTCCTCTGTGGTGACTGGATCCACTGTAGTGACTGGCTCCTCTGTGTTGACTGGCTCCACTTTGGTGACTGGCTCCACCTTAGTGACTGGCTCCTCTGTGGTGATTGGCTCCACTGTGGTGACTGGCTCCTCTGTGGTGACTGGATCCACTGTAGTGACTGGCTCCTCTGTGGTGACTGGCTCCACTGTAGTGACTGGCTCCACTGTAGTGACTGGCTCCACTGTGGTGACTGGCTCCACTGTGGTGACTGGCTCCACTGTGGTGACTGGATCCACTGTAGTGACTGGCTCCTCTGTGGTGATGGGTCCACTGTAGTGACTGACTCCCTCTGTGGTAACTGGCTCCTCTGTGGTGACTGGCTCCTCTGTGGTGACTGGCTCCACTGTGGTGACTGGCTCCTGACTATCTCGCATGTGTTGCAGCGTTTACGCCTGACTTTGACTGTCACCTGGGCAATGGCTCGGCGCCGCTCCGTAACGAGTGTCCGGACAACAGGGCCGCCCGCTGCTCTCACTTCACCTACCGGTCCAACTACACCACCCTGGCCACCGAGGTGGGTGCTGGCCCGGACTGGCAGCGTGGTGTATTGTTTGTGGCGCTGTACAGGCAAGAGAGTGTGGATCCAAGGAGGGGTCTTTAGTTCCATCTCAGACTCGGCTTTTCACCTGGTCTAGGATTTGTCTTTGATACCAGTGCTAAATTATCCTAACGGTTAGCGCTTCCTTAAAGGAAATTTAGCTCTGTTATGGGTCTTGAGTGGAGTCTTGTAGACCATGCCAGAAGCCCCAGGTTTGACTTTTTTGTTCGAAAACTCGCCGTTCGTGGAGAAATGAGCATTAGCTGAGCGGAAACCAGCCTGTCTCGCGGCTCCCCGTCTCTTCATTGGCTTATGGTGGGACGCAGAGCCGGCTGGTGGGGCGGGACTCTGCTCAAATACCCGCAAACGGTGATACCACAAGCGGAATATGCAACCAAGGCCTTCGGCATACCAGGAAGGAATTGTTCTTTTTGTTTCAAAATTCCATGCAAATGTGTCGCATTACTTTTCAATTGTTAATATCAAGTTTGTTCCACGCTGTCAGATTAGCTTAAGTGGTGACTGTTAAGTCTATTGTGCACCATCACTTCACCCGTTCAGCTGAGTTCACTTTCGGTGGCATTTCAGAATGAGGCAGTCCGCTGCCAACAAGTTAAAATTCGGCGACGTCATATGCCATTTACTTTTGAAGTGTCTTCAAACTCTGCAGTTTCGACATCCCAAATGTACCCATTTCACTCCCGCTAAACCGTACTCTGTTAACCCAGTGTGCGCTCGTGTGGCCGGACCACCTCTTAGCGGGCTCTAACTCTGCGTCCGCCGCAGTGGGACCTGGTGTGTGACGCGGCGTACCGGGCGCGCGGCTCGCAGTCGGTGTTCATGACGGGTCTGATGGTGGCGGCGCCCCTGATGGGACCCCTGGCCGACCGGCTGGGCCGCCGACGCACCCTGGCCGGCTGCTGCCTGGCGCTGGTGGCCTGTCTCGGCGGCAGCATGGCCGCCCCCTCGCACGACGTCTTCGTGCTGCTCAGGTCAGCGGCTGCGCGCTGCGGCGGCTCGGTGTCTCGGCGTGATCGAGATAAAAGCCCGCAAGTTGTGAGAGTTCACTATAAAATGATTCTTCTGTTGTGTGTTAAAAAGCAGCGTAAGAAAGCTTGCGTTGTCGGTCCTACTTCGAAGACACGAAGCTAAGATCACGGCCTGATTTACGATCCTGTCTCCGGTGAGGGTGGGGTGGTGATAGTGGCGGAGCATGGGTCTTGTGGTTCAGGGTGAGAAGGTTGATGGTGGAGGGTCTCTTATTCGGTGTTGATTATTTCTCTGCTTCTTGAACGGTTCGTGCGCTTGGTATCGAATTAGGTACTGTCGTGAATGGGCCGTTCCCTTTTAAGGCGTCAGCCCATGGGTCGTGTTATTCCCTGCGTACATAATACCCCGTCCGATATGTTCTCATTCACGTTTCGTTCTTGCCCTCAGTTCCCTATGTTATTGTTTAATACCTAGCGCACCACTTGTATGCGACAGGTTTACGCGAGATTATTGCGGCTCGTCTTAACCCGATTCTCTTCCACAGTGCACCAGAGATTGTCGCCTTGGTCTCAAGAGATGTCCACGTTACCGCACGTAGGAGGTTTATGTTTCTGATTAGGCTGGTGTGGTGTCGTAGTCTTCTGTATTCTTAGTACACGATGCATGCTTTTTATGCATAGCATATGCATGTGATGTATCTCCCGCATTTCAGTCGCATAGAGTTTCAAAATATCTGAGGTCGCAATGACGCGTACCTACCCTGCAGAGTGGAAGCGTTCAGATGCCTGATATCAGATACCTTCTTTTAGTTTATTGGATATGTGAGCATAACCTGTTTGGATTTGCACCCGCGTTCACTATTTTTTCCAAACAAGACTCGCAATATGAGCTTGTCTGCTCTCTGTGAATGACCGTTTCGGCATCAGTGACTACCCTTGATGCAGTCTCGGTTTTGACAGCATCCGTTTGAGCTGATTCCTGAACGCTCACAGGCCTCGGGTCTGCCATAGCAGCACGAACCTTCTCTGATTGATATTGGTAGGCCGAGAACCCTGCAGTCTTTATTTGCAGCATAACCAACCATGCGCAGAACGAACGTTGCAGTCTCCTCTTTTCCAACCTCTCTAGTAGTGCGTTTGGGCCGACCCTGCAGGGTGCCGGTGCACTAGTCCTTGGCTTGGTTCGTTTTTTGGGCTGCGTCGTTTGCAGGGAACGGACATGTGCCGTTTTTCCCCGTGATTTTGAATAGAAAGTCACCATCGTGGTTGACGTCTCTTGATATGGTCTTTCTTAATGGGCTATGTGAGAAGGATATGCGGTCAGAGTTCCTAGCATTTTCAGATATTGCATGGGTTTTGTCTAGAAATAAATTGCTTGAAACCCTCAGAGCCCCTTCCAGCCCTCCTCGGCCTTCTAAAGTTGACCCTTTCCATGATCAGCATGCCTATGTTATAGTCACCCCCCCCCATTGTTGACGCATGCAGAACCTCTGTAATATGCTGATGCATTGATGAGACAGAGTTACATAGCCGTTTGGCTCGCAGGCCTGCTAAATTAACCGGTAGATTCTCAAAGAATTTCAAAATCGATGTTCTGCGTCAAACATAACTATATTCCATATAGAAGTACCGAATGCATATCCGTGAATCAATTGTGAACTTGAGTTCGATCAACTAGAGAGGTGACATTTCTGGCAACAGTTCGTTTCTTACCGCGGGGGATAAGTCGTCACTCACTCTCCAGCTAGTGTTGGCCGCTCTGTGACTAGGCTCCCGGCGCCACCTCCTGCCAGTCGTGCTGAGTCAGCCTGCGACTGCGCCTGACGCCGCTCCGCTGCTGCAGGTTCGTCTCCGGCTGCGTGGCCATCGGCTTCGTGCTCTCCTCCTTCGTGCTGATATCGGAGATCGTGGGCGTGGCCCAGCGCGCCGACTGCGGCACGCTGTCCAACTTCGCCTTCGCGCTGGGCATCCCGCTGCTGTCGATGCTGGCGTGGGCCATCCACAGCTGGCGGCAGATGTACCTGGCCATGATGATTTTCGGCAGTCTCTACCTGGTGGTCATCTGGTGAGCTTCTGCGGTGCTGGGGTTTACCAGTTTTCGTGTGATGTGGAATCGGCAGGGAATATGCAAGGTCCTTTGAAAAATGGTACAGAACTGTAGAAAAGGTCCAGAACGGCGTGATTTAATTAACGAGATGTTCGCACTTTTTGCGTGGCCGCGACTTGTTCGGAGTGTGAGCTGGGTTAAATAAGTACAGGTTATATGTTGTGAGAGATATCGATTTTCGTTTGTAACTGATGCTCGTGAATTACATTGAATCTCAGTTCTGTCCGATTTATATATTTGACTGAAAATAGTATGCTTGGCCTGCGGTGGGGAACGGACTGAACTCCATTGACGCTGAGGCACGGGCCACAAGTACAAAAACATTGGCTCCCGATGCATGCGCCTCCCACCTGCAAAGGCTCACGATGTACCCCGCCCCACGGGTATAGTCTGCTGCAGAGTCCGTCTCACTGTACCCCGTCCGCAGGTAGGTACAGGAGAGTCTGACTTTACCCGTCCCTCAGGTAGGTACAGGAGAGTCTGACTTTACCCCTTCCCTGAGGTAGGTACAGGAGAGTTTGACTGTACCCCGTCTCGTAGGTAGGTACAGAAGGGTTTTTTTGACTGTGCCCCGTGCCGCAGGTACGTGCCGGAGAGTCTGACTGTACCCCGTCCCGGAGAGTCTGTCTGACTGTACCCGTCCCTCAGGTAGGTACAGGAGAGTCTGACTTTACCCCTTCCCTCAGGTAGGTACAGGAGAGTCTGACTGTACCCTGTCCCGTAGGTAGGTACAGGAGAGTTTGTTTGACTGTACCCCGTGCCGCAGGTACGTGCCGGAGAGTCCGCGCTGGCTGCTGCTGACCGGGCGACATGAGGCGGCTCTCCGCGTGCTGCAGCGGATCGCCAGAGGTAACGGTGTGGCCCTGCCGGCCGGCCTGCGGCTCAGGTCGGCCGCCCCCCGCTCCGGAGCGCCTGCCGAGGGCGTCACCTCGCTGTTCAAGTACAGGAAGGTGGCCGTCTGGACCATGGTCATGATACTATCCTGGTGAGTTGCAGAACACGCATCATTCGCGTGATGCTGCTGACTACGGGTTCGTCTACCTTTAGGGTGTGGGAAAGGGAGGTAATAAAATTGTGGTGAACAGCGTCTTCTTGCCAAGATAGTGTGACGGTTGTTGATTGGCCACGATCGGAAACGCGCCAGAACGTAAAATCCAGCAATATGTTTTAAAACGAATTCTTTGTCCTCTGCTGTCACTGCCGTGACCACCCCGTCAGTCAGTCTGATCAGTTTCATTACCCAGTCTGTCCTCCTCCCTGAGAGGTTATCTAAGGGGAGTGTGGTGACGTGCCCCATGTCCGGCGGCAGGTTCACCAACAACCTCTGCTACTACGGCCTGACGTCGGCGTCCGCCACCATGGGCAGCGACCGGTTCACCTCGGTGGCGCTCAGTGGTCTGGTGGAGATCCCCGCCTATGTGGCGCTGTTCCTGCTGCTCAACAGGTAGGCTCGGCGCCACATACTGCTCACATA
Source organism: Lepas anatifera (assembly GCA_034440635.1). Taxonomy (NCBI): domain Eukaryota; kingdom Metazoa; phylum Arthropoda; class Thecostraca; family Lepadidae; genus Lepas; species Lepas anatifera. Next base: position 773,712 of record JAOTON010000652.1, on the reverse strand, counting down.
GCAGCGCCACATGCTGCTCACACATCAGCGTCACGTACTGCTCACACATCAGCGTCACATACTGCTCACACATCAGCGCCACATGCTGCTCACACATCAGCGCCATATACTGCTCATACATCAGCGTCACATACTGCTCACACATCAGCGCCACATGCTGCTCACACATCAGCGTCACATACTGCTCACATATCAGCGGCACATGCTGCTCACACATCAGCGTCACGTACTCCTCACACATCAGCGTCACGTACTCCTCACACATCAGCGCCACATACTCCTCACACATCAGCGCCACATACTGCTCACACATCAGCGCCACGTACTGCTCACGCATCAGTGTCGCATACTGCTCACACATCAGCGCCACATACTGCTCACATATCAGCGCCACATTCCTCTGAGTCGCCGCCACCTGCCCGTCGGCAGACTGCGGGGCGGGTGGCAGCTGGGCCGGTGTGGGGATGGGACGGTCCCCGGGGACACACTAGCCAGGCCTGGTGTTCTGTTGCGTGACGGCTGGTGACGTCCAGGGGAGGGGGTGCTGTACAATGGCCACGTTATTGTGCGGCGTGGTGTGGCGTGTTATAACGTCTTGTGCCCTGGGATTTGAATAATGGTGTCATAACGTGAGCTGGGGCTGGAGCCGGTTTAAATTAGGACTCAGGGTGAACATTATTGTACCAAAACCATATTATTTCTGTTGTACCTTAATTGTGGAGCGGGGGGACTTCCCACCGAAGGTGAATTTATTGCACTGTTCGAAGATACCGGTCAAGTTCTACCGGACATTTGGCACAAGTATCCGCTGCCTCCTCCACTTGATCATGTGTTGCAGGATGAAAAGGCTGTTATTATTGTACTTGTGACCATCATATCGACTCAAGGTTCTGTGCAAAATGCCTTGGAGCTCTGATTTCACCAGCGTTAACTCCATTCTCGCCTGTAGCTTTGACTGTGACTTTGAACCCCTCTGACCTTGGCGTGACTCGCCTGGTGACCTGCGCGTGCCCCCAGGCTGGGTCGACGGCTGCCAGTAGTGGGTTTTATGCTGGTGGGCGGGGCCTGCTGCCTCTGTATCGTCGGTCTACCCCAGGGAGGTGACCTCTCGCACCTGCGCATGATCCTGGGTCTCACCGGTCAGTGACCCCAGGGCAGAGAGAGAGAGAGAGAGAGCGAGAGAGAAAGAGAGAGAGAATTGTGTGATCCACCTCACCCTGACTTATAGCGATGTTGAAATGTAATCAATAAGCCTAGCTGATCATTGCGTGCTGCAACATGCTGATGTGTTTGAAGCCCAGCAATTCCTTATTATGCTGTTACATGTTTTACTGATACGCGTTGTGCCGACAAAAAGTGACAATCGACTTGTTTGTAGGCAGGTGTACTATACATTCACTCTTTGAAATGTTGAATCGTCACGTGGTGTACCGTTTGAGTGGCTGATGATATCGCTACCCTCAGTGCCATTTATGTCTAATCGCTTGGTGCTAACCACCCCAGCCATTGACACGGTGTGCCGTGGTCACATCCCCGTTGCCCCCATCCCCCGCAGGTAAGCTGTGCGCTGCGGCCAGCTTCTCGGCCATTTTCGTGCACTCGGGAGAGGTCTTCCCCACGTCGATTCGCAACACCGGCTTCGGCCTGGTCAACATTGCCGCCCGCCTCGGCGGCATCGTCTACCCCTTCATGGGCATGCTGGTGAGGAGCCGCGACGCGCTGTCAGGCGCGTGGCCGGGCAGCTATTCCCCAGCTGTTCATCTCCTGTCGCTGCTACACATTGTCTGTGAGGGGATCTCGAACAGATGTGCTTGGTTGAATACTGTGCCAGTTCTCTACAGGAGCAGGGGCGGACCCACGGGACTAAGCCCATTTATAGGCAAATTCATAGAACATTCTAAGGTCGAAATACGATAAACGTGGGCTGCCCACATCAGATGCTCATAAAATAATGTAACGCACTCAGTAAAATGTATTAAAAAATTTCTAACACAAGTGAAGGTAAAACTCTTCACTCTATTTTCGAAATAAAGCTCGGGACATTCTGTTCGAAGCAAGAATTGGTTTAGAGCAAATCGCCTTCGCTAAATTTGGGCAAGTCATATTTTCAAATAGATTTTAAAAACACAAAACAAATTAAGTATCGTTTTAAATGATGTGAAATTGCACCGGAAGAAACAAGTCAGCAAAATATGAATGACTCTTTTTATTGGATGTTAAGCGCTTCATTTCTGTACTTCTTGGTCTCCAACGTAACTTCTTTGGACTTTTATTGTTTCTATGCATCATTTACCTGCTAACAACCCACTAATTCCCGGATTTAACAATCCTCGTGGCATCATCAGTTGTAATTAGGTATCTACACTCTCGATGGGGGCCACCGCCACGAGGTGCTTGATAACTACCAAGCGGCAAATGCAGTAAAGCAAAATAACGAAAAAACTATCTGGGAGATCACGTGCTCCCCCGCGGTCAGAACTCGATACTGCCGGACCTGGACTTCGCTGCCTTCGGCGCGCTGGCGGTGGTGTCGGGTCTGCTGAACCTGAGCCTGCCGGAGACTCTGGGCCGGCCCCTGCCGGACACGGTGGAGCAGCTGGCGGGGGCTTCCTCCGCGCAGGAGATGTACACCCCGCTGCGGGAGTGAGGAGCCGGCGGAGTCCAGTGACGAGGACGCCGAGGCCGGCGTGGTCAAACGCCGCTCCCCCAAACTGCTGCACTGAGCCCGCGCTGAAGAGGTGGGACGGGTTAAATGGAGGGTCTGGTGTGTCGGGGGCGAGGAGGGGTAGGTCACGTTAGCGGGGGGCTCAGTGGAGAGCGTTACTTTCTTCCGAGCCATGGGTCCCGGGTTCAAGTCCACGCCTCTGAATAAGATTTGATCCTCCAAAGCCCTCCTAAAGGGGCTGTTCATAAATGGCATCACTCGCCGAGTGGGAGGGAGCGAGTCGGACGAAAAGTGACGAGACATGATTTGCTTACGGGTGAGCGGGATTTGGTTGCCGGGATTTGGTTGCTCCTAACCTTGGCAGCCTGTTGATGCGTCGTAAAAACCGGAACAATCATAATGTTAGCACTGGCGGGAGAGGTATGTGGGATAGGAGAGGTGACTGGGAAAATACTGCGGGATGTGCGGGGGATTATTGTGAATTGTGCTAACTTATTGAAGCCTATTGGTCGATGGTGTCAAGTTTTGTGGACCAAACTGATGCGTGTCCCGCTGTGCCTCTGTTGGTGCCCCGTAAGTATGACGTGTTTGCCGTGTAGGCGCAGAGTGCGTACAAATGTGAGTCGGCTTTCCGTTCTCCCTTCCGGTGGAACAAGCAGTGACATATCAGGAACTCGGGATAGGTGTATCTAAGACAGACATCTGCCTGACCTGTACAGGGTTACTGTGTCCTCTCAGTCGCGCTGCAATGTCGCCGTATAGCTTGTGTGTTAGGTATGTAGCGGGGATGGTAATCTCTGATTCTGGACGGTGATGGGTTCTCCTGTTTTTTTCTGATGCTTGGTGGCTTTGCGTTTTTTCTGTTGTTTCAGCGCTGGGTATTTATTTTATTGCAGATTACACCCATAATTACGCTAGGCTAGAAGGTACGATTTGTTCTGCATCTTAGCTGGCCCAAATGCTGGCGAAGAGGAGGAGTGTCTGTGCCAGTGTAATCTTATCGTGCGGTTGTGCTGAGTTTTACAGGGCTGTTTTCTCCAACTTGATGTATTTTTCACTTACTAATATTTTGATTTTGTTTAACTGAGGTTAGTGCGACATCGCACGGTTTGGATTCTGCATGGATCGCACGGGGTTATTGCCTGCATTTTTCTCTCACTCCTTTTGGCCTCTGAAAATGGTTATGGTCCCAAAAAAATATCTGCTGACGAGACAGAGCTAGCAACAGGGACATTGCGTGCTCTGTTCAACCTCCACAGTTGAAGGGAATGTGCGACCTTGTTGTGATTCCAGACTGGTGGTTTTAGTTGCAATATGTGTTGAAAATAATTAGCTTGACCTTATTTCAGCTGAGAAATGGCTATTGAGCCGAGAATTTTGTTTTATTTAAATTTCCTGTGTTAGATTTAAGAAGTCTCCAAATCGGCCTTACGTCAAATCGGCGTGCGATCTGGTGATGTCTTGTGCGGCGATAAACCGTTATCTAGGCCAAAAATTAATAAGAATACAACTGAAAGGCTTTTAAGATAAAATAGGAGGTTATTGGGACCAAAAAATAAATTTCTGTAATTTTTTTTCTCGAAATACGTTCGAAGCTAGTCAATAAAGCAAGTTAAACGTATTTATAATCATCAGTACCGTAGTCATGTTGAAGCAGGGGCGGGTCCAGGCCAAAGGTTTGGGGGACGGCAGCGGGGCCAAAATTCGTAAAAAAATATATGTTTTTTTAAGAAACTCGGCGAGAGTTAGGGGGGCAATTGCGCGGTTTGACCCAACCTCCCCCCCTTTCACTGGATTTCCCCGTGTGTTTTGCGCCTAGCTTTTAAAGTGGTCTAGTTGCAAAATGTGTCCACTCAGTCTAACGTCGGCATTACATTACACCATATTGTCAGGGTTGGCAATGGCGATGTTAAGACCAGGGGAAGAGGGGGAGATCAATAGGCGGTGGACGTTTTCCTTTTTTCTCCGCGAAAGGTATGTTCTGGAACGAATGAAATATCAAGTGGTTCTCGGACAGCGCTCTCACATGACTATCCCAGCTCAAATCCCACTATGAGCGTACCAAATTTCCCCTAATATGCCCTTCATAAATTTTGGGGCTCACTCAGCGTTTGCGTGATGAAGAAGGTGAGCGACCATTTACGGGCATCTACCTTTGAACAACGATTAAAGCAATAATAGAAAGCTCTTGCCATGTTCTAACAGAATCAGTGCACCGTTGCCCCCTTTTCGTGTTTCATGTAAATGCGAGTGAAATGCAGAGTCCTCGGTTTTGTGGTCACACACAGCTGTGGGGCAGTTTAATTGAAGGTTGCTCTCGCGCCGGATTTAGACTATCTTCCAACCATATCCTCGGTAGAGGTGGAAGCTGCGAAAATTCGTGGACTTCGACATGTCATGTTCGTTATTCAACTACTGTCGGTGTTTAAAAAAATATGCTGGAGCATAAAAACCGCTTGGACCTTACTGTAACTGTACATAGATAGGGGAATTACACCGCCTTTAAATGCTGCCTCTGAACCATCTAACGGCTGTTACAAATATGCTTGACCTAGGAGAGTGGGAAGTGCAATTTATTTTACTCATTGTGGGATCATAATTTGAGTGTAAGATGACGTATATTTTCTGAATGAAGTTGTTGGATGCAATTGCCACAATACCACAGCAAAATTGCCGAGGCCGCCCAGACTGTTCTTCGGTTAAATAAACCCTGCCTGTAAGTGACTCACTGGTGGGGGACCTCAGTAATGGTAATGCCATCCGCCTCTGTCTGTTTCTTTCTTATACTGGGCCCCGGAGTCGATGTTTCGGAAAATTTGGATTCAGGTTTTCTTCCCCACAGTTAATCGGCCGGAGTATCTTACAGGGACCTGTTGAGCACTTGTGATTTTTCCAGAATGTTTTATTGTTTTGGAACGGGATGTGGTGCTCCAGAATTTCATAGTAATATGGCAGGTAGTTAGATATTTTCTGTTCATTTTCCTCCTATGCCACGTGTCTGGAATACCCCGTTCGCGGGTGAGAAGTTGATCGCCCTTCAAATCCGGTATCCCGGCGCTGTCTCCGTCTGTAGAGTGCGCTGCTGGACATTTCCGTGTATATAGAGGGCGTTGTTGCTTGCTGTATGCTGGTGTAGTGGAGGGCTCCAATTGACTGGCACCTCACTAGCGGCCCTCAGACTCTGTTTCTGTGATTTTACGCCGGAAACGGTTGTGCAGGTGGTCGGGTTATGGAAATGACATAATAAATTTGTATGCCTGTTCGAATAAGAAAAACAAGTTTTGCGACTAAGTGGAACGGGTATCGGGTAGCCGTCAAATTAATTATATAGTACTGTGTATGGCTGTGGGTTATCTAGAGGGCTTCTTGAATCACCACTCGCCAGATCATGTTTTCTCTTCCGCTTGAATTGGATGCGCCGGATAATGTTTCCAATCATATTGCAGCTGTCAGCTCTTCAGACTGGTGGTGCCGCTGACAGTCGCGGATCCAGGGCAGGAAAAAGGGTTTCCTCTCCACGAAAAGGCTCGGGCACCCTCCCCCCAAGCTGTCGACCTTTCGACTTGGCTCTTTTCAAGCTTATAACCAATGTTTTGGCGCTTCGACTAAACCAGTGAACTTTAAACAGACCCAGTCAACTTCAGTGTAAACATTGGATTTTCATGGTACATATTTGAAATGGCTTTTGAGTGAATGATCAATAAATAGCAAAAGTAGGCATCTCTTGGGCCACCTATTCACTGCGTGAGGTTTTTTTACTTTGGTTTGTCCCCCAAACTTACCGATTAGATCCAGCACTGGTTGTTGATGTTTCAAAAAGACGTTCGCTGATGTTTTAAAAAGACGGTAGATATTAGATGTGCATCGAGACATGTACTTACAGCTTGAAGCTCCTGTGGTTCGGATGGGTGATGTGGGGGTCGTTAATATTGTATGATTTGTGATTGAATGTGAGGAGCAGCGGAACTAAGTTTTACGCGTGAAGGCTGTGAGATAAGTGCAGTAAGGCATTCATCGAAAATGCCACTATATCGAATAGCCTCTATTTTTGTCAGACAAGCCATGACCTTTACGATTTCACCGTGAGGCGGCGGTTTGGTGATGCATCCATGCCGCAACATTCATGTTTGCGGGCAGAAACAACACAGTTGCGGCACCTGCGCTTGCTCAACTGGACTGTGTTTGGACGCCCTGTGCATTGGTGCTGCAGGTTGCTGCTATTGACTGTTTTAATGGGTCATGGCTCAGCTGATTGACAGGAGTGTGCGAAGACGTTGAAGCGTCGGTTTTGTCAACGGGTTTTGCTGAGATTGGCTGTCCGTCCGACTTTGGCGGGTGTGACTGTCATTGAGGGTTTCTCTGTGAAATCTGTGTCCGGGAATGGTGGAGCAGGGTCTTAATCGGGTGGAATACCTGTGGTAATATATTTGCCTTATATTTTCTCCCTTTTTTTCCTCAGCTGCGTCGGATGTGTTAAAATATTATCGGTTTAGGGTTGAGATGCTTTGGTGATGGCCTAATGTCCGCGGAAAATCAGTGTTTGGTATGCCGATTGTATTATTAAGTGTTCATATCCTATGGTTCGTGTGGTATTTGACACCTCTGATTGGCCGTGAGGGACGGCTGACCTTGAGGTCACCGGGGTGGGGCCGGCCGAGGCCGGAACCTGGCAGTCGCTGATATGGGCCGCTGAAGTGAGGAATAAATTCGACAATGGGCCGCTCAAGTGAGGAATAAATTCGACATGACAGTTTGAAACAGTCCGGGACTTTATCTTTCTGAAGTCCCGTCGCTAATGGTGATCATTTTGATTTTAGGGCACCGCGGGTATAATGACTGGGCGTGGAGCTGCCAAACCTGGACTAGACGGCTCAGTACTGGCGTCCTCCGCCCCTCCCCCTTCCCTTTCCTTGGAATTTTGCTCTCTTCTCCTCACCTCGCCCCAGGAAGAAAGCAATCGTGCCCTTGCGCTGCAGTTAACACCCTTCCCCTTTTAGTCGCGCTGGCAAAACGTACCACCCCTCTTGTTCAAACGGCAGCTGTGTCCAAATGCCTACCACCATGGGTGCAGAAAGCGTGGGAACGGGGGACGTGTACCCCCTGTTGGCCAACCAGGGGGACGTCCCTCCCAATTTTTAGGGGTCCATCGTCATTAATGCTGTCAGGTACCGAGTATGCTCAAAATTCGCCCCCCCCCGTCAGCAACAGCCTGGGTCCGCCGCCCCCCCTGTAAAAATTTCGTGGCGGCGCCCCTGCCTACCGCCATAAAGAAATCCTGAATTGCCGGTGACAAAATATACAAAACACGCACTAGCCTACAGGCTGGACTGGTATGAAAACATCAAATTTTACTCGGACATTTAGGCGTGAAGTGCTGAGCGGAACAGCATCCACAGCCGGGAGTCCAGCAAGCGAACCAGGTGATCATGAGTCCGGCATGTATTGCGGTTCAGTATATTCGCAGTCTAGACGTGCTCAGCGGAACAGTATACCTCCTTATGGTGGTAGCTACTGCGTTCGGCGAGAGTAATAATGCCGTAGGGGGATGATAAATTTCAATGTTATCGTTGCTCAGTTGCCACTTTACACATGATTCTATAGGAAAATTGATAACTATTGGTGGTTTTGTTAATAGTCTAGCTTTCAAAAAACTTCGACCGTCGGCAATTGAAAATTTCCCTTTCTGCCAGTCATTTCCCGGTACCACCCGGGTGTCCAGTCGGTCCTGTCTCTCTCAGTTTATAAGGTTTGACTGCAGAGAAGTGTTATGGGAGCTATATGACCTCGCAGGTTGGCGCGCCCCTAAAACCCAATAATCAATCAATCAATCTCTCAGTTTTCGTGAATATTTGTGAGCGTAATTACACCAAAGAAACAAAACTTTGTAAAATGTCTAGTTGAAGAATGTTTTAACTTAAAAATCGTGTCAAGTCAGGGTGCTGACTTATGACGTCATTATTTGACACTCGCACTGGAGAGGGGTCTGACACTAACGCGCTGTGGAGGGGCCTGGTAAGCTCCCTTCTAAGATCTCGGAAACTAAGAGGCGTAGAAGAACGCCAGTTGGAGGGTGGGTGGAGGCTGTGGTGGTCTAAATAATGACAAATTTTCATTTACCTAGCTCAATATCTTCCAGGTCAAACGAGGTCATAAAGGTCAAATTTTGGCCATGCTGGGTACTTACTTGAAAATGATGTGATTATGCGGGAAAAAGACGGGAATAAGCTAAAGGCGGACCAGGGTCATAGATAGAAGATCGCAAATAATCTTTCTTGCCATTTTTAGCTCAAGGCCATTCAAGGTCATTGACCTATAAGGTCAGAATATGGTATGCTACCTATGATGTATGCTATTTCTAACACTATAGCAACTTTTTGATGGGATATGAGGATTGACCTTTACCAATAGCCTTTGACCCTGGCCTTTGACCTCGACCTTTACATGAGGTACCTTAACCATGACGTCATGGTATAATATGCGTCAGACCAGGTAACGCTATATGACCGAAAGCACTAGGGTCAATGACATTAAAAGTATTGATATGACCTTGACCTGTGACCTTTTAAATTGACTTTGAGCTTAATTTGAGGTGAACTTAACATATCATCCCGGTTATATGGCGTTATGACGTCACCACTCGGTATCCAATGCAAGTGAACTGGTCCGACCGCGCAATTGCGGCGATCTCAAAATGCAGGTCTGACTTTGAAGGCATATAAGTAAAACGAAATTCAACCGATAAAAAAATGTCTTCGCTAATCGACACACCGTTAAATGCTCTAAAATGTGACCAAGTATCGCCTTTGGGCTACGAGTGGTTCTCCGGCCACCTTGGAAAATAGGCGAGGGGGCCCCGAGCAGGGGCGCAGCCAGAGCTTTGGTATGGGGGCACACCAACTTTGAGGGGCACCCCGGGGAAAAAAGGGCACTTTTAACGTAACCTAAAAACTTGCCATATCTTTGTTTATATCATTTTTTGGGCATCTTTGGTTCAATAAAAATACAAATAAATCATTGACGGAGAAGGAAAACTCGATTAAAACCGAAAAAAGTGGAAATATCACCAAAATGTCATGAAAGTAGCCAAAACACGACTGTTTTGGATAGATTTAAGGGCAAATCAGCCAACTCATGCAAGTACTTGACATCAGAGAAATCAGCGGAGCATGTGATATCTGTTACCATGTGCAAGTTAAGGCATATTGGAGTCGAAAATTCATTTGTTATGCCCACTGGTTTTGTCGTGACGAGTGAGCCCTGGTCGAACGCGGATTAAGTTTCTTGCCTCCCACAATCGCCGTGGGACGAGGAGTGGCATAGTGACTTTGGAGGATTAAAATTTGTGCTGCCGAAATAATTTGGGAGATACCTTTTGAACGCGTTTATTAACTTCCATATTCTCAAGGATCGGTCCCAGTTAAGAGTAAAGAAAAGGTGAACAGGCCGATGGTTTGGATGGGGATGGTGGGACAGGGCTGAAAATTGTGGAAACTAGTTCTTCATTTAAATTAATTAGTAGGAATCCTGGTTTAGGGGACTGTGCTCTGAGCTCAGGGGCACATGCCTTTTTATCATCCCTTCCCAGACTCCACCAGTATAATAGGCAATTTATATCACCAGGGGTGCCTAGGCATCACAAGCCGTTTTAGAGATTCCTCATTCCTCGTGAGCTCCGTTTTACAAGGGGAGTTTCCATCGTGTTCTTATTCCCCATCTATTCAAGACCAGCTCTGGGGCCCCCAAGTGTGGATCAGAGGCCTCCAGAGCAGCTTCCCCCATCCCCCCCAGTTATGCCTCCAGGGACTAGAGTAGCTCAGTGACCCCGCCCCGAGATGACGGGAGTTGGCCTTGTGTTCTTATTATCTGACTATTCAGGACCACCTCAGAGGTCCCTGATGTAGATCAGGGCCCCAGAGCAGCTCATGCTTCACCCAGGGACTAGACTAGCTCATTGGCCCTAGAGATGAGGTCATCAGACTAGCTCAATGGACCACAGATAGGCTCATAGGGCCTTAAACCAGTTCAAGAGACTCCAGAACAGTTTAAGGCGCTAGATCACCTCAGGGGGCCTCAAGCCAACATTAGGGGCTCTCACAAGTTCAGAGCCCAGACCAGCTCAGGGTACCCTCAGAACCCAGATCCGCTCTTGGGCCCCAGATCAGTTCAGGGGCCTCAAGTCAGCTCAGGGAGCAAGATCAAGTCAGGGCCACTAAATCAGCTCAGTGATCCCTGACCAGCTCGGGGCCCAATCAGTTCAAAAGCCCCAGAGCTGCTCAGGGGACACCAGATCGGCCCATAGGGCACCAGATCAGCTTCGAGGACAAGCCATCAGATCAGTGGTCCCGATCAGCTCGGGGCCCAGATCAGCTCGGGAATACCAGATCAAGTCAGGAGGCACTTAATCAGCTCAGGAGCCCCATACCATCTCAGGGGCTCTTACCGACCCCTGTTGGCCCAGCTCAGCTCAGGGCCTGGGAGCTGCTCAGGAAATCACGTAATCAACCCAGGAGGCCCAGGTCTGCTTAAAGGGCACCATACTAGCCATGGAGCACCAGACTAGCTCAGAGGGAATCAGATGGGCGCAGGAGACACACTGATGACTCAGCAGGCATCAGATCAACTCAGGGGGCATTAGTTAAGCTCAGGGGGCAGTATATCTGCTCAGGGTGCACCAGATCGATCAGCTCAGGGAACAAGTTCAAGTCAGGGGCACTAAATCAGCTCAGGGATCCCTCACCAGCTCGGGGCCCAATCAGTTCAAAAGCCCCAGAGCTGCTCAGGGGACACCAGATGCCCATAAGGCACCAGATCAGCTTCGGGTACAAACAATCCGATCAGTGGTCCCCGACCAGCTCGGGAATACCAGATCAAGTCAGGAGCCACTTAATCAGCTCAGGAGCCCCATATAATCTCAGGGGCCCTCATCAGCCTCTGTGGGCCCAGCTTAGCTCAGGGCTTTAGACCTGCTCATGAAATCACGTGAGGAGGCCCAGATCAGCTTAAAGGGCACCAGATTAGCTCAGGGGGCACCAGACTAGCTCAGAGGGTATCAGATGGACTCGGGAGGCACCAGATCGACTCAGGGGCATTAGTGCCGCTCAGGTGGCACCAGATCGATCCGCTCGGGGGCCAGATCAGCTCCCAGCCCCCAGACTATGGCAGGGGCCTAAATCAGCTCAGGGAGCAACATAACAACTCAGGGGACACAAGATAAGCTCAGGGCCAACCAAACCAGCTCTGGGGGCACCAGACCATCTAAGGAGACATCAATAATTAGCTGAGGGGGCACCTAATCAGCTGAAGCGGCACCATATTGACTTAGGAGACAGTAGATCAACTTGGGTAGAAATGAGATCAGTTCGGGGGCCCGAACCAGCTCATGGGGCACTAAATCAGCTATTAGGGCACCAAGCAAGCTCGGAGGCATTAGAAAAACTCATATAGGTTCAGCAGGCACAATTATTTGCTCAGTGGGGCACTCGATTGACTCAGGGGCACCAGATCAGCTTAGAGGGCAAGTAATCAGCTCAAGGGGCCAGTACCAGCTGAGAGGCCACGACATGACCTCAAAGGGCACCAGATTAGCTTCACCCGTACGATTATTGGCGACGATGAGGCATTAGGTGGGCACATAATAGGTGCCCATAATCTTCCCGGGTGCTTGGAAAGGCGACGGAATGCCCTAGCTGACCGAAAAATGTATTAAGTTGTCCAACAATAGTTTCAATCGCTACATGCGGTCCAGTTACATCTAGGTTCAACGGCGTAGGGCACTAAATTTCGAGCGACACGGCCCAAATTGGGTACACCGCCTGGAAATCAAAAGGGCACCCTGGCAGTGATGGGGGCACGTGCCCCCTGTGCCCCCTGGCTGCACCCCTGGACAGTATATCAACTCCGGGAGGCATTAAATAAGCTCAGGGGCCCGGATCAGCTCAAGGGGGCACTAAAGCTGCTAATAGGGCACCAGACAAGCTCGGAGGCATCAGACTAACTCAGAGAGTATTATTTAGGTTCATAAGGCACACTTATTTTCTCAGGGGGCACCAGATTGACTACGAGGGCACCAGATCAGCTCAGAGGGCACATGATCAGCTCCAGGAGGCACCAGATGAGCTCCGCCCGTACGATTATTGGCGACGATGAGGCATTATCTGGAAACGGATTACGTGCCTATACTCTTTCCGGTTGCTTGGAAAGGCGACAGAATGCCCTAGCTGACCAAAAGAGGCACTTAATTGTCAAACAATAGTTGAAATCGCTAAATGCAGTCTAGTTCCATCGAGGCTCAACGGCGTAGGGCACTAAATTTCGAGCGGCATGGCCCAAAGAGGGCACACCACCTGGCAATCAAAAGGGCACCCCGGCACCGATGGGGGGCACGTGCTCCCTGTGCCCCCCCCCCTGGCTGCGCTCCTGGCCCCGAGGTAACCTCCAGTCCTCGTGTTAACCCTTTTAGCCAATTTTGTTATCCTAAATAGTGGAAGAGTAAACCAGAGTGCAACTCGACTGCTAAAAGAGCTAGATTTCAATTTTGCCGATCATTCGAAAGCTCATGGAATAAATAATCGGAATGCTGACAATAATTTTGAGGTCAGGTCAACAATGTGGTAACCAGATGTCACCAACGTTCACCATTATGAAATACATTTTAACTTTATTTTCGATGACAAAGATACAGCAATCCTTTTTCTTCATGACACGGGACTTCAAATGGTATGCAACATGACCTTGACATGTCGTTATTTGACCCTGACCTGAGGTCCGTGATCTAAGGTCATGGTCAAATGTAAGGGTATACCGTAACCTAGGAATGTCATGTCGCATGTCATTCGACTCGTTGAACTGGAACAATCACATTAATGCCGCCGGATATCTTCTAAATCTTCGCACCGGGTCGTCGGAGCGAAGATGAGCCTTGTCCGTTTCCTTGCTGAGGCCAGATGAAGCTTCCCGTTCACGCTTATACACGTTGTAACAGTGGCAATAAAGGTGAAATCAAACGGAAATAACTACTTCTGAAAGCCCCTGCAGACAAAAATCAGCTAGTGCCCAAGCACCTTAAATCAAGTTAATGCAGTAAAATTCTTATGTAGAACATTCCAACTCCACCAGGGCTCTCCTGGTACCCGTCACCATTAGGGTGTCCCAAAATACCACTTTTTCGTCTGTGCAAGCTTGCCGGTTGACACCGCATTCTCCTTTGAGTTAATAATGAGCATGCAAAATTTGGATTCGATCCTTTGAGGTTTGGTCCCCCCCGCCCCCCCAAAACTGGTGAAAATCGAAAATCGTTGAATCGGCTCGAAAATGGGTTCATTCGAAAGCTTATGACAGAGGAAAACATATTTCCCTCATACAAATTGATGTAAAACCACTTCTTCAACGTTTAAGAGAGCTAAGAAGTTCCGAATTGTGGTATCACTGGCCAGAGGCGGATCTAATAAACTTTTTTTGGGGGGTAACATGAGCAAAATGGGAAAACAGTGTCTTGTTTTCAAGAAAATAGACCTCAATTGGCCAAAGCGAGTAGAGTTTATCACTTTTAAGGGGATGGCTGGATTGGTTTTCCTTGCATCCGCCACTGGTAAGGACATGACAAATTATATATTGTACTTCGCCTGATTTCGGGAAACAAAGCCATTTGCTGCATCACTACGGATATAAGTGCATGGTACCATTGCGACCGTTAGAATGAATATTCCATGTTTTCGTTCCTTTACAGAGTTGTCGTGTCATGACTAATTTGCATTTAATGTTAAAGCAGTCTACCTGAAGCAAATTGTACGATGCCTTCAGCATACTCGAAGAAAAGATCCAATGATGAAGAAGGGAGAAGTCAGCGACGGAAAAAAAACATGCGGACTGACCTCTGAAGTAGTCCAGGCATCAATTGAAACGATGAGATGACTTTGTTGGTAAATCCCTTCAGCTGCCTGCCAATCAGCTACCGACCAAGCGTAAAATCCTCCAAAGGTACCGAGCCCTCCGCATACAAGAGCCTAGTGCAACGAAGCACTAACTAGCTGGATAGATCGCTTTAGAGGTCCAGGCGATATAAGTCACCGTTCGAGTGCCCTGCAATACTGTTTACAGCAGCTGTAAAAATGTGTCATGCATACGCTAGGCGTGTGGTTAAAGTAATACTGAAATCTGAATCGAGAAACACTTTTATTTCAGCGCCAGCTCTATTCATTTCATCGCCAGCTCATGGCAGTCGGTTATTATTTTCGTGGTAACAGTGACAAGTTCTTAAGGAACCTGCAAATGATCATGAGGTCTAACAACAATCCTTCTTCGCAAGAGGACTTCAGTTTCTTCATGAATCAACACCAGGTGCCTAATCCTAGAATTAGATAAAATATTTTTCTGCTCACGCTGTTCTTTGTTGTTGTTTTTCTGGCCATACTCTTCGACAAGCTCTCCATGGCCCCCGCCGTGCACCTTCAAGTCAAGCAGATTGCAGAGCTAATCGCCCTCTTTCATGACCCATACTTCTTGCAGGCCCTACTGACTGCGGGAACTCCACGGCTTGACCTCAGGCTATTCCAGGACATGAAGACCTATTCAGGGCAGCTACCAAGTGCTGCGAAAGCCACACAGTGCTCTATCATGCGTCAACCCTGGCATCTCACGGGGAAAACGCCGTCCTCTGGTTGTTTGGTGAGGGTGTGTCAACAGATGAAAATGCAGAGGTAGCAGCTGCACTCCCTGACAGTCACATAGCCAGGAACATTGGCACAGGGAAAGCCGATGTTGTCAGGAGCATATAAGCTGAGGCTCTGTGACTTCGTCCGACCGCACTCCTGGCTGGCATTCAGGTGGATGAACGTCAGCAACCAGTGCTTACCACCCAGGAATCGGCGAGTGATACAGACTTCATCTGTATGAACGCTTTCATGGAAAATCTAGCAGTCACAAACGACAGCGCGGAACGATCGGTGAAATACATCATGGACTACACCGACGTTGCCCGTGAAGGTGACATGAGGGCTCGGAACTGACAGTAGCCTGCGCACACCGTCTCCAAGCGCCGAATCTCGAAAAAGAGCTGGATGGCGTGCATGTGTAAAAATATTAATATAGAACTAGAAGGAGCAGTCTAACAACATTTGGTCTGAGAACAAGTTTCCTTTCCCATTCATGGGCTTCCGAATAAACACATTAAAGCCATTGGCTTGATGACATGGTGTGTCGTTCTGACTGCACCAATCGGTTGCGAAAAAAATGAAACAATCATATTTGTGCAATGAACGCCCACTTTCCATGCCATTCACAGTCCCAGGGAAAAGAAATCTAGCTATGCCCTTGAAAGCGGTTAAATTGTACAGACTGTGATGATTCTGGTCCATTTTCTTGAAAAAACAATAATTTTCCCCACATTTCCCGCGATACTCCCGAAAAAGTTTATAAGATCCGCCTCTGGCCAGTGATCTCGCAATTCGAAACTTCTTAGCTCCATAAAAGCATCAAGAAGTGGTGCTTTACATCAATTTGAATGAGGGAAATAGGTTTTTCTGTCATAAGCTTTCATATAAACCAATTTTCAAGCCAATACAACGGTTTTCCATTTTCATCAGTTAAAGGGGGCGGGGAGACCAAACCTCAAAGCATCGATTCAAAATTTTGCATGCTCATTATTAACTCAAAGGAGAATGCGGTGTCAACTGGCAAGCTTGCACAGACGAAAAAGTGGTATTTTGGGACACCTTAATTACTCCTGACACGACAATTCTGTAAAGGAACAAAAACATGGTATATTTCTTCTAACGGTCACAACGGTGTAAAGGAGTACTTCAGAGGTCGGCCTGCATGTTTTTCCCGTTGCTGACTTGTCTCTTCTGCATTATTGTATCTTTTCTTCGAGTATGCTGAAGGCATCGTACAATTTGCTTCAGGAAGACCGCTTCAACATTAAATGCAAATTACTCATGACACGACAACTCTGTAAAGGAACAAACACATGGAATATTCATTCCAACGGTCGCAATGGTACCATGCACTTATATCCGTAGTGATGCCGCAAATGGCTTTGTTTCCCGAAATCAGGCGAAGTACAATTTATAATTTGTCATGTCCATACCAGTAGCGGATGCAAGGAAAACCAATCCAGTCATCCCCTTAAAAGTGATAAAACTCTACTCGCTTTGGCCAATTGTGGTCTATTTTCTTGAAAAAAAGACACTGTTTTCCCCATTTTGCTCATGTTACCCCCAAAAAAAGTTTATTAGATCCGCCTCTGGCCAGTGATACCACAATTCGGAACTTCTTAGCTGTCTAAAACGATGAAGAAGTGGTTTTACATCAATTTGTATGAGGGAAATATGTTTTCCTTTGTCATAAGCTTTCGAATGAACCCATTTTCGAGCCAATTCAACGATTTTCGATTTTCACTAGTTTTGGGGGGCGGGGGGGGGACCAAACCTCAAAGGATCGAATCCAAATTTTGCATGCTCATTATTAACCCTATTTCCGGCAGGGGGGCTAATATTGCCCCCCCTAAGGTTTTTCAAGAATATCTCCGAAACGGCTTGCGATAGAACTTTGAAACTTCCTGACTTTTCCTAAAACTAGTACAGGCAGGTTTTCTGAAATTGTCAATATTATATATTTACCAGGGGCGGAGCTATGGCTGGGTTTTGGGGAGGTTCTATCTACAAACCAAGTATTATCGTATGCGATGGGTTCTTTGTAAAAGGAAGCCGTCTCTGCTGATCCTGATACCAGTTATATGGTTTTATTATATCATTTTTTATGTGAGATGATAGTGCATTCACTATTGTCACTATTTGTATTCATCAGGGGCGGTTACAGCAGTTCAAAATGGGGGGAATGTTATCAAGAAGGACTAAACGTTAGTAAGTGAGAAGACTGCTTACAGCCGTGCCAGGGCGAATACAATTGGATATATGAAAATTCAAAATAGTTATAACCAAATTCTAGATTACCAGAGGCGTGTCCAGTCACTACACATTTTCAAAATGCATATTCCCAGCCAGTATCACCGCCGCGACTCAATATCGTTGTATATTAAAAATGTGTTTCCAATCACCCCCACCCGCCCCCCCACGACGAGAGTCCTTGATCCGCCTATGTCACCCCCTTTCCCAGAGCTGCCATGGGAGGGTAAAAATTATCAGAAATAAATTTCAACTAGTCGAGGGACTAATATACTCATGCATACCACTCGCATATTGTTGGGATGTATTTTACCCCACTGTTTTACCTTACTGCATCCGCCCCTGATGAGTTTTTCACTTTTTTTCATTTATTTATGTGTCAAAGATGCCAAGCAGTATATCACGGCTTCTAATCCGCGTAACAAAAACTTTTTAGGTTGTATATATTTCCCCCTCATAGTCCTGGTCCTGGAACTGCCATTGAATTTCGAATTTTGCGTAACTCGAGTATATGACAATTTTGGGTCAATTATTTGTAAATCTGAACTAGTTTTGTGAAAATCGTACAACAGAGACAAAGGTTATGGAAAATCTAAAAAATACACAAAAATTGTATATTTTGCACGACTTTCTCCTTAAAAATCAAAATTTTGAAATTTTCTTTTTTTCAAAATAAAGTTGAGCGTCAGGGGAATCTATAGCACTTTGAATTTTCAAAATCGGCCGGTTAGATTACGAGATCTTAGGGGGGCCGATATTGCCCCCCTGCCGGAAATAGGGGTAGCCGGGAGCCTGACGGAAATAGGGTTAACTCAAAGGAGAATGCGGTGTCAACCGGCAAGCTTGCACAGACGAAAAAGTGGTATTTTGGGACACCCTAGTCACCATCTGGGGAGAGGAACAAGGCCGAGAGTTCAGGTAGCAGGGTGGTCTTGATGTAAGGTCAAAGGCATGAATTACCCTAACAAAGCAATAGCATGCATAACCCTGATTAGTATAGGCCAAATGGTCTCCATGACACCAAAATTATAGATGTACTGCGTTTAATTGAAATCTTTAATCCTCTCAGATTATTTATCCTTGGTGACCTCTGCTACCATAGCTATGAACCTAACCGGACATATGTTTGTGACATTCAAAATTTTCCAATTCAAAAGCTTTTGAATGTTATCCAGAAATTTCGTCTTGTATTTTTAAGAGCGAGCTAGATTTCTACTTCAAAAAAATCCCTATGCATGGGCATAGGAATAACGTTATAACCCAGTGACCTGACCTGACCTAGCTAGATATTTTTTGTCAAAAATGTTGCAAAATTTGTCAAGTAACAGATACGCAGACTGACATTGCCTTAGTACAAACACTTTTGGAATTATTTGCAAGAGAAACTGAGAGTAGCAGGTACAATGGAACACTCAGTAGGTGCCGGAAAACAAGCATCAGAGACGAAATTTTCACTTGCCCATGGTCGAAGTTTTTTTGCAAGGTAGAACAATATCTTCTGCACTCAAAGTCTCCATTTTAACCCTTGAATCACCTGAGTGGCAACAGGTCTATTCCAAAAATTATTTTTTCACCATCATTATCATCCCCCCCATTATTAATGGGGCAGGGCGGCACAGTATAGCCGCAGATTCGCGGCCTGCGGCACCAGCGATGGCAGAGCAGCTCTGCTCACCACGACGGGATGGAAGACTCCGGAACAGATAAGACGCATCAGGCGCGCACTCAGAGTTTTCGTCTGGCGGGGGCCCGGCTGACAAAGGGGGGGTGGCAGGCTGCTGGAAGGGAAAATTTGGCCGGAGAGGGTACTTGTCGGGTAAAAGGGGAGTACGCTATGGGCAGGGGCGGTAAGGTGAGAGTAAAACTGGTACTCAAAGCCAGATCGAGGCTCGTTTCAGTGGCGGATCCAGGGGCGGGCAATAAAGGCAATGCCCCCAAACGGAAAAGCTCGGGGCAAAACTATGTTTTTGCTCCCCCCAAAGCGATCGACCTCCTTTTTCCCCGACTCCTTTTTAGCTTGTAAGCAAAATTTTGGTGCTTCAACTCTCAACTTCAAACAGAATTAGTGAAGTTCAGTGTAAATATTGCGGCTTGGGTAAGAAAAAAGTATCTTGAGCCCGTATTTTTCACCCCGTGGAGTTTTTTTTGCTTTTCGTTTCCAGTTCCCAAAATCCTACCGAAAAGGCATATTGTAGTGCAATTTTCACTGCGTGACGTTTTTTTTTTTTTTTGCTTTTCGACTTTGGTTTGCCCCTCCCAAATCAACCGGCTAGATCCGCCACTGGCTCGTTTCTGCCCTCGATGGGCGCCCGCGGCGGTCAGTTATTACCAAACCCCATAACGTACCAGCGCTAATCCACCCAGAACCCCCACCCCCTGGATTGAGAAGACATCTCCAGCCTTGTATTCAAGGAACATTATTCATGGTCATATTGGTGGTGAATGCTAATATCAAACTCTGAAAAATGCGTTCACCCTAAGCATGTAATTTTTGGTAAAACTATTTGTGTGTTGATTATTCTGAACACTGCTGTCAAAGGCTTCCACATGTTCTTCATGAAATGAAACAACACAACACCTACTTCAGGTTGCGAGAAATAACTATTTTTCCAGAGGAAAACGGAATGCGAATATTGTTTAATATCCGGTACTTTTATGTAAAAGCCCCTGTGCCAAAAAGCACAGGGATTTGACGTGTCGAAAACCTTATGCCTTACGTAAATAATTGTCTGGTTAAAGAGGTAGATGGGCGAAGTTAGCGGTCAAGCTTCACTCCCCGCCAGTTTATTTGCCTACTTCAGCCTAATTCTTTAACTATAAGATTTTTTGGTGCGGTGTAAATAGTCAAAATATTGCTGGTGTACAAGGATTAGGATTATACAAGGATGCCGTGATCACTGCGTATGTACCCGGTGTTGTTTACCCGGCGTCCGTTCATGTTGATCGGTGTCGCTGATTCGGTGATGCAATCGATAACCACCTGGAAAAGCCACCTCGATAATTGCGGCGGCCGGGCTGTTGTGGGGGTGGACGTCGTGTCGGGGCCGGCGGACTCCCCCTGCCGGCCTCGGTCTCCTAGTTCCCACGGTGCTGCCCCTGCGACAGAGGCAGATGCAGTGGGACACACAACAACATGACGCCGTGTGCCGATTTCTGATGAGTACTGTGGCAAGACTGGACTTCTTTTCTTGTAGTTTTCCTTGCCCTTACATGCTGACGCACATTCACCAGTAAAAAATCGGCTCGATTTTCGTCATCACTGGGCCTGTCTGTCCGCCAGTGCCGGTCCTGTTCCCACCACGTTGCGAGCCACGTGACCCGACGCCCACGCAGTCTGGAAGGCCGGACGCCATCTATAATTGAGTACCTGTGCGATTGGCAGAGTGCAGCCTGGCCAGTCGCTGACGAGCCAATCACAGTGCTCGCCGAAAGTGCGTCATCGTGGCCAGACCCGGATGCTACTGCCTTCAGCTCATCGGTATGCACCGTCATCGGTCATTGATGGTTGCGGACACGCACGCCCCAGGGCTCTAAGCCAGTCCTCGGATTTCGTACATACTTTTACACCTCCAATAATACGCTCCACGGAAACTTTCGATAATAATAGAAAATTGGTTTGAAAACTTACCTCGTTACAATGAGCTGCTTTTGGGAAGAATGCTGCAATACTCTCCCGAATTAATTGGATCATTATATTGCTTAATTCTATTTTTAAATCATATAGGGGAGACCCGGGCAAAACGGACCGCGTAGGCATTTTGTGAATACAGTGAGCTCAATTTTGGAAAAAATAATTTGGTCCATACGTCCCAAAGTTAGGTACATGATCACTTATTCATCTCGTGTGAGAGCTTGAATTGAGTGCAGAAATGAAGAGTCAAAGTATTTATAAATCCGAGCCTGTGCACCACACCTGAGGCAGAACTGGCATTAGAAGCGGGCAAAAGGGACTCAGAATAAATCGGTGTGACTTGCAAGTTTCCTTTGTGTCTAAATATATTTGTTATGGGGATGCGTGGTTAAGTGGAAATAGCTTCTGCTTCCTAACCACACGGTCTGAGCTCAAGTCATGGCGATTTTTTTATCAAATGTTACTTCATTTGTGGTGTTTATCACATCAGGATCAGAGTTGTTGACGCCGTATGACATTTTAAAACAAATTAGAAATGAAAAAGGTATCATACAAACATGTCATAAAAATTCAAGAGCCGTGTGATTGCTGCTGTTTCCCCTCACCAGACATGTGCGCCAGGCGTTTGAGCTCTGTGGGTGAGAATTCGAGGGCTCGCACATTGGGAAGTCATCTTGATGGCACTCATCAAATCTTGCATTTCCTTGTTTTGACGTACATTCGACTACCTGGCCGTGCCTCTCCAAATAACGGTGCCCTCCTCCAGCATGACATTCGCTACTCCCTCATACGACTTTGAAGCACACAACCAGTGGCGGTGGAATGCTTCGTTCAAGGGGGAGGGGGGGTACCTTGTATTGAGGGGGAAATGTTCTGAAGGGTCGTTTAAAGGGAATGTGGCACCTTTATAACGTGATTTTAACTGAGATAGCCAAATTGTAACGCATGCCGGAAAACCCGGTACTCTATATATCATTTGTCTTGAAACTCAAAATTTCCGTAGAGAAAAGCTAAAAACTACCTGAAATGTACCCTACTTGTACTCTTAGCAGCAGGCCACAGTTGACAGCTGTTGGTGTGACGACATATGCGGACATCACGAAGAGTACCAGCCAATCGAAGCCCTTGAAGCCCATTGAATATGGTAGTGGTTGCCAGATCATGAAATCATCCACAGGCAGATATTTATTTATTTCCCTAGAGAAACATGTTAAAAATCAAAATTTTTAGACTATTGTACATTTTTCCGAGAAATTATGGACGCTTCCATGATTTTCAGCTAAAAGTTCCCCTAATTACACTAAATTCCAGGATTCGACTAAGGTGCCGCATTGTAAATTTCTGTAAATTTAATGGTAAATTTCACAGAACTCATCATCATGGTAAATTTCACAGAAATCATCATCATGGTAAATTTCACAGAAATCATTTCGGTATGGCGCAAACACACATTTTTTCTCAAACTCAACTATTACGACTGTGATAAAGATGGTAGTGACTATTTATCCCTCCGCCTCAAATACTGATTTTAGCATCTTAAGCTTCTTGAGTTCGATACGCATGAAATGTCAGCCAGGGGTGTATGGCACAGGTACCGTATTGTTGCATTGCCAATAGGAGGGTATCAGTTGAAAAAAACATTGAACACCTGCAACATGCAGCCTGATGCCGAAAAAGCCTTCGTACTTAAAATCAGCGCCCGCAATTTTGCCCGCCAAGCATACCTATTCACGTACCGATCTCATTTAATGAACAATTGTTCTTCCAGTGCTATCGACACCGCACACTTAACAAACACCCAACCCATATATTCACACACGTGCACAGAGTGTATCGTACATCTGTCCCCCTCCCCTCATTCCAACAGCAGGTTCAACCACCACCATTCTCAGCTCCATACACGCAGGTTTTATAATCCCCCACGCGACCCCTCCCCACCGAGGCTTGAACTTGGCGTCGGTGGTGACCAGCGTGACCTCTCTAACCTCTGTGCCCGCAGGCAAGCGGCAGTCAGCGCATGGCGGCCGCTGATTGGTGGAGGCGCGTTCACTTGTATTGCGAGAAAGTCAGCGGAAATTTATCCATGAAAATGATGGGGCCATAAGCCATGAACCAAGGGATCTATTAACATTGTGTTTGTTCAAACATCCCTAGCTTCTATTGGCTTGATTTCATGATCCACCATCCGAGGCTACTCTTCGGTACAGGCGAGACGGCGACAGTCAGCACAGGCTGGCCGGCGGCCGAGTTCGCTGAAGTCGGGAGTGTTGCGATTGGTTTCTGTGGAGTAGGGAGGGGTGGATCCGGCCTGAAGGTAACCGAGCGAAGGAGTGGAGATACGTATATAAAACTAAAACTTAGCCATCGGACGAGTTATAGAGAGTGAGGACTAATACAGAGCGCTACCGAAGTACAACCAGATAATATACCAAACGAGGGAAGCACGTGCTGCTTTGCTCCATTTTGGAAGGTTAAAAGCCACGCAACTTTATTCGTAACTCAAAATATTGTCGATGTTTGAACGCACTTCGCCGTCTCACGCCATGCCGTGAAAACTAAACCTCAAATGGTGAAACCCAAAAGTCATAAGCAACGGAATATGTTTGTTTAAGGAGTGCACACTCAATTGATTCATCATGCTAACAACGATTTTGGAAAACCATTTGGGGTGCGTCAAAATTCCGTGGCGGATACAAGGGGGTGGGGTAGTGGGGCTCAAGCTCCGCTCTCCCCCCGAAATGTCAGAGTGCCTACAGTTGATACATAGCCGGAGACTGTTCCGAAGCAAGGGAGACGGAGGCTTCAGCTCCCTATTCCCCCCCTCCATATGAAGTCCCGGATCCACCACTTCCAAAATCAGAAAGCTGTCAGCTACGACACCGTTTAGAGATCCACTGCATTTTAAAGGCTGTTTTCAAAACACTGCACCTTTAAACACATGAAACCAAATTGCATCGCCTGATATGAAATAATACAGGGTGAACGGGCACTTCACATCCAGAGATAAAACCTGCACCTCAGCCATATAGGTAATTTCAAAGTCTCATTGAAACATTTAGCTGGGCACTGACCATATACGTAGGAAACATACTCCTAACGCATCAACAAGCTTTGTAAAGGACTGCAGAATGAGTGCCAGTAGAGGAATAATGTATCCCCAGTCAGAGCTTCCTGTTCAGTGGGAAGATTTCTCTAACAGAATGAACGCCAATGACCAAAGAAGTTGCAGCATCTAAAAACTATCATTATTTTCATGATGTGAAGTTCCTGAACATTTTAAGGTCTGGGCCGCCGACTCTCCCTAATCGTACGAGGCAAACTGCGATCTGGATTGCTCCCTTTGTTTCACAAATAGTATGTCCCTGCTGAAAATTTAGCCGATAAATTTGGGTTTAAACTTTTTATGATTCGTCATGATGTAACCCAGGGTAGGAAGCAGAAAGGAACGCATTACTGTTTGAAATACAAGCGCTCAGTTTACTCGATGCCACGCACAGAACCAGAGCTCTATTTTATTTGTATCTGAGGCGCTGTATTTGTCGTTATTAAGACGCGCAGTGTAGAGGGGCCTGGCGTCAACGCACCATGAAGGGGGTCCTAAGGTGCACTGGTGGAGATTCCTAGGGAGATGGAGGAGACAGGTCCACCCCCTCCCCTGAATTGTCTGTCTCCCATAGGATTTGCATAGGGCTTATATTGCCGTGCCAGCGTTGACGCATCCAGGACCTCCCCACCCACCCCTCCCCCATGGGTCGAGAAGAGATTTCCAGCCTTGCTAAGGTGCCCCACCTGAGATCTAAAAAACCAAGAAGGTTAGAGAAACGCCTATTTGGAGATGATGGGTGATGGGAACCTACAATATAGCCAATGTTATTGACCTAGGTCAATATCTTCAAGGTCAAACGAGGACGTAAAAGTCAAATCTGGGCCGTGTTGGAGACATATTGGGACATGTTGTAATCGTGTGGAATAACCGGGAATACCCTGAAAACTGACTAAAGTCATAGACAGAAAGTCCCGCATAACATTATCTGAATGTTTGAGGTCAAGGTCGTCCCAGGTCACTGGCCTATGACGTAACGATGTGACATATTCCAAATAATATATGCCTAACATAACCGGCACTATAGCAGCCTTTGGGTGGGAAATGAGGGCATGACCTTGTCAAAAGGTCTTTGACCTTAACCTATGACCTCTATCTTGACATTGAATAACCGTAGCTATGAAGTCATAGCATAACATATGTCATACTAATGAATGCCATCTGACCGGGACACTGAGGTCAATGGCCTTGAAAATATCTCTATGACCTTGATCTGTGACTATTAACCTTGAAATTGACATTTATGTGAGGTGATCTTGAAATACAATCCCGAATATATGACATTATTACATCACCACTCGGTCTACAGTGCAGGTGAGCTGGTGCGACCGCGCGATTGCGATGGTCCCAAAATAGAGTTCTGACTTTAGCAGCCTGTAAGTCCAAAAATCATTGACTGATTTTCGGAATTCCTTCACCAAACGACGCGCTATCAAGTCTCCCAAATTTATCTAAATAGCGTTTTCCGGAGGCGAACGGTTCTCCAGTCAATTTGGAAGAAAAAATAGTGGGGGCACTTTAGGACCCGTTCATAAATGTAAGGCTTTGAACCAAGTAAATAAATCCTTGCTAACCAAAATTATTTACAGGGATTCCTAACAAAATTTTAGGGTACATGAAAAACAACCATAAAATATATATTTATCTTAGTGTTTGGTGTCGTTTCCCGTGCTTTGGTTCACTTCCCCAATGGTCCATTTCCCCAATTTTTATTGTTTAGATTACCTTTGGGAGGGAAAGAAATCGACAAAACGACAGGGAAAAACGTTCCTGCAACATCAGGCAAACCGAGGATATAAGCCCTGTTCCAGCTGTCAGCACAGTTTTGTCAGCAGGACCTCTAACCACTCCTCCAGAAAAGTAACATCAGCGCCATAATCGCCTCTTGTTTGTGCTAAGCAAAGGGAACTCAAACTCTTACACCATTAAAAAATATTAGACTGCCACTTCCTGCACTTACTATTTTTCATCAGCGCAAACAGCAGGCCGTCAGCCCGTAAAACCTCTAGAACTAGTTCCCGGGGAGAGGCTACAGCCCTGTGACGTAGGCGCAACACGGCCCGCTGATTGGTGCTGACAAAACTCTGCTGACAGCTGGAACAGGGCTATAGCTTGATAATTTAGGAAAAGTTGCCTCTGATTTAATTTTTAAGCAATTCATTAGAACTTTTCTTCACCTTATGGTTTGGGGTGCCCAAATCACCATTGGGGGTGCCCAGCGCATCATTGGGGGTTCCGGAGCACCCCAAAGAGATAGAAATCCACACCCCTGCACAGAAGGGTACGCGTATTTACTTAAACATGCGTCGCGCATTCGTTCGAATCCAGGACAGATTTGATCATTTAACCACCGGTTTAAATTTCAAGATTTGATATCTGGCACCGGTTCTAAAACCTATGTTCAGAGTCTAGTTTCCGCTGAGCTGAGTGTCGGTGTCGGCGTCCGCGGACCATGGGGCCTGATGGCGCCCAGTTGCTGGATGGTCCGTCGCTGCCTGTGTCCGCTGGTGGTGTAAAGACGATTCCGTTTTTATTGTTTTTTATTTTTAACCTTAGTGTGATGAGTTCGTAATAAACGTGTGATGGCTTCAAACCGGTTTCGGTTCTGTTCGAATTTAAATTCTAACTTAAGTTAAGTTCTAATTGTTCGAAGTTCTAATTTCTAACTGTTCTAACTTGAGCCACAAGGCTATTAAATGAAGAGATTCTCCTACAGAAATTTCAAATCTCTTCCCGCAGTGTCACGGCAGGAATACATATTTATATCTCTTGGAGCACATTTCTCTTTCACAGCCACTCGTCACGGTCAGAAAAACACAGCTTTCCCAAATGTGAGCATAATGTATTTGTGATGTCAGAGCGGTTACAACGAAAAAACAGCACACGTGTTTAGCTATCGTCATCATAGCGAGCCAACTCCACGAACAGTCATAGGCGTGAATAGAGTAAATAGGGGCGCAAAGTTGACTCATGAAAGCTTACTTGGTGTAGATAGTTGCTATTCATAAGAGCGCACACAAAACATTATTAGCTGGGGATACTTGCGGAGTACATGAGCTTACATAGAAAAAGGATATGGCGTAGCGTACTGATGGCATGTACTTGTCTATCACAAAAATGTGCAGAAAGAAGCGCATACTGTAGGTACTTGTCGTTCACAAGTGCGTACAAAGCATGGTCTTCATGAAAGAACAGCTGTCCTGGTCCAACAAGAAGGAACATGTTCAAGCCATTGTTCCGTAAAGTTACCATGTGATGGGTTGATAGTGAAATAACACAGATTTGAATCCAATACAGTAGAACCCATACTGCAGACGAGAAAAGATCAGACCACGTACAAATACGAGGTCAGGGAATCCGTCGGGACTCGAACTTACTCAAAACTTATCAACTCAAAACCTTATCTTAAACTAACCAATAACCCTAGGGATATGACGGCACGTTTCAGTGGCGTCTCAGTCGTCGTACTCGCCGATGCAGAGGGCGGCGTTGACGCAGCCGAAGCCGAAGGAGTTGGAGATCGCCACCCTGCGGCCGCCCTCCGGCAGGTTCCAGGGCCGCGCCTCGTCGCGCACGTAGTCCACCCCGTCCACATCCGGCTCAGTCAGGTTGGCGATGGGAGGAACCAGACCATGCCGGCAGGTCAGCGCCGTCACCGCCGCCTCCACGCCGCCGCTAGCCGCCATCATGTGGCCCAGTGCGCCCTTGATTGCCGACACCATCGGCGCGTGAGGCAGCGCCGACCTCAACACCCTCGCCTCAATCTGGTCGCCGATGGGCGTGGCGGTGGCGTGGGCGTTGACGTGTGTGACCTGCTGCGGCTCCACCCCTGCGTCCAGCATGGCTAGGTACATGGCGCGGCGGGCTCCGTCGCCGTCAGGTCGAGGTGCCGTCGCGTGGTACGCGTCCGAGCAGAGACCGAAGCCCAGCACCTCCGCTACGATGTTGGCGCCGCGGGCGCGCGCGTGCTCCAGGCTTTCCAGCATCAGCACGGCGGCACCTTCGCCCAGCACGAAGCCGTCGCGGGCGGCGTCGAACGGCCGCGACGCCAGCTGTGGGTCGGCGTTGAAGGCCGTGCTGAGCGCGCCCAGCTGGCAGAACCCGGCCAGCGCCAGTGGGAAGACGTTGGCGTCGGTGGCACCCGCCAGCATGGCGTCGGCGTAGCCGTCGCGGATGAAGCGGAAGGCGTCGCCGACGGCGTGCGAGCCGGTGGCGCAGGCATTGCTGCAGGTGTGCACCGGGCCACGGCATTTGTAGCGCATGCTGAGCTGGCCTGCGGCGATGTTCAGCGAGATGCGAGGGATGAAGCTGCGTCCGACACCAGGAGCGCCGCGCGCCTCGTACCGTTCTGACATGGCGAGGATCTCCTGCGTGTCCGTCATGTTGACTCCGATCACTACTCCTGTCCTTTCCTGGGGGCAAAGCGGGTGGTTAGCTCGGACTGTGACGGCCTCTCGGGCAGTACAACAGCAGAGAGAAGGATATATATATATATATATATATATATATATATATATATATATGTATATTGTGTGGCCTTACGGTGAAACAAAAACCAGATGTCTTTAATGCTTGATTGCGTGTAGTGTTTTGTATTTGTCTGAACTGCTGTAACAAAAACAAATGGCAGTGGTACCTACAGGATACTTTTACAGACCATTGTGTATCAAGGCGGACGTACCTTGGAGATAAAATTAGCCCAGGGTCTGTTTTCTGTACCAAATATTGATACTATATTCCGTCACACACATGTTTGTAGCCGCATATAAGTCGCTCTGTTTTTTGCACTTCAGGATTGACGAGGCACAAGCGTTGAAATTATATAGCTTCGGAGGGAAACGGGAGCAAACTAGGTTCGGGCTAAGACAATGCGACAAATCGTGCCTTTGGGTGGGCTTGAACCCGCGACGCTCAGCACCGCTGCAGACAATCGCGTGTTAGAAATGGGCACGTGCACTTATTTCCGCGTCGCCCACATCGACGTCGTTCGATCAGCAAAATAACGAGGGCTTCTGTAGGGTAATTGCGCTGCGACGTATCTAATTCACACACGTGAACTTTTATCAACACTACTCTTATAGAGGATGGCTGTCTTTCTCCGGGGATGCGCGGCTCAGTGGATAAGGTTCCTATCTTCTGAGTCATGGGTCCCGGGCTCAAGTCGTGGCAAAGACTGTGAAAAAGTGTATCTGATCCCACAATATTCCCCCAACAGGGTGAGAAATGGTGACGCCTTAAAACATTGGCGGTTAGTGAGTCGTATTAATAAGAACTGGCGCTAAACGACGCACCAACGGCGAAAGTTAATGTGTCGTTAAACCCAAACAATTAAAGCTCATCTCTCTCTAATCGGAGTTCGTGCATCGTGTTCGACATCACCCCCCCCTACGCTTGGAGTTGACTCACAAAACCTGTATGTGGCGTGAATCTATTAAAACTGAGACCATAGGCGGATTTAGTGGGCAATGGGCACTCCCCATCCGATTGACCTTCGGCGCTTCCTTAAATGATCGTCGTGTCCCCCTGAAAGTTCGATGGCACACCCCTTCGCCTCCCCACCCTGAAACGTCGATTTTTATTCCCCCTGGAATACGAATTTCGACCCTCCACGATAGAATTTGGCGCCCACCTGATAGTTTTTTTCCGTCCAAAAGTGGCACCCTCTGGTCCGGATGGCGCCCCAACCATTTCTCCCCACCCCTCCCCGTTCTATGGGAAATCCTGGATCCGCCTATGACCGAGACAGCTGCAAAATGACCCTAAAGACAATATTAAGGACACGCACAGTACGCACACAATATACAAATGCTACAACAGCTGAGCGCACGCAGTACTGACTCAGCGCCAATCATGTTGCAATCGGTGGGAAATACGTGTGTTTTTTGTCACGAACCTCTGCCTTAAAAACGCAAAGGACACCACTGTTTCCTTTACTGACTGCCAACAAACAAACACCCTGAGCTTGCGGAATGAGAGTCCAACAAAGGATCTCGAAAGCATACTAATGGAAACCTCAGGTGCCACTCCAACACTCCCTTAGAAATATGCATTCGATTGATAATACTGAAGGATAGAAGACATGCGAGGAAAACAGGTTTTCTATGAAGTTCCATGTGGTTTTACTGAATGTTTTTTTGCAGGAGAGATTTGGGATATATGTGGCCCACTTCAGCTCTCTCGCTAAAGCTGATGAGTCCTTTTCGAAGTTCCTCTCCGAAATTTTATATGCGTCAAATCTCTGTCAAATAGCCGAAGCTATTGATCGTTGCCACAGATTGAAAAGTGAGGGGGCTGCGGTTGTTGGTGATCCTCTCATTTTTCACTGACAAGAAACTTCTATTAAAACAAAATGACCGATAATGTTATTTCATTGTTAGCTCACGTCTCCTGACAAACTTCCCAATGTTTATGAATATTTAGTCGAAACCAGGAAGAATAATGTGAAAAATGCACCGAGATGACATCCCTGGCTCCACCGCGGTGACGATTCCCACTAACTGAACAAGTGCTTCAACAAGACTTCAGCCGTACCTGTTCATCCAGCGAGTCGGGCTGCCAGCCGGCGTCCTCCACCGCCTCCTGAGCCGCCAGCAGGGCGTACCGGACGGCGGGCGACATGACGCGCCGCTCTCCTTCCGAGAAGCAGGCCTCCATGTCGAGCTGGCCCGGGCTGCGGCCGCGCGGCACCCGCGCCACCACCCTCGCCTGCGACTGGTCGTACTCAGGACCCTGCACCGGCACGGTGCCCACCTCACCACGCAGCAGCCTGCGCGCCGGGAGAGAGAGAGAGAAGTGTGAGGTCCTGTCTCTGAACTTGTGACTGCAAATGAGTGTTTTCTACAGAGATGCACTTCAAAAGTCGAGATGTCAGGTCTCTGTACTGAGAGATAGCATTGAATTATATGCATGCTGAGCTTTCCAGATGCGTGTTAGAGTATCATGTCAAATCATACCAGAGGCGTGGATTTCCAAAAATCTTTGGAAGTGCCCAAGTTTGAAAGAATAGCAATACTGTCACGCAAAAATAGATAGCGTGACATTGTCTTTGTTTTGGCTCTCACACAGGCCTTCTGAAGCAAATAAAATATGCTTAAAGCCCTGAAAAGGATAAACAATTAAATTTAAAGGAATTTCTAACATTTTATCAACGTTGGGGCTGCCCAGGCACCCCAAAAGAGATATAAATCCACACCCCTGTATCACACCATGAATGTCCTACTGAGCCGTACTTGTGTTTCGTGTCCAGATACCTACTAGACGTTCGGAAAATGATAGCGGAAAAGGTGAATGTGATGATTTAACAGCAGGGTTTGAAACCTTCAGCCACACGTGAACCTCAGCACGGGCACGGGAGTGCCGGACCGGTACGTCTCTCACCTCTCCCAGGTGATGGAGGTGCCGCAGCCTAGAGGTGTCACCATGCCAATCCCGGTGACGACCACCCGCCGCACCGCGTGACTCACGTTCACCATGGGCAGTGCTGCCATCTGAGGGGAACACGCCACAGCCGGATCAGTGATCGGTTACACCCAACAGCCGTGCTAGTGCTGAGAAACACCCGAAATGGGCGTCAGTGCTGAAATAAGCTCTGTAGTCGCGCCGGATACCTTAAAATGATATCAACATTAAACTGTTAAGTCATCCTTGGCTTTTGTTGTTGGTTTGAAGGTTCCTGGTTTCATTTCATTCTAAAAAAAATCTCCAAAATTAGGAAATTATACGTTGGACGCCTCGCCATGACACTGATCTCACTGACAGCATATAGAAAGCAGTCCTGCGAATCGGTAATAAGAGGCTGGTCCTGTCTCGCACTTATGTTCTAGCGAACCTTTCCAGCCACGGTCCAATGGCAGACGGGTGGCCGCCGGGGCCGCGGCGACGACGCACCCATGGGGCTTTCGTGCCAAACAGACACCAATGTGCGTGAGCGGCACATTTGCAAATGATGGTGTCTGCCTACGTGCGTGCCGGAAGTCCTTCGCCAGTGGAAAATGCGTGTGCTTGGGAGCTGCGGTACCATGCATAATGTAGGGGTCGTGTGCATGGACTATTATAGCATCAGTGAAGGAAGTGATGCAATAACGCGAGTCCTTGCATTGCTCCATAGTATGTCAATCAAACCCGTGCTGAGGATGATAGTACCGAAATTTTTAACAGGCTTAATACCGATCCCGCAAGAATTCTCGAAAATAATTGTAACACCCGATCCCATCATGGTGTTTGGCTGAAACGTTTTACCTTTTCTCTGGTACAACTTCGCAGGTAACATAACCATCAAGACCATTTTTTGCAGACAGTGCCGATGTCAGGAAACAACAGTCTCAGTGACTTTCAACTAAAATAGCCCGTCAGCAAAAATAATCATGGACCCAGGGGCACCGAAACTCGCCGTATATAGCAAAGCTTGAGCACACTCTTAAAGTAAAAAACAACCAGGCAAACATGTATTAAATACTGCCATCCTGTCCCTGTCGTGCACCTCGACATGGCCGACATGGCCGGGCGAGTGTCCGTGAAATGCCCAAACCGTGCGGCACAGGCACTTTAAAGTTGGTTTCAGAAGACGAGCCAAACAGAGAATCCCTGTTGTGTCTGTTTCCACAAAGTAAAGTTTTTGTTCTCGGATTTGACTTCTCGTACATATTTTTTTCTACCACAATAGCTTATAGTGATTTGCTTTCTTTCGGAGTCGATTTGACAATTTCGGTAAACAATACACAGCTAAGTAGGAAAGTACATATCAACATACGTACGTATATATATCATTTGAGACCGTAACCTGGCATGTGTGGGCACATATAGCCTTTGTAGCTGCGGTGCCCTAAAACTCTAATAATCATCAAACCTGGCATGTGTCTGAAGGCTAGATTATTCTTTGATTTCAAAATTACTTCATACATGCCGACACTGAAAATAAAATGTGTTCAAAATGCCACATGACGACGGAATATGCTTAAATCACGCATTAAATAGAACCAACAACCTTTCTGAGTGGTAAAAAATAAAGCTTAAAGTTACGAAAAAGTTTACAATTTCAAAATAGTTATTGGGGTTTAACGACACACCAACTGCCAGGGTTATACGGCGTCGCCAACTCTCACCCTGATGGGAGGGACCTGGGAGATCAGGTAAACTTATTCAGAGGCTCTGCTGGAACATGAACCCGGGACCTGTGTCTCAGAAGACAGATGCTCTACTACTGGACCACGCATCTACTTTAATATTTTCAATGCCGTCCATTGATTTGGAACATACATACATTATGCGAAGAAAGCTGGGTAAAAGGAAGGGAAAGCGTCCTCTGTTGGCTTCCAAGCAGACGGTCAAATCAATTACGCGCGCCCAATGTGAAACTTCGGTGACAATCAATATGGTGCACGAACACGTTATTGAAATCAGTCCAAGTACTTTTATGTTCTCTTCGAATGTACGCATTATCGCACGCGTCCACACTCAAACAAGAAAGAGGCTCAGCTGGGAATAGGCTTTGCTCTGATCGTCTATAATCTGAGAATCGTCTGCTTCTGTCCTAGACACTTGCCCAGCGTTTCTGGCATGCTGAGGGACATTATGGTGACATGCAGGTATCATATATTTATTTACTAGAATATATATTACCAATAAGGTGTCGAACCATTACCAACCTAATGGAACTTTCTGAGAACGAAAAATGATTCTAACTGACATATTCGGCTATACACGCTTCTGGTAGATGCATGATTTATATTTGTTTCACTGATCTTAAATTGTTGTTTGAATTTCAAGCTTCGAATTGATTCGTGATGCTAGGTCATTCTTATGCTACTGGTTTGGTAATATCGCCAAGGTTTCATTTAATCTTTGTAAATATTTAAATTGATTACGCTTGTCATCAAAGAGGGTTCCAGGACGTTCGGCTCCCACTCCATCACGCCAGAATTTAGCATTCTGCTTGTCTCTGTTTTAATGACGATAGCGTTGGCTCCATTTTCAATTCATGAAAGCTACAACCAAAAGGATAGTTACCATCATCAAATATTTTAAGAGATGTGTACCGACATTATTTATTAAAAAGTTATTGAACACCGTTCTTCATTTCAGAGTGGGTACATACTTTGCACTGACTGGACTCTGCTGTGTGTAATTCTTCCTAGACTAGTCCGATAAATCACCCGAGTTTCATCATACGATTAGGGGGCTGACCATCCCCCTTATCTCACTAAAACACCCTGCAAAGCATTATGTTTTGAGCTTTTTTAATCTTTTCAAAAAGATAACCATTAAAATATCCTAAACTGAGCATTGGAAATTGCTTCGTGCACATTTGTTTGACTAGTTATTGTTATGCTTAATAAATGCGATTTTGATTCGTGAAACTGCAGCTTTCCATTTGTATCGTTCATTTTTTGCTCCTACCTGCTCGACGCACATCCTAGCTTATGTGTATTACTCATTATACATCAAGCCCCAACATGCCTATTTTTCATCTTACGTATTAATAGAGTCGACTGACAGAAAATGCAAGTGAGCTTGCAAAAGCGATGCTGGAGTCACTACCACCATCTCTGTTCTCACATCTCACAAACATATTTCGCATCAACACATGTTTGTTGTTTGCCCATCGGCACTGAATTTCTGTTCAATCATACATAGGAGTTTGATGAGCCTATTTAAGCTCCGTGAACACTGTACCCAACGACAAAACATTCAGCCAATCACCTGCGAAAAAAGGCCTACCGATTGATCCTCGATGGAGTTTTTGTGGCGCACTATTCGGCGGATGTTATCCAGGCCGTATTGCTTCCCAAATCCTTGCTGCTCTCATTCAATAAGCTTCAGTCATTTTTAAGTCGTATAGCTAGGACCCAGAAAAAATAAATTGTCTCCTTGTATAAGCAGATACTTGTTCCCTCCGTTAAACCTTTTCACTTCCTTGTGCACACAACACAGCTGTTCCCATGCTTGTTGAATCGATCAGCAGCAAGAAATGTGTGTGTGTGTGCGTGGTTTTTACACGCATCGAAAAAGCTCCAGGAGTCCACTGATAGTATCGAACGTATGACAGGGGAATTTGTATTGCGTGCGCCACAGGCGATACTCCCTGGAGAGCCAAGCAGCCTGAACTCTGTCAAACTATGCAAAACCTTTTGTTCGACAATTTTGTTGTCATATTATTAAAATGTTCTAATGCATTTAGCAAGATTTCCAGCCATATTTTCCACTATTAGTCAGAGTCGTTTTCAACTTTGGCTAAAAGCTTAGTTGAAGGCATGAACCTGGGTAAAAAAGAGCCGAACTTCCAAGATATTTCGTTCAAAAAGGTGTGTTGTCAAACATGGCCAGAAGGCGTGGGTACGCACCAAACACTCGGCTCCCACCCTTTCTGTTCTGTGGCCGGCTGCAGTTCTCAGCGTGGAAATTTACACACACACACACACACACACACACACAGGCGCGTCGCCACGGAATTTTTACTGGGGAGAGGGGGAGGGACCCAGGATCGGGGAGGATCGAGGGACCCGAGTTTTGATCAGATAAGCCCTCTTTTGAAACGCTAACAACGATGCACTTCAACTCACGATTACACGCAGGTAAATGTGTTATGCTGGTCCTCACAAGTAATAGGGATAAAATGCAAAAAATATGGGTCGAGTCCTTAAATTTTTGGGGAAGTCCTCCCTGATTCGCGAGTTGGGGAGGGACACGTCCCGCCTCCCCTTCCGCTTTCGATCGCATGTACATACATATATACATACATACATTCATATATGCATACATACTTTGGCGATCAATGCAGAAGACCTGCACTCGGTGGGTAGCCAGGGCCAGCGCATACTTTTTTTAGCGAGCGCGTCCTAGCATTTTGATATCGGCTATTTTCATATAGTGGTAAAGATGGTGAAAATTATCATAATCTGCCAAATATACGTTATTTTGAATGGGCTTTAAAAGCCAAAGGTTAGTTCTAATACGGTATGTAGTATTTTCATATACTATCAAGTAACGTAGCACAGATGTGAAGCTTTGAAACCGCAAGCAGCATTTATAAAATATATGACAGGCTCTATAAAGGCTTCTAAGATTCTCAAAACTTAGAATTTAACGAGAGGCAGTGAAATTGTGTCATTGGACGAGCTGAGGGCGAGTCTAATATAGGAAATTTTACGCACGCGTTCTATGACTAATTATTTTATCTGTTCACGCACTCAAGGGTTATATTATCCCTAGTTTGTGGTCGTTGATTTTTTTAAAGTGATTTGGTTAGAATCACGGCATAAAAAATCATGTCGTTGACTGGTTTCGCTGACTAAACACCTCATGTAAAGCAGAATGTTCCGCAGTTGGTGATAGGATAAGTGGCTTTGTAAGAGGGCGCGGTAGTGGAGTGGTCAGCGTAGCTGGCTGCCACGCAGCCGACCCGGGTTCAAGGCCCGGCAGCTTCCTTGAACAAGGAGCAAGCTGGCTCCCGAAAAACCCTTCCGACAGGGAAAGAGTTGGCGACGCCATATGACCCTGGCAGTTGGTGCGTCGATAAGCCCCAAAAACTATTATTTGGCTTTGTAAGACAAATTGACAAGAAGCAGTTCTGTAATGTCCACCGCGCCTTGGTAAACATAATGTTGGCACTCAGAAGGTCCACTGGTGGAATGTATGTACCTTCTGGCCGGTACGGACTGTTTCTGACCAGCCGACTCGTAGCAACTTGCTTCTGGATCCTATTATAACCGGCGCTACGTCAGAAAAGTGGATAAAAACACTTCAGCGTAATTTCTTCTAAACATTTTAATCAGCAGAAAACATACTCGGCATGTGATGTTATACACCTCTATTTAGAGTCTCAGATGAAACGAACCATCCAGTGACCCACCCATAGTCATTAGGGGGCAGAAGATTTAAAACAGCTTTATGTGTCCTACTGTTACGACATATTGAAAATGTTACGGGGTTTCATTACATGATTCACTTTATTTTTAGAGACTCTTGGTTCATGTTTTTTCCTCAAAGAAACACAGTGCTCATTTGATGCGCCATGCCTTATCCTCCAATATTAATTCCCGAAAACACCTTTCCTTCTATTCAGATATCAAGGAGAATACTTAAAGCATCTGCAGGATGCATTCTCCTCACCCCGCCTATTCCGTTGTCCAATTTGTTTCGTATTTGTATAGTAAATCAAAAGTAAATAGCTTTTTTGGTCCGTGGGTATGTTTTCAATGTTAGATTTGATATCATCAGGGAGAAAATTTTCAAAATTCGTTAAAAATCTTTCAGTGTCATGTTTTTAAGGTATCACTGCCAAAGTTTTGAAAGCTGTCGATCGCTCATCGATTAAAAATATATATTAGCGCTATTCTATTGCTTGTTAACATTAACATGTTCCTGTTTGATTTCATCTTAAACAAAACAGGCGATTTTCTCACCTCTATCGTGGTTGGTTTTCTTCTCCGATATCCTTTCCGTGCGAACTGAGGTCGCGGCAGCGGCTGACGCTGAGCTGAGTTGCGAGCTGGCTGTTGTGAAGAAATCCCGTCTTCCACTGAGAATCTCTATGGTCTGCCACGAGAGACCCAAGTTCCAGTTTTCGCTCCTTTCTGCTGTTTTTGCTGCCCTCGTGACGTGGCCGTCTCTAACCTTCTGCAACCCTGTCCTAGCTCTCAGACGCTGAAGCCCACTCTGGGCCGCGGCCTCGTCACGCATCTTTATACACGCCCCGTTCTCATTTATAATAAATTAAGAAAGTATAGCATCCAATGGGGTACGGGTGCTGAGCGGCAGTGGTATGTGTGGGCCGATGGCTCCGCCTAGAGTGGCGGTCCGCCCGCCCGGTTCTGCTGGTTCTGCCTTCAGCCGGCCGTCGCCTCGGCCGGCCGCGCGATGATGTGTGAACCCGGGACAGCAGGACGGGAGCGCGCCGCGGCCCTCGACAGAGCTAGAGAGAGAGAGGGGAAGAGGGGAGAGGGAGAGAGAGAGGGAAGAGAGAGAGAGGGAGATAGATAGAGAGGGGAAAGAGAGTGGTGGAGAGGGAGGGGGAGAGGGAGAGAGAGAGAGGGGGGAGAGAGGGAGGGGGAGAGGAAGGGAGAGAGAGGGGGAAAGGGAGTGGGGGAGAGGGAGAGAGAGGGGGAGAGAGGGAGGGGGAGAGGAAGGGAGAGAGAGAGACAGAGGGAGAGAAAGAGAGAGAGGGATATATATGTATAGATGTATGGAGAGATAAATAGAATAATTAACTGTTCTGCAAGATAATGAGAGCAGACTGTTCAACTGATCCTCCATTGCGACTATTTTTCTTAAATGTGTAGCACTAAGTACCAAAATATGAAATGCATTTTGAACAGAGCTGATATGAATTTTGTATTTTGAACAGGAATGATTTTAGCTGATAAGCTCTCCTTCCATTTCTTTTCAGAGAGGATGTGTACACAACGTTTTCCATGGAGAGAAACTAGCGTCGTTGTAATTCTAAGAGAATTGCAATGACCTCTGAGGGTGCCGCAGCAAAGTGACTTTTATGTGTAGCTCCAATTGCGCTTTCCTCCCTGAATGACGTCACGGTCTTTTTTCCATTACTGGACCAGTGTCTTATGAATTTTTCACCCACGGCGTCAATGTTTGGATGATACCCTATTTTCAGTTCGTTCAGATGTTCCCTGGCTTCTCCTCGAATCCAGAAATGTAAAAAACACTGAAGATTATGTATTCGGGCACAGCCCTTCATCAGAATCGTGGAGTAAATATCAATAATTCTCAGTCCTAGTATAGCCAGACCTCGAATTGAGCTTCACACAAATGCCTTTTAGAATGAATCGTTAAAAATAAATTGGATGTCGTGACAACAACGAACGACAATCATTTGCAGAATATTGATACTTTTGGCCTGACCAAAGACGACATTTCTAAACTTCTCGACCAGTGTCTGAGTGACAGTGTTTTCTCATTTGGGGATCAGTACTACCGACAAAAATTAGGGTTAGCTATAGGGAATCCATGTGCACTAGGGTGCCTCATGTTGCACCGACCATGCAAATTGTTGGGTGGCGGTGGTTTTCCCATTGTTTGAGACCTCCTGAATCCCATGGTACCAAAATCATACAAATCCAAACATTTTTAGGGGTCGCGGATTGGATTTGAAATTCCGAATTTGTAAAAAAATGGTAAAAAACTATTTTGATGCCACAGAGATATAGCTCTTCTGTTCATAGCCAAGAAACCGAAATCCACCGGTCGTTTGCCATAAATCCTGTTTATTTGGAACGTATTTGGTTGCATTTAGAAGCCAGATTACTCTTAATATTAAGTTAACCATCATATTTTAGCAAAATGTAGGCATTTGCATGCCTATTTCGATGTGTATTTTAGTTAATACGAACTCTGTGTACCATGCATAGTAAGTGAGCTACTTCGGTCACGTGAGGAACATTTATTTATAACACTTTGGTTGGTAAAAAAGGCAAAACTGTGTCAGGAATGGATGTTCATATAAACCAATAAACCATTTTAATTATAATAATTAAATTGTAATATATATAATATAATATATAATAATTATAATCATAACCATGTAAATTATATAAACCAATAAAGAATGTCTGAGATTCGCTCACATGTTTTATCCCGAACATGAACTATACCATCCTTAGATTCTGCCTCAATAAGCCGCATTCCACCACACCATATTACTAAGTACCTTTGCAATATGTACGCTTTGATTAAAAGTAAAAGTTTATGAATAATGAAGTAAAATGCAGCATCTTCAAATGTTCAGGAAAACTGTCATATTGTAGCCAGGCTCGGGCCTGCAATAACACAGTTTTTTCGGAAGATCATGTTACTAATTGATAACCGAAGTGATCTTCCACGGATCTTTTTCTTATTCCGGTGAGAAACTCTTCTAATTTTAGTTCGGCTTGATCACAGGCTAAGTTATAGAGACAGAAGATCTATAAACTATAGGAACTCGGAAATTTTGGGGGGAGAGGCCTGAGCCTCCCCCCCCCACCTTGGATCCACCATTGCTGGCCAGTCAAATACGATCAAATTGCCGGCGATTCGATCCACTACCCGCGTCTTTTACGTAGGTCAGCCTTCCTCCTCAATTACAGGAGCCAGCTTCTAACAGCACGACAGGTCCTCAAGTATTTCTTCCACATGGCTTATGATAGTGATGACAGGCAATAGGCCTACGAAAAGGCTGTCGAAAAAGTCCTCCCGTTCTGGCATATGGCTAGAAGACATACCATCAGTGAGCGGAGTTACCGGCATAGACTAGAAAAACTGTGGCAAGAGTGCCAGAAACTCCAAAAAGCCGGAGCCATCCATGTAAGAAAAATGTAGAAAAATTTCCGTTAGTGTTGGACAATCTAAGGGACATATAACCACCAAACGTGATTGTTGAACTACAACAGAGCCACCTACTAACATCCAATTACAAGGAAGAAGACATCGTGTTCTACGCTGACCAGCGTGGCGCCAGGTAAGGGACCACGAGCGGTAATGACAAAAAGCTCGCTGGAAAGGAACGACTGCAGAACGCGTGACAGACGGCACAAAGAAAAGCAGCGGGAAGTTCTTCGGCTGGTGCCGCGCTTGAGTATGAATACTCGACTCAGCAAGCTCTGCTGAAGAATAAATGTACGATGTGCAATCCGACGAGGAAACTGTGGAGACCGCGTCTGCGATGCGCATAGCGAAGCGTCACGCCAAGAACTTACCCGTTCAACTACCACGGCACATCCTTCGAGCACCTGCCAGCATAGAAGCTGGAGATCGCCTTCTTCTCCCGAATCGGCAGGTGTGCTATGAAATAAACTGAACTGATATTTTTATACATTCTTCTGACATGGTTCGCTCCGGCCTATTTAAGAGTTTCTGTCACTCTTCCCGCAGTTTTTCTAGTCTATACCGGCAGCTCCGCTCTCTGACGGTGTTTATTCTAGCCATGTGCCAGAATGGGAGGGCGTTTTCTACAGCCTTTTCGTATGTTTCTTGTCTGTCATCACAATCATGAGCCACGTGAAAGAAATACTTTAGAATTTTCCGTGATGTTGGAGGCTTGGCCCCTGTAATCGAGGAGGAAGGCAGGCCTACGAGATAGACGCGGGCTGTGGATCAAGTCGCAGGCAATTTGCCCGTATTTTTGCCTGGCCAGGGTCATTTTCATCTGTCTCCATAACTGTGATTGAGCTGAACAAAAACTATAAGAGATTCTCACAGGAATAAGAAAGAAGATCCGTGGAAGATCACTTCGGCTATCAATTAGTAACCTGATCTTCCGACGATTGTGATATTGCAGCCGCGAGCCTTATTGCTAATTATTATTAACTAATTAATATTATTATTAATTAATTAATTATTATTATTGCTTAATCATTCATAAACGTTTATTTTTAATCAGAGCGTACATATTAGAAAGGTACTTAGTAATATGGTGTGGTGGAATGGGGCTTATTGAGGCAGAATGTAAGGATGGTATAGTTCATGTTCGGGATAAAACATATGAGCGAATCAGACATTCTTTATTTTTTAGCCTTATGAACATCCATTCTTGACACAGTTTTTGCCATTTTTACCAACCAAAGTGTTATAAATGCTCCTCACGTGACCTAAGTAACTCACTTACTATGGATGGTACACAGAGTGCGTATTAACTAAAATACACATCGAAATATGCATGCAAATGCCTACATTTTCTAAAATATTATGGTTAACCTAATATTAAGAGTAATCTGGCTTCTAAATGCAACCAAATACGTTCCAAATAAACAGGATTTATGGCGAACGACCGGTGGATTTCGGTTTCTTGGCTCTGAACAGAAGAATCTCTGTGGCATCAAAACAGGCTTTTTTACCACTTTTTTACAAATTCAGAATTTCAAATCCAATCCACGACCCCTAGAAATTTTTAGATTTGTGTGATTTTGGTACCATTGGATTCAGGAGGTCTCAAACAATGGGAAAAACCAACGCCACCCAACAATTTGCATGGTCGGTGCAAAATGAGGCACCCTAATGTGCACCTGCCTTGGCCATTCTGTTCTTCGATATGTTTGAAACCAATACGTTAGCTACATGTCCTGTCAAACCAGAGTTCTTGGTAAGGTACATTGACGATTATGCAGGTATCTTCTCGCATGGGCAGGAAGCTTTGGATGACTTTCTTAGCTACATGAACGTTAGACTTCCACACCTAAAATTTACCATGGAGCACACGGGTAGTGGGAGTGGGGTGCCCTATTTGGATACGTTAGTCACAGCAGAAACACACGGCCAAAACACTAAGATGGAGACAGAGCTCTACATCAAACCAACCAACTCGGGAATTATCCTCCATAGTACATCTGCCCATCCCACGTCTACGAAACACAATATTAGCCGAAACATGTTTCACAGGGCTATGGATAACTCATCGGGCTCAGAGAAAGAGAGAAAAAGCGTAGATAAGATTTGGAATCTGCTTCTAAAAAAATTGGTATCATGCAGGGCTTCTCAGGCGTTTGTTGAGGGAGGTTAGACTAGCTAGGACAGGCAACGGAAGGTGCAAGAAAAAGAAAGAAGGCTCAGATTGTTATGATGGGTTCTTGACTTTGCCGTACGTAGACGAACAGCTACTCTTTAAAATAAAAAAGGTCGTAAAGAAATCTAACCTGAAAGTACATATAGCCTGGTAAAATAACAAGAAACTTAAGTCGTCATTGGTTAGGTCGGCCATTTCTAAGCCAAAATGTCCTGGGGGTCAGAGGTGTCATTTATGCAAGTCAGGTTTTAAAGGCGACTGCACACAGAAAAATTTAGTGTATCAAATAGACTGTAGACTGTGTAACCAGAATTAAAACAGGGTTCAATACGTAGGGGAGTCGATGACGCCCGTCCGATTGCGATTTAACGAACATTTGCGGGACGCGAAAGATAAAACTAGGAACACACCTCTAGGAGATCATTTCCTCGAGAAACATGCAGCACAGGACACTCAGGCTATATCAGAACCACTTGA
This sequence comes from Lepas anatifera, assembly GCA_034440635.1. NCBI lineage: Eukaryota > Metazoa > Arthropoda > Thecostraca > Lepadidae > Lepas > Lepas anatifera. The sequence continues at coordinate 730,449 of JAOTON010000652.1, read as the reverse complement.
GCTAAAAAGTAGTTCATCGGGCACGTGATAATACAGATAGAAAGATAGCCGAATCCATAATCATTCAGGATCGTCATCCCAGCCTTAACGTACAAGGAACGTCCTGGCCTATTATGCGTGTCTAGGATAGGCTATCACTTAAAGGGAATGTGGCACCTTGGTCGAATCCTGGAATTTAGTGTAATTAGGCGTATTTTTAGTCAAAAATAATGAAACCACTCATGATTTATCTCAAAAATGTACAATAAGCTCAATATTTGGTTTTTAAAAATACTCCTCTAGAAAAAGAAATAAATATCAGACTGTGGATGATGTCACGATCTGGCAACCACTACCATACTTGAAAAGCTTCAAGGGCTTCGATTGGCTGATGCTCATCGTGACGTCAGCATATGTCGTCACACCAGTAGCTCACAACAATGGCCACCGGCGACGGGGGGCTGAGGGGGCTGGTGTCAGGTAGGTTTTAGCTTTTTTCTACGGAAATATCGAGTTCCAAGACAAATGAAATATGAAGTACCGGGTTTTCCGACCTGCTTTACAACTTGGCTATCTCAGTTAAAATCACGTTGTGAAGGTGCCACATTCCCTTTAACAGCAGTGGCTTAGGAGGTAAGGGAGGAATCAGCGTAAGTATATGTGTTCTGGGGTATGACTTCCATACATTATTGATAGTGTTATTGATGCTAGACGTATATGCTTTTGACGTTTAACTTTGGGGCCCGATTTACAGGCTGGAAAAAAGGCTATGATGGTTGAATTAGTTCAACTAGTCAGAAGTGATGGACGTAGGTCACAGGTACGGCTCAGGTTTTGTTTTTTAAGGTAATTTATCTTTGATGGTGCTTTTCTGCAACCAGATGTATACTCATTCAAAGCTTAACGTTGGGCCAGAGGTACAGGCTGGGAAAAAGGGTTTATTAATGATTGATCAGATTAACTAGCTCAAAGAGATGGTTGATTTTAGGGGTACGTACTGGGGTTGGGTTTCTTGAAATATGCAAATAATTATTGATTATACTTTTCTGCAGCTAGACGTATACCCATTCGATACTTAACGTTGGGATAGAGGTACAGGCTGAGGAAAAGTATGTACCAATGATTGATCACATAACTAACTATAAAAGATGCATTTGTTTAAGAAGTACATACTATGGGCCAGGGTTGTTGAATAAGTATAATATAAAATTGATAATTTTTTTGCAGCCACACGTATACTCTTTCGACGCTTAACGTTGGGCCAGAGGAGCAGGCTGTGGAAAATGGGTTTATCAATTACAAAAGTTGACCTTGACCACTAGGTACAATCTTAACTAAATAATTCGAGGGAGGCTTTTATTGTAAACATATAGCATCATGTTAAAGGGGAAAGCATGCAGTCTTTACACCGATCTAGTGTCACGTCTACTAGTACTAAATAGGTAGTTTTTGGTTAGAATTTTAGCTGCAGTCGACGAGAAAAAAGTAAATAATAAGAACAGAAATATTCAAATAACCGATTAAGATACTTCAGCGAGTTTTTCATTGTTAATCAAAAAGCTAGTGTTTGGCTGAAATAATAGAAAAGTCTGTCACAAATACTGGTCTAGGTTTGTTGTATTGTCGGCATTGCTTTTAGGTTAGAGGTACCAATATCGTTGTTGTCACAACATCCAATTTATTTTTAACGATTCATTCTAACAGGCATTTGTGTGAAGCTCAATTCGAGGTCTGGCTATACTAGGACTGAGAATTATTGATATTTACTCCACGATTGTGATGAAGGGCTGTGCCCGAATATATAATCTTCAGTGTTTTTACATTTCTGGATTCGAGGGGAGAGGCCAAGGAACATCTTAGCAACTCATCATCATACTCCTCGCCGCAGCACTTCAAAACTTTTCAGTTCGTTCCATGATTTGATTTCTCTAAAACCTCTGTATGGCTCACTTTTTTACTTTCTGGTTAGGATAATTTGACACTTCACCTTCTCGAGGGCCGATTGGACCCCCTCAGTTTTTTCTCGAATGATTCCTAGCCGATTTAAATGAGACCGGCGTCGCTTTATGTGCTACTAGGGTAATCAATTTGATTACCTATGATGAAACGTTTGCATCACGTCAGGTCAGGTCAACAGTTATGACGTCATTTCTAAACCCATGTGAGGTGATTTTGTTCATCTAAAATGAGGCTGACAACACTAGGGTGTAATTCGGCTTTTAGAAGAGCTAGATGATGAAGCTGCTAAACATAATTCAACAGCTCTTGAAAGGACGAACCGTCACGCTATCATCCATTTTGAGATCAGGTCAATGCCAAGATCACCAGCTGGGGGTGGATTTCAAAAATCTAAATCAGGTTTGGGGTGCCTACACTTGAAAGCAAGCAAATGACAACCTTATGGAAGGAGATAACATAATAGTATCTTTGGTTAGCCATTAAACAATCCTTTTGAATCCTGAAATTGATGAGCAAGACACTTTAAAGTATATTTTAACACTAACTCGATATTTCAACCCCCGCGCAGTAGGTACACTTCATTAAGCTCCAAACAACAACCCATCACTATTCGAGATCATCCAGTCACAGTTGACACTGACATGAGCCGTGCTATAAATATTTTACTGTTACATGTTAATTATTTTGAACATACTGAAAATTTAACCGTTCAATAACTGTCGCACTCAAAAAGAATATTTTAACCTTGATTAGTGTTTCATCAGTGTCATCTCACACCCCTATACTAAAATTTCAGTATGCCGTATTGTTTCGTTTGGTTCAGAATTTTGGCCTGAGAAATCAGCATCTACCAATAAATTACATATTTTGCTAGGATTTACCATGTTCAGCGTTTCACATGATTTGTGGGGTAACTCGGTGCCTCAGTCTCACCAAATATGTTATAATTCGAAAGTTGAGTATTGAATGTCTTAATCGAGAAGGTATATACGGTGCCTCCATGACTATTGATAACTAATTATAATGATACACAATAACTAACTAGATGCGCCACGTCACCCAAGAGATTTATAGTGGAGTACTGTAGCTTACAAACCAATGTTTAGACCTAAAGGTAGAAAGTCGGACAACCACGGTTAGAAGGCCGTGCGCAGTGACTTCTAACTTTGGCTTCTAAATCAACCCTTCATTGTGGGCGTTGCTCGTTCGGGTGGTGGGGTCGGGGTCCCGTGACGAGTCCCTTCATGACTTTAGTGAGACTCCGACTCCAACAGTCGAACTGAGAACAACTTGGGCAAAATTTATCTATAAAAAATGCTAGTTGACCGCACCATTCCCCACTATTTTTATATACTAGTTGAGTTGCATGCTGCCTTATCCCAATTGTAGTATATTCTCACGTCATGGCCCCAAAGAAGGTTTGGGTTAACTAGTTACTATCGATGGGGCCACGACAATAGTCATATTAGGGTGTTAGTGGGTGGGTGAGTTCCTAAAGGGGCTATGAGACCAAGAACATGTCACATTGTAGAGAGATGAGAAATTGTGGTGAAGGAGAAGGAGAAGAGAGAGAGAGAGAGGGATAGAGAGAGAGAGAGAGAGAAAGAGAGAGAGAGAGAGAGGAGAGAGAGAGTTGGGGAAATCAATGCATTGGCAGCTCACGTCTGGAAATAAGAATGAGTATTTCATCAGCAAGAGACAAACAATGCATTTTATTGGCTCTGATTCTAACCCTGCTAATCTATTTCCTCCGATAGATATTTACTGAAAAGAAATATTCTGACCTGTTTTTAAGACTCGATTTCTCTAAGGGGAGTTCGTTCAGCTTTGGAAATAATGTACACATTACTTCATTCCATACCCTTGGAGCATAAATCGAAAATGCAAACTGTCTATAAATTATAGATGCAAAAGGAACTTTAAAGTAATGAACTAACCTAGTGCTGCTAGATATATGAAGTTCCAAGATAGATGCAATGATAATGGGTAAGGCACCAGTAAGAAATTTGGAAAGAACGACAAAGTGTTGTTCCTTTACAATATCAGAAAGCTTGACCAGCTCCAATGTAATCAAGAGTTAATTAGTTGGATGGAAAAAGGTTTCTTAACAGTTACCCTAATGGCTCTTTTTGTAACTTAAAGAGACGTTCAAGTTTAGTGGCATAGTTGGAGCCCCAGACAATGGCACAGTAATATAGGTGTGGAAGAACTAATGAGTTATATAAACATTAAAGTTCACGCAACGAAAGAAAAACTTTGCCCAGCTCATTATCCCAATATTTCTGCTTATAATATTTGATATATGTTCAATATGGGATTCCCATTTTAGGCATTCATTATCTTCCAGTGTTGCATAGGCATGAGATGTTAGCTAGGCGTGTGTGTCACATGTACCGTGTATGCTGCGTTGCTGATACCAGTGTATCAATTAACAAAGGAGGGGTTTCGTTATCGCTCTTCCACTGCCTTACTCCTATGATGGTCCAGGACCGAAACGTCGTGTTTTACCTTTCCCTGACTTTCAGTTCCCTCTTGCTCCTGTCCACGCTGCTCTTGAGGGTTTTTGTATTTTACTGCGGTTTTAGTGTATACGTGGAATTTTAGTTCACATATACGGTTTTAGTTTATGCACAGAATATTTGTTTTCTACCGAGTTTTGTTCTTTTGAGCAGCGGTTTAATTAATTCTACGTCTCACTTGTGCTTTTACACCCATTTTAGATCCATTTGGGGTTTTTATGCTCATTTTACTTCTCCGGTGTCTCCGCAGGGATCCGTTGTATTCCAAGCATTTTTAATTTTTTAATTCATTTTTATTTTTCTTTAAGGCTTGTCTCAGTTTTTAGGGTTTATCTCACACCTTTCGTTTTTACTCGACACTCTTATTATCTATGACCTTAGGTCATTTCCCTTGATATAAGCAGCATGGTGCCATATCTGCAGCAAGCCCTCCCAGAACTTAGAATTAAAAAAGTTATTGAAAAGCTTCATCATGTAGCCTGATACCGAAAAACGTCTACTAAGGACTAGAAATCGACGCCTGCACTTTTACCAGCCAAAGATATCCATATACCCAACTCCTTTAACGAACTGATACCCATGTTTACAGTGCTATTAACACCGTGCACTGCACAGACACCTAAACGATATATCCACCCACTAAGGCAGAATGTCTCTTACACCCGTCCCCTTCCCTCAGCTTAACAGAAGGCACAACCACCTCCATTCTCAACACCATGCGTGTGTGTTATAATCTGCCACGCGACCCCTCCTCAACGAGGCTTGAATTCCCGTGTCTGCGGTGACCAGCATGGCCTCTCTAACCTCTGTGCCCCGCAGAAAAACGGTACCCAGCGGATGGCGGCCGCTGATTGGTGGAGGCGCGTTCACTTGTATTGCGAGAAATTCAGCAGAAATCTTTCCATGAAAATGATAGAGCTTTAAGCTATAAGCCAGGGGATGTATTAGCATTGAAATTTTCTATCATTCCTCCCCATAATTTGCTCTCTGTTGGCTTGATTATCTGCTCTATCATCCGAGGCTGCTCTTCGGTACTGGCGAGACGGTGGCAGTCAGCACTGGCTTGCCCGCGGCCGAGTTCGCTGAAGTCAGGAGTGTCGCGGGATGGGTTTCTGCTGAATGGAGAGAAGTGGGACCCGGCCCAAAGGTTATCGAGGGAGGAAGGCGGGATACGTGCATAAAACCAAAACTTAACCGTGGGACGAGTTATAGAGAGTGAGGATTTATGGAGAGCACTGCCGAAGTACAGCCAGACAATATACTACAGGGTGTTTCAGAAAGAATGATATTTTTTAAATGGTCAGTAAAGTACTAAAAATCCTTCAAATCCGTCTAAAAACACTCATTTTAATGGTAAATTGTAGGACATTTCTATATAAATATGTTTCATTTGCATCACATGTTTTCTCTCGTCTTAAATGTACTCGGAAAATGGTGCAAGAAACATAATATATGTCCGCTTATATTTGAGAAAACGGAACTTGCAGCACTCTAAAAGGCTTCAGCACACACAAATGGCACGTGAGCATGCACATCAAAAGCAAAAGTCTCAGTAATATTACAAGTTAAAAGTTTTTGGCTCAAGCTCCGTATGGCTCATTGGTTTACCTTCCATATGAATGACTGGATGCGGCGGACACAGCGCAAAAGACCCCACTGTTCACCGCAGAACAAGGGACATGGACCAATTGGGGATGGCTTGCTTGGACCCGAGCTTTCCTACGCTTGAGAGGTGTTTTTTTAGAATTAATTTCCAGAGGCAATGTGCATGTGGACTGAGACGTACCATAGTGACGATATCATGTTTGCAGTGCCATTGGCGTGATACTTGTCACGTGATACGCACGTGATTTCTACAAACATTTTCGATGAAGGCAAGATGGACAGTATTTTTCAAGTCATTTTTAAGACTACTTTTACTAGCAAAAATATCAAAACAGCTATCAAAATACGAATAATCGTAAATGTCCCTAAATCATCTTTCGATTGATATGTAAATCATACCACAGCAACCTATTTATAACCGCATTATGATCAATTCAAAAATATCATTCTTTATGAAACACCCTGTAGAAGAACAAAGCACGTGATGCTTTGCTTCGTGTTGAATGGTGAAAAGTTACATAACCTAATTCGGTACTCAAAACATTGTCGATGTCTTAGCACATTCCACCTCTGACTTTAAACTGCGAGGACTAAAACTCTATGGCGAGACCCAAAATTCATAGGGGACTGGGCACCCTACATTCAGAAATAGAAATCGACACCCCAGTCTTGTTGGTAATTTCATAGTTTCATTTGGCTGAGCACTGATCATACGCCTAGGAAGCATATTCCAAAAACATGAATATATTTTTGAATATGTAGAATAAGTGAGAGTGGAGGAATTCTATACCTACCACTTAGAGCTTCCATCCAGCGGAAATACTCATCTAGTGGTATGGGCACCATAGACCAAAGTAACAGTAGCATCTAAAACTAGCCTTGTTATAGCAACGAGGTTTCTAACCATTTAAGGTCAGTTTCAAGAGGTTTTTCTTATCGTACGAGGCAAACTGTGATGTTGACCCTTCCGACTGTTTCACAAATATTATTTCTTCGCGTGCACTCCGCTGAAAATGTTGTCAATAAATTTGGTTCGCTAGTTTCTATGACCCGTCAGGATCCAAACCAGGGTAAATGGTTGAAACAAATGCACTATTACAGGCCCACAAACTGCTCGATACCACCCACAAGCAGTGGCGGATCTAGCCGGTAGGTTGGTTTTGGGGGCAAGCCAAAATCAATAAGCAAAAAAAAAAAGACGTCAGGTGGTGAGAGTATGCCACGATTTAATTAGATGGTAGGTTTTGGGGGCAAACCCAAGAATCGATCAGCAAAGAAAAAAAACGTCACGGGGTCAAATATGTGTCCACAAGATGTTTGCTTTGCTATCCAAGGCCCAATGTTTACAATGAAGTTGACTGGCTCTGTTTGAAGTTGAGAGTAGAAGCACTAAAACCGTGCTTATAAACTAAACAGGAGTCGGGCAAAAACGAGGTCGACAGCTTTGGGGGTAAAAACATAGTTTTGCCCGGAGCTTTTCCGTTGGAGGGGAAAATACCTTATTGACCCAGTGGATCCGGCACTGCCCAGAACTGCGGTCTGTTTTAGTTGTGCCTGAGGGGCTGTCTTTACGTTGTTGAAGTGCTTCATATATACTATTATATAACCCCGTCAATAAATCATTACCATATGATTATATTTACAAAAACATCAAGCCATGCTCAGCGTAAGTATTTTGATAGATTCCCAATCAATATTTGGACATACGGTGACAAAACTATAAAATATGGATTTATTTTAATGTTTCAGTGTCATTTCTTGCATTCTTCCTTAAATTTTCTCAATGTATTTTTCATTGTTTGCTTACATATGGAGGGGAAAGAAATCGACAAAGCGACAGAGCAAAACCTCTCTGGAACAGCAGGTGAACAAAGGATATGACTTGTGTAAAGGTTACATTATGTAGTCTGAATTATCTTGTCCAAAGGCTTCAAAGGTAGTTTGTTGGTTGATTCATGGGATTTTTTTTCAGGTGCTGGCGGGGTCAGTATAGTAGTAATAAAGAGCCGGTGTTTGATATCAGGAGTGATGCATTCTGGATTTGGAGTTGTACCTTTGGATTACCTGGTGCCACAGACCAATAGTCCCCCAGAATGTTGCACCTTTTGCTGATTTCAAATACTTTATTAAATGTGCTGGCCTCATTGTTAAAGTATTGTTTAGTGAAAAATAGACACGTGGTTTTGCTATTGTGAATAATTTTTACTTTCCTGTATCTTATGGACTGATCACTTTGAAGTATGAAGCATGCAATAAGTCATCGTGCATGTATGTATGTACATACATACATACATACATACATACATACATACATACATACATTGCTAAGTGTCTGTTATGCCTGTTGTTTTGTGGTCTTGAGGCTTGTTTTCTTTTGCAGCAGGGGAAGTAGCCGACGGAGGTCGGAAAAGGTGTTTGAGTATTACCAATTGATTTTAAAACCGTGTGTGTCACCAAAGATGTCAAAAATTGACACCAAAGTGTATAATTTTCTGAACACTGAATGTGTCTGAATCATGAAATCTCCCGACAGTTCGAGCATAGTTATAAAGAAACAGCATGAGTATATAGAAAAAAATACTGGACTAAATTTATTTGTTGCACAATCACCATATGCATGACCTGAAATGGAAATTTTCCACTTTCATAGTGTCCACCCGTCTTGTTGGGTATCAGCCCCCTTTATTATTTTCAGTGGATACTTGATTATCACCATCATTCCTGAAGTTATTCTTCTTTGAGATTTGAGGCAATGTTTGTACAGTGAAATAATATATTATTTCCCTCTCTGCCATTCTACTCTGGCCTGCCCAGCCTGCATCTTGTGATACGGGAATAACGAATGCCACTCTGTGTGAGGTTTGACGTAAATCTCGCAGCTGTCACGATTGTGACAGACCACTGTGGTGTGCAAAGGCCGATCCAGGACTTCCGATTGGTGGGAGGGGGGGATGCATGGTAGGAGGAGACGCCATCCGGACCAGGGGGCGTAAAAACCTATTAAGTTGGACCCAACCCTGTCGTGGCGGCGCCGACACTCGCATCCCGGAGTGCTGAGTGGGAAGAGACATTTCAGAGGGTGCCATCGACCTTTCAGGGGGCGCCGCGACCATTTCAGGGGACTTCAGGGGGCAACTACCCCCACTTCCCGCCCCTCCCCTGAATCCGTCTATATTTGTGTGTGACAGGGAAGTGTCTTGGGACTGACAGCATCTTCTCTATAGAATCATTTATGCCTTAACTTGAGCACCCCTATCATTGATATGGTTGCATCTTGAACAAGTCCTATCACGGATTTCAAGATTCAGGCTCCGTATAGGGATGCTTGTTTTTCCTTGATGACTGGTAGAATCCGAAAAACAATACTTTCTCAACGTGTGCTTAATTTCTGAAAGCGGAAACTTATAACATTCTGAAAACTTTTCTACGAAATATTGATAAGTATTGTGTGCTCTGCCGCCACTGCGCCCATGCAACTCCAGCTCTATTATGCACTGTAGCGCCAGAGGGGGGCGGCAGGAATCATTGTCACGGTCCGATTCAAGCCAACACAGCATAAGTACCTGACCTAGATGAGCTATAATGTTACTTACTGGAATTCCTGCAATTCATTTGCCTACAGCGACGTAATGTTATACTGCAAAACCTCTTCAAGTCAACCAGCCCTTGGTGCTGTACGATTAGGGCAGTACATCGTGTTTGCATTTACGATTGATCAGATGATATGATCGACCTGACCCAATGTTTTTCCCTCCAAGTGCTAGCCAGGAACTTCGTGATAGTTTTCTGCTTCTGAAGTGAATCATTATACCTATTCTGACATTTTAATTCTTTGAGAGGGGCCAATTTTGTTGGGAACGTTGTTAAAGACGTGCAGAGAGTGGCTTAATTCCAATGTGGGAGTCGGAGGGTAGACCCAGCAGCATAAATAAAAAATCAATAACGACAATTACTTATAATTAAGCCTATCTCTTAATGGATGATTGCTTTGAAGTTCTATTCTTAGCTTAGCCTCATTCTTAGCGCCTATTTACTACGGCCGCCAGGCATTCACTGCTGCCTCGGATTGCCCCAGATGATATGCGCTAACCTCCGCCGGCGCGGAGCTCCGCGCGATCGCTCTCTCCCGAACATCCTTCCAAATCGCTTACGCGCAAACTTGCGCCCAAATCACCGCGGGCGTAGGGAGAACGCGGGCGGAAGCTGCGCGCAACTGGATCCCCCAGTCTTTGTCTCACAGTTTGCAATACAGTAATGCAATGTCATACAATACACTACACCATAAATTGTACACATATGTTGATAATTCCAAAGCATACCTGCTATAACTTGGTAAGTTGTAGGTGGTATCTGCTACTACTTTGTGCTTCTAAGGTGTGACTGGTGAGATAATCTGTTCACCAGCGCTCCAGAAAGACGTAGGTGTTAATCAGTCAGCTGACCGATGCTTGGGTTAAATGACCCAGGCATCGGTTAAGCCCCTCCCCTGAAAGCCGTAATTTTTGCCGTGTTAGCCTTGAATGTGCTTTTGTACGATTTCTCTTCATTCTTTCTTCTTACAATCGCAGAAATTTTTTCCTGCTTACGACGTTGCCGATACGAACCGCTTAACGCTCCTTCCCTTTCCCATCGAGTGTTAAGATCAGGTCACTTGTGGCCCACCAGCCAAAATACACCTTATACGAGACACTGAATTCCGTAGCTACGACCTCAGGTAATTTCCTATCCATTTTACTGTATAACGTATCTACAGGTATGTGTAATCCGATAATACTGAATAGCCAAACCCTGAATACCCTATATTTCAGCGCCAGTAAAACGTCACGTCGTCATACCCAGGTAACAACCACCTCCGTTTTCAAAGGTGTTCCGTTTATTTTGAAGAATAAATTGCCGCGATGAGTAATGCAGCGCCATGACAGCAAACCATCTGAGCTTGTAATTCATTGGTCACTGATTTTAGGGTCCACACTGCATTCCAGTTCGTCCAATGCTACCGTTTATTACTCCGGCTTGGGACGCTTCCTGAATACTTCATGATACCTTTAGAACTATCGTTATCAAACACAGGATAAAGCCAGGCAAGCATTCAGATGGTCTGCATAAATTTGAGTCGGATGGTGAATGCAGTTCTGGGGACAGCATAGGCACGCTACGTCAGTTCTACTCATGGCGCGGTAAATGCATTGACTTTGGACACAGTATGGATGTGACCACTGGCCATGAATCCACTTCGCCATTTGGTGTGGTTTAAAACATCAGCCGTAATCAGGATGATGATGATGATGATGCCTTTGAGCTACTGCGGTAGCCTTTTGAACAACCACGAAACCGTAAGTCGTGCATATTTAAAGACTAAACTTCCAAAGCGAACATACTAAGCTGAGCATACTGGTGAAAAGCAGTGTAACCTCATCGCAGAACCCAGGGCATTGGTACCCGACCGGTAGCTGCGGCCCACCGCGTGTCCAGTCGGGTACGCTCGTACCATGGTGGTTCGAAGTCCACCGCTCCACCTCTCCATATGGACCCTCCCTCTCCTGGTGCTGGTATCCTGTGCCCCACCAGATGGCTGGTCCCTGCACAAACTCCCGATGACCATGCAGCGCGCTAACTGGACCAGCAACACCCTGCCTCCGGCCGGCACCGAGATAGCAAGCTTCTCCGTGAAGGAGTTCTGTACATGCCAGCAGGCTTGCTTGGCGCGTCCCAACTGTCTGTCGGCCAGCGTCACCGAACCAGTCAGCTCTGTCGCCTCCACCGCCGGCGGCCGGCTGCAGTGCCTCCTCAGCTGGAGGCGCGGACACCCGGAGGAAAACCAGCCGCCTCCCGCCTCCGGAAACACCACTCTGTACGAGCGCGGCGTCTCGCTGCTGGGCGACTTCTGCACCAGCTACGCCGACTGCCTCACCGGCGGCAGCACGTGTCGTAACAGAACGTGCAGCTGCGTGGCCGGCGTGAACACGAGGGGCAGGTGCAGGTGCGGAGCGGTGTACGGCCGGCCGAACAGCCGCCGGCCGTGCAAGTTCCGCGACTGCGCCGACATCCACTCTGCTGCTTCCCACACGCCGCCGCCGAGCGATTGGTACTTGATCTACCCCGGAGACTATCACTACGTGTGGTGCGACATGGAGACTGACGGAGGAGGGTGGACCATGGTCCAGTCTCGGGAGATGGACGAAAACTTCCTCAAATCGTGGGACGATTATAAGAACGGGTTCACGCTCTCACATGGTCAGTACTGGGCTGGCAACACCATGCTGCATGAACTTACGCGGGACCGGCAGAACCCGCAGTCGATGCGTATACAGTTGACGTGGAGGATCCCACACCCGGGCGAGACGAACCACTCCAACATCCGACTGACTCTCCGAGGTCTAGGAAGCAGCGGCTACCAAGTGGCTCAGGCCGTGTACGATGAGTTCCGCGTGGCCAACGAGTCTAACTGGTTCGCACTGACGGTGGGTGGGTACCGGCCTGATCTCAGCACGGCTGGTGATGGGATGAGTCACCTGAACGGCACCAGCTTCTATGCATGGTGCCTGAATCACAGCGGCGCTGAGGTTTGGGAGCACACATTTTGTGGATGGTGGACTCCAGTCGACTGCTTGGCGGTGTGTGGTCACCTCTGGTCGTCGACCAATCTAAATGGAGTGTTTGGCTCATGGAAGGCGGTGTGGGCGTCCAGCAATGCTTCAGGAAAGCACGACAATTCACGCAAGGCACGGCTGGTGAGGCATTCACGTATGCTGGTGCGTCCAGTGCACTTCACTACCGACGATAATGTCGAGGAGGCGATGGTGAAGACCACGACACAGGCCACGACAACTGCAACGACGACCGCACAAACTTTCTCGCTGAGCTCTGGCTACGCTGATGACGACTACGATGACTAGAGCGATAAGGGTTCTCATTCAGCAGGTGAAGGAGTTGACCTGATTGGAGGCCGAGCCGACAAACATGGTTTTCTCCCAACGGCCAACAGAACTTGCTGAAGCACACCGCCGTAAATATACTTCATTTCATCCGCAAAGGAAATGCGAGTCCTTAACAATGAGTCTGTTCCAGTACCTCCTCCAACCCCGTCCAAACTCCAGCAAGAATGGTAGCATTCGATATTCGAGCTTTTATCTAAGGAATTCGAGTTCAGCATAGTCCTGTACAACTTTGGGAGAAGCTTGAAAGAGGTTGGAGGTGGTGCTGCGACAGACTGACTGGGTTTTGAGGTGCAGGTTTACAGTGTATTTTTAAAGACCCATGTTCTCATGTTTGTTTGTTAAAAGATTACAATTGCGAAAAAACAACCATGTAATCAAGTCAGAATCCGAGAACACCAACCCATCCCGCTCTGCACCATGTCCAGTTGCTGTTGCCCCTAGTTTCGGCCGCGGGGCTGATGGGAGAGGAAAAGAGAGACTGAAAGTGTAGTACGAATCGGGAAGAAGCACGCTCAGGAAATGCCCACCTATCTGCAAATGGGGAGTTTGGGACAGGAAATAGAGAGCTGCAGGTATTTTCGGCACGCTGTAAGGAGGGGTGCTTCAGCCAATAGCGTTTCTGTCTCTTAGGCCAGAGGTCCCGGGCTCAAGTCTCAGTGGGTTCTTTGAATGAGTATAATATGATGACGTCAAAAAATCCTGATCTCCAAAAATGGGTGGAGCTGACGACAGCATGAAAACCTTCGCAGTTGGTTCGTAGCCAAACCCCAACAGTTATCATTATTGTCCGGTATACAATACACAAAACTAATATCGGAGCTCAAATATAGTGACGGTGCAACATTTACATTTAGCAGGACGGACGAGATAGCTCAAAGGCGATGCAGGATAGCAGCTCTTCATATTCTTAAAAGCCAGTCGGCTTCTTAACCCTTGGCATCCGCTCAAAGAAACATTTGCTTGCATTTTTCACTCACAAATGATTGCAATTATTTACCAGAGTCCGCAATTTGTCTGGCGAATATTACGTAAATTACTATAGGAAACGTCACACCGCGAAAACATCGCCCAGTACGTCTTTAGACGACTGTATTTGCACAACTGTAGCATTTATGCAGAACATCACCCTTTCTGATTTTAAAGTTCCGACGGTGTCCCATTTTTACATGGGAATTTTGCGGAAGTAAAAGGTGGCTGGCTATAAAAATTATCATGTCCGTCTTACGCTAAAACAACTGCACTTTAAGGACCAATATTAGTATCCACATAGGCAACCTGTAGTATTTTCCAGACAGGCGTGAATTTCCGAAATTAGTTGGGGGTGCCCGAACGTCAAACAATGTCAATAACTATCACATAAAGCGAGAGAGCATGATATAGTCGTTGGTTTGGCCCTCATATAGAGCTGATAAAGACGATAAGACCATCTTAAACTCCGAAAACGAACATTACATTCAAAGTATTTTTAACACTAACTCATCGTTTTATTGGGGTGCCCGAGCACCCCGAAAGGTATATGGGTCCACACCCCTGGTTTTCTATATATTTTCAGACCAAGCCGATGGGCGGGGTGGAACGACAAATATGGCAAGGGGCGTGTAAGACTTAGTTTCCGGATTCTGCTCTGACTTCATTCACATTTCTCCGCAAACTGCAACTTGTTAACAAAAAAGGCATGAGACTAAGCGTTGTTCAATATGCACTCTAAAACTTTATTTCAGACCCATTCGATGTGTTCCGGCACCACCTGCAGACTGCCATGGGACTGCAGAATGCCCTTTTTGTTTGATTTTGACTTCTGTTCTCGGGGTGAGCCGTTGAGCCTTGAAAGGAGTGAATAAACACGCCAATAGTGGACTTTTCACTGCTTGAACTCCGGGAAACCGAATATTGTCTGGACACGCCCGGGTGCAATGTGATGCTACTATGTCGGGTGAAAAGTTTCTTACTTCGTAAAACTTATTCTAAGTTTTTTTCATTGTGTCTGCGTTGACCTTCATTGTGTGATGAATGAATGAATATAATATATAATTTAGCAGAGCAGTGGGGCGTTTATGAATTTGCTCGCCGAGGGAGCCAGCACATTCGGTACCAGGCATGTTGCTGGGAGCCCGGTAGCTCAGTTGGTAGAGTGTTGGGCTCCGTCCCAGTGGTGGATCTAGCCGGTTGGTTTGGGAGGGGCAAACGAAAGTCAAAAGTTGAAAAGGAAAAAAACCTTCATGCCATGAAAGCTGCGCTACAATATTACTTGCCGGTATAATTTTGGGTATTTGAGGCAAAATGCAAAAAAAACATCACGGGATGAAAAGTAAGGGCTCGAGATAATTTTTCCAGTCCGAGGCCCAATATTTACACTAAATTTAACTGGTTTTGTTTGAATTTGTGAGTTGAAGCACTAAAATCTTGCTCATAAACTAAAAAGGAGTCGGGGGAAAAAGGAGGTCAATCACTTGGGGGGGCAAAAACAAAGTTTTGCCCCGAGCTTTTCCGTTTGGGGAGGACAAATTCCTTTTTGCCCCCCCTTGGATGCACCACTGCTCTGTTCTGCTACTCAGGAGCATACAATGGTAGTGCATGTGCAAGCTTGGGATCGATTCCCATGAGACGCTCCGGTGCTCTACGTTTACCCGACATTGGTCGGCTGGTAACTGACTGGTGAGAGTGTGACCCGAGCGGGGCGGCCGTCCCTGTGCTTTGAGGGACGCTAAACTTTGACTTCTAAATTGAATCTTCATCCTGGCAGTTGCTCGTCCGAGTGGCTGGGTCGGGGTCTCCGTGACAAGTCTACTGATGACTTTAGTGAAACTCCGACTCCAATAACCGAGCTTGCAACAATGTGTAAAATTTTTTTAAGGCGCGCTATGGCGGCACGATCCAGGGAGAGCGCTTGCAGTCGGTGGGTGGTGGAGGGGTCTGCTCCCGTGGGATGATGTGGTCAGTATTTTCAGAGGACCCTGCATTTCTCGAGGAGGCACCTGAAGCACTAAAACGGGCGTCTATGCCACACTTCTCTGTTAGTACCCCTCACAGTAGAGGAGCTAACGTCCGGTTTTTAAGTCCATAATGTCCCTTAATCACAAGCGACACCAACCGGGGCTATAAGGGTTTAAGAAAGGCGAACTGACCCCACTCTTAGATTATACATTTTTGCTAACCCTATGGGGTCGACCAGTAGAAATAAATAGGTTGAGAAGTCCACCCCCTCCCTCTGCCGTCAAACCCTAACCATCAGCCGCTGCTACCACTGGTGGCGGAACTAGCGGGGGGGCACTGGGGCACGGTGCTCGCTCCTTAAATCAGAAATTTTAAAACTAACCTTATGGCGTTGACTGGAAAGAAATGGTTTGGAAAACCCATGGTGCCCCCTTAAATTCGGACGTTCCGCCGTCACTGGCTGCTAATCCTGTTACAAAATTGTAGGATAGTGCACCCCAGCAATATCCTACAAGATGACTAATACTTGTTTTCGATTCATATGAGGTTCCATTACCCTGTCTTTGGGAACGAAGCTCAGGAAGCAGACATTTCTACCACTAGGTCCAATATTCTAATATCATTCTATCCCTCCTATTTTTCGTTTGAAAAACATATTTTCTTAATATTTCGCGTTCTCTTGACTCCGGAACATTTTTGGTTAGTAGCTGGCATTCATACATCGCACACACACTATGAGCAAGGCGGAAGTATTTTCATTAGCCGGCATCCTTACGGAACAGCGACACCGCCTTCTGCGGTGCATAGGCTGCTCCGGTCTCCCCAAGCCGCAGCGCTCGGCAGAAGCGGGGCCCTCGCACGAGGACTGCGGGCGGGAGACCGGACCGGTGAATCACATTAAGGCCGATCAGGCCCTTATACCCACAACAGGGACGCCGGCTGGCACGGCGTTGATCCCACTGCTGCGGCGCGCACTCCCCAGTGAACCGTTAGAAAAACTTAACCCGAGCCAAATTAGGAAAAGTTGCAAGGCACTTTTGCATTGGGAACCAAAGGTAGTAATCAGCTCAAATCTGAAGAGGTTTAAAATTTTGTTCTAGCACTCCACGTGGCACATTCCAACTGCCCCTGACTATACCTATTAGTAATGTCACTCTGCTGGATCCCGTTGAAAGCTTCCAAAAAATGGTTTATGCTTACCTAAGGTCAATTTTCTTATATTTTCTTGAAAAACTATTGTTTCTGCGATTTTCCACCTTCTTCCTTTCCGCCCTCTTCCTGGCCGTCGGTCTTCCTTGGGATGTCATTTCGTCATTTCACTTCCGGTATTCAGTCGACATCTGTATCGACGTGAACTTGGGGCAACATCCCACGCCGCATCCGACCGCGAGCAACAGGAATGCAATATCGCAAAGGTGTGGGTGGCACGAGCTTGTGCAGAAATAGCTATCAAGAGCAAAGTTTTGTAAAGAGCCCAGCCCCCTTATGATGAACGGTGACAACTTCCACATCGTCTCCACCAGAGGCTGGACAGTTTTGCCCAAAGTTTGCCTTCTAAATTAAAAGCGTTTAATTGCGGCTGGGACCGAATCGTTGTGTTGCGACGGACACGCTACGTTTAAACTGAAGCTCAACCGGAAATAATTAATGAAAGTCCGGGAAGTGGTGTCGCCAATGGTTTTGTCTTTGAGACAGACTGCCGCTGGGACGTAAGGCAGAGAGCCGACCAGGTTGGCTGCGATGTCTTTCTCATGGAGCTGGAGTGTTGGAGAATGAACTCTCAAACAAACGGAAGAATGTGCATGTTCACATGATTTTATCCGAATGCTACCAAACTCGATTTGTGCTATACAAGGGTGGCAAAGCCCCGGCGCTATCATACTGTAGCCTTATTTTCCGAGGCTTTTCATATCACTCACCAAATATTAAGCCTACGTTGTAATCTCCCCACTATAGATATATGTGATGAAATTTTGGGATGCATATTTTCCCGATGCTACCTGCGATTAAGATTCTTCGATGGCTCTCAGAGCTTTCAATGCCTTGATAAATGGTTATTTATGGGGGACCAAGCAAAAACTTTAACATGTAACGAGGGGTGCAACCAACGGGGTCAGCGTAGGTGAACATGTCTTCCTCCCCAATGGATGTCGAGGTCCTCTTTACTGCTGATTGGTGTGTCTCTTATACATGTGCCCATCGATGCCGAAGTGCCCCTTGGCTGGTGAGTGGTGTGTCTCTTGTGCATGTGCTCATTGGTACCCTCGTGCCCTAGTCACTAAATCGGGACTGCTGAACCACATGTAGTCACTATAGCCCCTTTGCGACAATTGCCTACCCTTCCGACCAGCTGGGGCAGCCTGTCGACGGACAGGGCCCCTTCCAACTAGCTGGGGCAGCCCGTCGCCAGCCAGGGGCCATCATGAGAGTCGAAACACATATGATCTGGTAGTTACTGCAGTTCCCTCTGAGGAAACTATTATCTCCCAGGCCCCCTTACGGGGGCCAGCTGGAGCACCTAATCGTCATCAAGAGCAAGTGAGGAACCAAGAGACCCTGGCAGAAGGTAGGTGTCCTCTTATCTATCTTTTTATTAGCTGCGTACACTTCCACACACGAGGTGGCTTTTCAAGCGCCGACGTAATGGACAATGTAATACAGACTATGGAAGGAAACAGCAAGGATAAGGATGAATGAGGGCAAAGGAAGGTTGGATGATACCAGGAGGGTCGCTGCTGCCCAGGGACGCAGCCAGAACTTTAGTATGGGGGAAAATCACCTTTGAGGGACATACCAGGAGAAAAAGGGCACTTTTTAACGTGACTAAAACACTTACTATGTGTTAATTTATATCAACTTTTGGGCACCTTTGGTCGTAGAAAAATGAAAATCAAGCATCAACGTAGAAAGAAAACTCGGCTAAAATAAAGAAAATTACACAAAATATCACGTAAATATCATGAAAGTAGCCAAAGCACAACCATTTTGGATATATTTAAGGACAATTCAGTCACCTCATGGAAGTACTTAACAGCAGAGAAACCAGCGGAGCCTGTGATGTTTGTCACTTATGCCAGTTAAGACATACCTACTGGAGTCGAAAATGGCATTTGTTATGGCCACTGGTTTTGCCGTACAATTACCAATAATTATTAGTGACGAGTGAGCCCTGGTTGAATGTGGATAAGTTCCACGGCTCCCACAAGGGCCCTGGGAGAAGGAGTGGCATCGTGACATTGCGAGAGTAAAGTGTTTGCTGCCGGAATGATGTTGGAGATACCTTTGTAACGCGATTATAAAGTTCCATACTTTCAACGATCGGTGCCAGTAGAAGTAAAAAAGATAAACAGACCGGTGGTTTGGATGGGGATGGTGTGACACAGCTGAAAATTGCGAAAACATGTTTTTTTTTCAATGAACTGGTAGAACACCTGGTTAAGTGGGCTGTGCTGAGCTCAGGGGCACATGCCTTTTATAATTCACCAGTATTATAGGCAATTTGTATAATCAGGGGCGCCTAGGCATCACAAACCATTTTAGCAATGATTCCTGGTTATGCTCATTTTACAAGGGGAGTTGGCAATGTGTTCTTATTCCCTATCTATTCAAGACTAGCTCAGTGGCCCCCTATGGTGAGGATCAGAGCCCTCCAGAGCAGCTGCCCCCAGTTGTGCCCCAGGGACTAGACTAGACTCCAGAGCAGACCCCCCCCTCCCCCCGAGATGATGGGAGTTGGTCTTGTGTTTTTATTCTTTGTCTATGCCTCCAGGTAGTTTAACCCGCGCCCCACCGGGGGTTCGGCGCTACCTTCGCCCCACCGGGGGCATCGATGCCCCTCTAACTCCGAAAATATGGGGGTTAGCGCAAATCTGCAAAGTACATTAGAAAGCTCGCGTGAATTCAGTAAGAAATCACTTCACATGTTTAAGCGCTCAGGTCAATGGATTGACCTCCAGAGTTCAAGTCAGGTCACGATGGGCTATTTTCACTCAAATAAGCAATGCTTAAGAAAACTGGGCATTACTGACCTTTTTCGCTAAGTGGAACGTAATGACCTCCTACCAGTGGTTTGACCTCCAGAGGTCACCTCGTGACTTAATATGACCTGAGGTCACGAAAGGTCAGTGAGTGACTGCCGTATACCAAATGAACACCAATGATGAGACATACACGATGGTGTTTGATTCAGCGCTCCAGCTTAACTAGGTCAAAAGGGATTTTCATAATGCTGTGTTTGACCCCTGGTGACCTTTGATGACCTCGGAGAGGTCAAAGGGAAAATATGGCCCCTGAGATCCGTGAAGGGGTGTCCAAGAACGCTTTTCTGAGCAAGCTGAGCATCTGAAATAATTTTTGTGACTTTAAGATCATAAGACAGCTTTTCCCCATGCTTTTTCAATGGGAGAGGTCACCTCGTGACCTGACCCCAGGTCACGAAATTGAAAGATCCCGGACATACATTTTGTAGACCCTAGAGAGGTCATAAAGTGTAGGAAGTTTCACATCGACCGAATAAGAAATGTAGCTCTTATAGAGCTCAAAAGTTGAAGTAAGGTGACCTTGGTTGACCTCGCCTGGTGACCTGACCTTGGGTGACCCAGGGTACAAAAATTTCATGGATGGTGGGAAAATGATGGGGTTAGAGAAAAAACTATCAACCGTGGTGCTGCGCCTCGTCGTGGTTCTGCTATCTCGAAAAACCCTAGGGGGTCATCGATGGCCCCCCGGTGGGGCGAGGGTTAAGGATGAGGAGGATCATAAGGATAAGGATTTCTGGATGCTACACATACATAAACGCCCGCGCATACATATGAACTGAAAACAAAAAACAAACTGGAGAAGATGGAGGCAAAATCGGTGATGATTGGCTTCGTGTTGGATAATTTTCGTAGATGGTCCAGGATGTGTACCTTTTTTGTTCTATGAATTTTGTCTGTGAGTTGTAACTTGAATCTTTCTCATTGCCGCTCTTTTTGGAATAATATAACTTGGTCAAAGGCCGTCATCACCAACGAACCATGGCAGTGGATGACATCTTAACCCTATTTCCGTCAGGCTCCCGGCTACCCCTATTTCCGGCAGGGGGGCAATATCGGCCCCCCCTAAGATCTCGTAATCTAACCGGCTGATTTTGAAAATTCAAAGTGCCATAGATTCCTCTGCTGCTAAACTTTATTTTGAAAAAAGAAAATTTCAAAATTTTTATTTTTTTGGAGAAGGTCGTGCAAAATATACAATTTTTCTGTATTTTTTAGATTTTCCATAACCCTTGTCTCTGTTGTACGATTTTCACAAAACTAGTTCAGATTTACAAATAATTGACCCAAAATTTTCATATACTCGAGTTACGCAAAAATTCGAAATTCAATGGCAGTTCCAGGACCAGGACTATGAGGGGAAATATATACAACCTAAAAAGTTTTTGTTACGCGGATTAGAAGCCGTCATATACTGCTTGGCATCTTTGACACATAAATAAATGAGAAAAAAGTGAAAAACTCATCAGGGGCGGATGCAGTAAGGTAAAACAGTGGGGTAAAATACATACCAACAATATGCGAATGGTATGCATGAGTATATTAGTCCCTCGACTAGTTGGAATTTAATTTCTGATAATTTTTACCCTCCCATGGCAGCTCTGGGAAAGGGGGTGACATAGGCGGATCAAGGACTCGTCGTGGGGGTGGGGGTGATTGGAAACACATTTTCAATATACAACGATATTGAGTCGCGGCGGTGATACTGACTGGGAATATACATTTTGAAAATGTGTAGTGACGGGACACGCCTCTGGTAATCTAGAATTGGGTTATAACTATTTTGAATTTTCATATACCCAATTGTATTCGCCCTGACACGGCTGTAAGCAGTCTTCTCACTTACTAACGTTTAGTCCTTCTTGATAACATTCCCCCCATTTTGAACTGCTGTAACCGCCCCTGATGAATACAAATAGTGACAATTGTGAATGCACTATCATCTCACATAAAAAATGATATAATAAAACCATATAACTGGTATCAGGATCAGCAGAGATGGCTTCCTTTTACAAAAAACCCATCGCATACGATAATACTTGGTTTGTGGATAGAACCTCCCCAAAACCCAGTCATAGCTCCGCCCCTGGTAAATATATAATCTTGAAAATTTCAGAAAACCTGCCTGTACTAGTTTTAGGAAAAGTCAGGAAGTTTCAAAGTTCTATCGCAAGCCGTTTCGGAGATATTCTTGAAAAACCTGAAGGGGGGGCAATATTAGCCCCCCCTGCCGGAAATAGGGTTAAAAGCTCTGATTCAAGTACTTCTTGTCCCAAGCGGTCTCCAAGATCATATGAGTTGCGAAAAAATAGACTGCTAAAATACGGCGGAAGACGAAACCACATGGCCGCTTGATGCTCAGTTTGCCACTCCCTGGATACTCTCCATTGGCGGACGCAGGGGGCATTCGGGGCATGCCCCCCAAGCACTGGAGGGGAGCAAAACTATATTCTGGCCCCCAAAGGCCGGATACATTTTTAAAAAATGGTGTTTACACTAGGTCTGTCGAGCAATTAAGTCTTCGCTCCCACCCTTCCCTCCCCCAGGAGAGCGATCATGTGCTTGAAGAGGTAGTTTATACTAGGTCTGTCGGGCACCCAAATCGCACGCCCCACAGGTGGAGCGGCAGACATGGATTTGGCCCCCAAAACTCGGGTCTACGTCTGCCTCTGAGGCTCTTCTGGGAGAGTTCCCGACTGTAGACATTTCTAACGTAGTTCTGTTCTTTAACAGTGTTAACTTCAATGTTATTTACTCCCTTAGCAGTCAAGTAGGATGAACAAAACAGAAACCTATCAGCGGAATAAAATCTTGAATTGGAGCAAATGTTTTATTGTTAAGTATGTTTGCGCTGCTTTCTGTTTTTATACCTACTGACGCAATGCACAATTCATAGAGCAACCCGCAGAAATCCTGTAAGATATGCTCCCAAAGCATAAACTTCTGCCGGCTCATTGCTCATTTTATGTTAGAACCAGCACCTTTAGTTTTAAATTCTTCATCATTACATTATTCTTAATTCTTTTTCAGCGTTTTTTTCAGTCCAGACGGTGCCATAACAGTCAGCTAAGTGCCCTTTGAGCGCAAAGGCAGTGGTGGATCCAAGGGGGCTAGGGGGCTCAAGCCCCCAATGTCCGACCCCTATAGTTAACCCTCGCCCCACCGGGGGGCCATCGATGGCCCCCCTAAGGTTTTTCCGGGATAGCAGAAAAATGACGGGGCGCAGCACCGCGGTTGAGGGCTCTACCTCTCACTGCATCATTTTCCCATCATCCCTGAAATTTTTACCCCGGGTCACCCAATGTCAGGTCACCAGACGAGGTCAACCAAGGTCACCTCACTTCACCTTTAGAGCTCTGTAAGAGCTACATTTCAAAGTCGATCAATTTGAAACTTCCTACACTTCATAACCTCTCCAGGGTCTACAAGGTGTATATTCGGGATTTTTCGATTTCGTGCTTCGAGGTCAGGTCACGGGGCGACCTCTCCCATTGGAAAAGCATGGGAAAAGTTGTTTCATGACATAAGAACCACAAAAATGATTGCAAATACTCAGACTGCTCAAAGCAACGTTTTTGGACACCCTTTCACGGATCCCAGGGGTCATATTTGCCCTTTGACTTTTCCAAGGTCATCCAAGGTCACCAGAGGTACAAAAAAGTATTTTGACAATAACTTTTGACCTAATTAAGCTAGAGCGGTGAAACAAACACCATCGTGTTTGTCTTGTCACTGGCTTTCATTTGATATACGGCAAGGTTACTTTTTGACCTTTCGTGATCTCAGGTCATATTAGGTCACGAGGTGACCTCTGGAGGTCAAACCACTGGCGGGAGGTCTTTACGTTCCACATAGCGGAAAAAGTACTGGCAATTTGCTATCAAATGTACTTTACGAGGCCTCAATAGCTCTAATGACATAAGAGTTATGCCCAGTTTGCTTAATCATTGCATATTTGAGTGAAAATAGCCGATCTTGACCTAATTTGACCTCTGGAGGTCAAACCATTGACCTGAGCACTAAAACATGCGAAGTAATTTCTTACTGAATTCACGCGAGCTTTCTATTGCACTTCGCAGATTTGCGCTAACGCCCATATTTTCGGTGTTAGAGGGGAGGCCATCGATGGCCCCCGGTGGGGCGAAGGTGGCGCCGGACCCCCGGTGGGGCGCGGGTTAATACATAGGCGAGGGACTGCCCGAGGTACTCGTTGGTGTGTCTCGAGCCCCCAAGCCCCCCGCAGAAACAAATTCCTGGATCCGCCAGTGCTCAAAGGTGCCCTCCAGTGGCAGATCCAGGACTTCATTTGAGAAATATGTTTCTAGGGGCTTGAGCCTCCCTCACCATTAGACTCCGAGCAGCCTCCGGCTCATGCAGTTGCTGGAAGCACTCTCGACATTTCGAGAGGTTTGAGCCTCACTAGCGCCCTATGTTTCCGCCTCTGTGCCGTCCTAAAGAAGTAATCCCGTAATGCAGGGGTGGTGGAGGGCATAAGCATCGCCACCGAAAAAGTGAGCGTGTGTGTGTGTGTGTGGGGGTGCAGCCAAACTTCAACCTGATCCTGACAAAAATTTCCGCAATAGGACTTTGGTCCTATCGTGGTCCTATAGCTGTTCAAATTTGGGCTCCTCGTTGCCTTCCGCAGTGGCTGGTTATGAAAATGTCCTGTTTTCTCCCATTTTGACTGAGATCAGGAACTTTCTGGCCAAAAAGTGGAGGGCCAGGCCCCCTTGGCCCCCCTTTTCCGACGCCTATGGTGGAGGGTATGAATTTAAAGGGGACATCATGGAATTTTCAACCCATTTTTTCCGGTCAACCCAGTGCCCCTAGCTCCACCACCTATGTCGTAATAAAAAGGCCACAAATAAAAAGGCCTGGATTGAATCGGTGTTGAATTCGAATTGGCAAAAGTGGCAGCTCTTGCTGTGGAGAGTAAAGTATATGGCAGCCTCGTCCGCAAGGGCTGTTTTTTCTGCTAGTGACGGTAATGGCGCGCTGCTTCAATTGTAGCTTTTCTAAAAAGTTTGTTATTGTATGCTTGTTTTACTTTGTTTTTGTTTTGGTGGTGGATGTGTGTCGGCAGGGTTCAGTGAGTTTTGTTTTTTTAGTGTGAAATTGAACTTCTAGAGTTGAATTAACGCTTATAGTTTTGTTCACAAAGACAAATCGAAGGATCTTCTAGGCTATTCGGACGCGTTTTATCCAGGTAAGCTTGCAAACACCCATTGGGACAACATGTGGGTAATGCTCCAATCCTTCCGAAGTAGACTACTCAGTCATCAGAATTATGTCTTATTGCCACATGTTGTCCTTTTTCATCTTGCTATTCGAGTGCTATTGACAGCCAGGGATGTTGGGCTGATTGGCTCTCCTAGGAGATGATAAATGATGTCTAGTTACCTACTTAATCAAGGCAGATAGGTCCAAAATAGAAGACATAGATTACTGCATCCATGTAGAAAGAATGTTATTGCAAGGAATTAAGCATGGCTGTGAAGCTGGATTTTCCCACTCCTTCATGTGTTATCATTTGTGTCCCATTACAATTTTTACTGGGCATTGCCCGCAATGAAGGCTTTCAGATTGAAAGCATTGGCCAAGTGAGCTTGATTGTTCCTTCACTGGGTGTAGTATTGGATTCAATACTGTACAAACTGCTATTTTAATAAAAAAATTATTTTTTGTGCCCCTCTACCCAAAAGTTGTGCAGATAATTGAGTACGAAAAAGGCATGAAAACTAGGGTACCTATTGTGTGTGTATTGCGATTGAAAGATTATGTATGTGACCCTGATCAGCAAGATGAGTAAGAGGGGAATTTGCATCTTACCATGCTGCTCCAAGCTGAGAAGCTGAAATCCTACATCTATTTTAGGCAATGTAATATATTTGTATAAACCTAAGTGGCATGTGACAGGCTCTGAGGTCTCGCTGCAAAGTAAGCTATATTTCTTCAAGATTTGTCTCAAATGCAGAATGGGCATGCAACTGGAATCCATGAGCCATTGTGTATTCATGTGATTAGGGAAACCCATCTAGCTCAATTTGCAAGAGCAAGACTGGCCTTGCTTTTGGTCGTCAGTGGTATATATGCCTCTGCCCTTTGCTACATATATTTAAAATTTAACTTTGTGACCTTATGCAAAAGATTCCTTTTATGAAAAGCAAAAAAGCAGCCATAGTTTTATGGCACATGGTAGATCTTGGACCTTAGCAGTCTAACGTTGTGTTTAGTATGGTGCCTATGGTAGAGAGTATTTTGTTCTGTTTGCAATTATTTTAGCATCATGGGTAAATGGTCAAATATTTGGCAAAAGCTGGATATATTTCCTGGTTCCATGTGCTATAGGATTTATTTTCCACTTTGACACCCTGATTATTCCCTGTTTTATGATTTAGTGATGCTGTTACATATTTTACCAGGTGTACCAGTACTTTTGTTCTTTTTCACCTCTTTTAGTCGATTTTAGTACAATTTGGAGTCTTAGTACCTAAGAAAAAATGAGGAAACCTTGAACTAGAGCCACTCACATACTCCTGGCAGAATGCAGTGGTTGGCATTGGTGGGTCTGCACAGCTTTCTTCCAGTGCTGAACGGACACTGAAATTGTGAACAATATAAGGATTGTATCAGTATTATTTCAAAATTTGTAGAGATTCAATGAGAAGTATTTTTATGAGTGCAGGGACTAATTATGGAGGATTATGAGAGTGGATCCTCTGAATACTTGGGCCCTATCTGGTTTATGTCTGATCCGCCATAGGGGACCCAGAATTGTCGATTGGGGGAGCACATGGTTGGGCCAGCCTCATCTGGACCAGGGGGCGCCAATTTTGGACTGCAAGACCTGTCAGGTGGGCGCCAAGTCCTAGCGTGGTGCTCCAATACTCACTTCCTGAGCGGGGGGGAGAGGGGGGGTGGTAAGCGACAGTTCAGGGAGCATCATCGACTTTTCAGGGGGCACCGAGAACCAATGGTGGAGTATATCCCCATGCTCACTCTAGATCTGCCTATGATGTCAGCACACTGTGGAAGAGGGTGGGTGGATCTCTGACTCCAGGGTACAACTGGGTGGGGACCTATCATCATTTTTGGGACCCGTCTGGAGGTAAGCATGCTGTGGGAAATGGGCCGATGCTGAGAGACCATGGGGAGGGGACCCACTGACTGTTTTGGAGCGGTGTAGCCGATGTCAGTATGCCCTGGAGGAGGAGCTGACTGACAGTGACTGGGTCTCACCAGCTGATTGATGCCCTCTGGCTGAGTGTGACTGCTGTACACAGTATTGCACTTCTGGTAAAGTAGATATTGAATGGCTTGTTTACGGTTAGTTATGCTGTGAACTGTGGATTTCTAACCATTTGGCTTTTAATATTTGAACAGGGCTTCTGCTTGGCTCAGGTGCACCGCCAGTTTGCTATGCAGAAAGAAACTTTCAGGCTTCTGAACTTAGCTCAGAGCCTCGTTCTTTCTCAGTTTAACTGGGAGATTTTTAGACCTGTATCCCAGACGGTAGGTTGTTCCCAAAAAAGATTACCGAGGCGGACCCACTAGATTGTCGGGAGCCCAGGCCATGGCTTGGCGTAGGGAGTTCAGCGATTGGCGGTGGGCTTGCAGGTCCCATTACTGGCTGGGCCCAGTTGGGATGATAAGGTCCGATGACTGGAGCCCACGGGCTGCCTTGGCCACTTGCTCGCAAGGGTTGCACTGTCTGTGTTATGATTCATTGATCACCTGTGGACTTCTGTGGATCGGATGCTGTTGAGTGATTAAGCCTGTCAGTGTGAGTAGGAAGGAGGGTGGGCTTGGCCACCCACTGTAGAAATTCCAAATTTGTCCCTATTGGGATCATATCCCGCAGTTTAGCATGTTGAAAAGGTATGGAAAGATTACGTTTTTTCTGTGCCGTATGTGACAAGGAGCCAATTTTTTACCGCGAATATCTGTTTCCTGAACTTTTTAGCGGGACATTTTTTATCAGCAAGAGTTAACCATCACCGCACGGGAGGCCATCGATAACCCCCTAATGTTTTCTTTCGGAATAACAGAAAAAAACGACGAAACACAGCACCGCGGTTCAGGGCTCTACCGCTCACCCCATCATTTTCCCACCATTCCTGAAATGTTTTATCCCGGGTCACACTAGACCAGGTCCCCAGGCGAGGTCAACGAATGTTACCTCACTTCAAGTTTTTAGCTCTACCATAGCTACTTTTCTAAGCCGATTGATTTGAAATTTTCTACACTTAATGACCCCTCCAGGGCATACAAAATGTATATCCGGAATTTTTAGATTTTGTGACTTGGGTTTCAGGTCACGAGGTGACCTCTCCCATTGAAAAAGCATGGGAAAAGCTTTCTTATGATGTAAAAGTCCCAAAAATGACTGCAAATGCTCAGATTGCCCAGAAAAGCATTGCCGGACACTATTTCACGGATTCAAGGGACGATATTTGCCATTTGACCTATCGGAGATCATCACAGGTCACAGGGGTCAAAAACAGTGTTTGGACGATTACTTTTGATCTAACCAAGCTAGAACGCTGAATTAAACGGCATCGTGTATGTCTTGCCACCGACTATTTGATTTACGGCAAGGCCACTTTCGGACCTTTCGTGACCTCAGGTCATTTAGGTCATGAGGTGCCCTCTCGAGGTCAAACCACTGGCCGGAGATCATTATGTTCCACATAGCGGAGAAAGCCCTGGCATTTTACTATCAAATGTACTTAACCAGATCTCAATAGCTCTAATGGTATGATAGCAGCTATGTCGAGGTGTCTTAAGCATTGCATATTTTAGTGGAAATAGCCTACCGTGACCTAACTTGATCTCTGCAGGTCAAGCTATTGACCTGAGCACAAAAACATGTGCAGTAAAATCTTCTGAATTTACACGAGCTTTCTCATGCGCTTTGTGCTGTATTTATGTATCTGAGTGCTGTATTTGTTCTCACGTGGGAAGTAGGTTCGGAATTGTTCTTGGAAATGGGGTTCCGATGCAACTGTATCCCATTCAGGTTTATTCAATTATCCCGGATACATGAGCAGCCTCAGTACGCTCTGTTAACGTACCCAGCACGGGAGCGGACTTGTCGACTCATGTAACCGGAGCCTTCAATCGGGACTCCCAGCCACATGAGTCGATCAGTTTGTTCCCGCTGCCGGTGAGTAACTAGAGCGTTCTCAAGCTGCTGTTGCATCCGATGTAAATATTTCTAGCGTTCCGATGATACTTATACATTTTTAAGTGAATTGCTCTCGTATGACATCATACCACTACATCCAGCACGGATTATTCCTAACTTAGTCTTGATCGAACCTACATTTTGCTAGTAGCTTTCGATTGTTTACCTGCTAGTACTGGACAGTAGACCAAGTCGTCAGAAAATAATTTCCAATTTCGGATTAAGAGTAGTGATTTTATTATGTCATGATATGTTGCAAACATGATGCAAGCAAAACAAATCCGATGAATCTACGTTTAATGGGCGCGGAACGGCCTTTTCTGAAGGCATGTTTTCAGTAGGATGGCGTTGAAGTCTCCATTGACTTCACGATGCATTGTTGTCAGTATCCTTACAGCACGGTAACTTTTACACCAACATCAAAACATCGGATCTATTTGCACCCGAACTGTAGCCAGGCGAATGCACTGGATACCCGGGCAGCTGCTGAGGGGCCAAGGCACCCTCTGGTCCTTTCCTGGTCACTCCCTTGTATTGAAGATAGGTGGATTTCTCGAGTTTTGAACCGTAACAACTTTGGCAATTGTTGACGTTTAAAGGGAATGTGGCGCCTTTATCGAATCCTGGAATTTAGTGTAATTAGGGATACTTTTAGCCGAAAACCATGGTTTCTCTCCTTGATTTCTCTGAAAAATTTACAATAAGCTCAATATTTTGATTTTTAAAATGCGCCTCTACGGGAAAAATAAATATCTGCCTGTGGATGATGTCATGATCTGGGAACCACTACCATATTCAACAGGCTTCAAGGGCTTCGATTGCCTGATACTCACTGTGACCTCAGCGTATGTCGTCACACCAACAACTGACAACTGTGGCTTGCTGCTAAGGGTACATGAGGGGTACTTTTCAGACAGGTTTTAGCTTTTATCTACGGAAGCATCGAGTTTCAAGACAAATGAGATATTTAGTACCGGGTTTTCCGGCATGCTTTACAACTTGGCTATCTCAGTCAAAATCACGTTATAAAGGTGCCACATTCTCTTTAACGACGCACCAACCTTTTGGATTATACGGTATCGCCAACTCTCATCCTGTTGGGAGGGATAGTCAGGTTGTCCTCATTCACTGTCCCTGCCGGGGATTTGAACCCGGAACCTATGGTGCTGGATACAGATGTGCTGCCTGCTGCAACACAGCACCCCTCCCCTCCACCCTTAATAACTTTAACTGTTCAGCCGGTTGAGCTTTTTCTCTAGTTGAGCACCTACTCATATTAGGGTCTGGCTACGAGCGTGGTTTGTATGTGAGACCTCGGAGTAAGACAGTGTAGTAATGTAACAATCAAATGATCAGTTTGGAGGCTGTAGGTATGCTATCCTGTGCTCACTCTGAGCCTTCCTGCCGAGGAGATCAAGATGTTCCAGATTACTTCCATGGAAGTTGTCGACTTACTCGTTCATGGTCAGGGCGTGGAACTTTGTGAGAAGGAGGTAAGGGCCGACCCCGAGGCTGTGTTCGGATACGACAGAAGGGACGGGCTCATCAGGGCTAGGCTTACTCACAGGCAGATGACCGGCAAAGTGAGGCCCGAGAAAGACCACGCAATGGTCTGCTTATAGAAAGGATGGATAACAAGTAAAGATCATGTCTAACGTACTACGGAATCGATGTGTATTGTGTAATGTGTGTAGGATATTCGAGTGTTAGGTCATCTGCAAATATATGATGGTGATTAAGACATACTCACAGCATTAAGCATGTGTCAGACAAATAAATACGACAAACAAATAGAATTAATCGTCAATCCAGTTTCTTTCAGAACTGTGTGTCTCAAAGTTCCCATGACGCAGGATAGCATACCTACAGCCTCCAGTCTGATCATGTAATTATTACATTACCTACTACACTGTCTTACACCAAGGTCTCACATACAAACCACGCTCGTAACCAGAATCAAATCTGAGTAGGTGCTCAACTAGAGAAAAACCTCAACCAGCTGACCAGCCAAAGTCATTAAGGGTGGAGGGGGAGGGGGTGCTGTGTTGCAGTAGGCAGCACATCTGTATCCTGCACCATAGGTTCCAGGTTCAAATCCCCGGCAGGGACAGTGAATGAGGACAACCTGACTATCCCTCCCAACAGGATTAGAGTTGGCGACACCGTATAATCCAAAAGGTTAGCGCGTCGTTAAAGGGAATGTGGCACCTTTATAACGTGATTTTGACTGAGATAGCCAAGTTGTAAAGCATGCCGGAAAACCCGGTGATCAATATATCATCATTTGTCTTGAAACTCGAAGCTTCCGTAGATAAAAGCTAAAAGCTACCTGAAATGTACCCCTCATATACCCTGAGCAGCAGGCCACAGTTGTCGGTTGTTGGTGTGACAAAATATGCTGACGTCACGGTGAGTATCAGGCAATCGAAGCCCTTGAAGCCTACTGAATATGGTAGTGGTTCCCAGATCATGACATCATCCACAGGCAGGTATTTATTTTTCCCGTAGAGGCGCATTTTAAAATCAAAATATTGAGCTTATTGTACATTTTTCAGAGAAATCATGGACAGTTCCATGATTTTCGGCTAAAAATATCCCTAATTACACTAAATTCCAGGATTCGACCAGGGCGCCACATTCCCTTTAAACATCAAGAATTGCTAAAGCTGTTAAGGTTCAAAACTCGAGAAATCCACCTATCTTCAATACAAGGGAGTGACCAGGAAAGGGCCAGAGGGTTCCTAGGCCTCTCATTAGCTGCCCGGGTATCCAGTGCATCCGCCTGGCTACAAATAGATCCGACGTTTTGATGTTGGTAACCAAGTTACCGTGCTGCAAGGATACTGACAACAATGCATCGTGAAGTCAATGGAGACTTCAACGCCGTCTTAGTGAAAACATGCCTTCAGAAAACGCCGTTCCGCGCCCATTAAACGTAGGTTCATCGGATTTGTTTTGCTTGCGTCATGTTTGCAACGTATCATGGCATAATAAAATTACTACTCTTAATCCGAAATCGGAAATTATTTTCTGACGACTTGGTCTACTGGACAGGCTCCTATTGATGAATGGCTTCCACAATTTTGATGCTGTTTGATGTCATGCTCTCTGACGAATGTCATTTTCAGAGAGAGCGAACTGATACGGTTTTTGTTGCAAATAATCTGTAAAATACGAGTACCGATACGGTTCAGGGAGAGTACTGGTACGTTTTTTGTTGTAAATAATCTGTAAAATAATCTAATAATATAATCTGTAAAATAATCCGTAAATAATCTGAGCGCGGCACCTGACCTGAGCGAGGATGTAACCATGCATGATTGGGGGCCGTGGCTGTGTTTGCCGGCGGTCCGTGCCGATGCAGCCGGACGTCACTGTGTTCGTGAGGACTTCCTTGCCCATCGCTCGGTGTGTGCCCGGTCTTTTTGCCCGGGTGTGCGTCGTGACATTTTTTTGTCTGACTGTTGCGACCGCAGTGGCATGGCTGGGCCGTGGTGATGTGAGGAGGTTGCGATTAGTAAACATTGGGATGGCTGGCAGTGTAACCGCGGAATTCAATGTCCGGTGAAGTTGGTTGAGTTACTGTATGACGGGTACATGTGTATGTGCATGTGGATGCGATGGATGGTACTTTCCGATATTATGTTCAAGTGAATGTAAAGTGCCATCATATAGATGGCTCTCACAAACTTCGTGGTGGCTAGCCGTGCACTTGCTCCGGTTGGACGGTCGTGATTGGTTGGTTGGGGGACTGTGTGCTGAGTTTTGAGGTGTGGATGCTCTGTGTGCAGTGTGATGATTGAGAGCATGTGCGGTAGTTTGTACTGGAAAAAGGGATGGGAGTGGGGAAAGGGAGGGGGTAGCGAAGGGATATATATTGGACTGTGGGCAAGGGATGGTGGATGGGGGTGGGCATGTGCCCAATTGTCGATTGTATTTTAAGTGTGCACTTGAAGCTGTGTGTGTGTGTAAATATACCCCCGGTGGAAACCGCGGCGACAACAACAACAAAAAAATACGAGTACCGATGCGGTTCAGGGAGAGTACTGGTACGGTTTTTGTTGTAAATAATCTGTAAAATATGAGTACCGATACGGTTCAGGGAGAGTACTGGTACGGTTTTTGTTGCAAATAATCTGTGAAATATGAGTACCGATACGGTTCAGGGGGAGTACTGGTACGGTTTTTGTTGCAAATAATCTGTAAAATACGAGTACCGATACGGTTCAGGGAGAGTACTGGTACGGTTTTGTTGCAAATAATCTGTGAAATATGAGTACCGATACGGTTCAGGGGGAGTACTGGTACGGTTTTTGTTGTAAATAATCTGTAAAATACGAGTACCGATACGGTTCAGGGGAGTACTGGTACGGTTTTTGTTGCAAATAATCTGTAAAATACGAGTACCGATACGGTTCAGGGGAGTACCGGTACGGTTTTTGTTGTAAATAATCTGTAAAATACGGGTACCGATACGGTTCAGGGGGAGTACTGGTACGGTTTTTGTTGTAAATAATCCGTAAAATACGAGTACCGATACGGTTCAGGGGGATTACTGGTACGGTTTTTGTTGCAAATAATCTGTAAAATACGAGTACCGATACGGTTCAGGGAGAGTACTGGTACGGTTTTTGTTGCAAATAATCTGTGAAATATGAGTACCGATACGGTTCAGGGGGAGTACTGGTACGGTTTTTGTTGTAAATAATCTGTAAAATACGAGTACCGATACGGTTCAGGGGAGTACTGGTACGGTTTTTGTTGCAAATAATCTGTAAAATACGAGTACCGATACGGTTCAGGGGGAGTACTGGTACGGTTTTTGTTGCAAATAATCCGTAAAATACGAGTACCGATACGGTTCAGGGTGAGTACTGGTACGGTTTTTGTTGCAAATAATCTCTAAAATACGAGTACCGATACGGTTCAGGGAGAGTACTGGTACGGTTTTTGTTGTAAATAATCTGTAAAATACGAGTACCGATACGGTTCAGGAGAGTACTGGTACGTTTTTTGTTGCAAATAACCTGTAAAATACGAGTACCGATACGGTTCAGGGAGAGTACTGGTACGGTTTTTGTTGCAAATAATCTGTGAAATATGAGTACCGATACGGTTCAGGGAGAGTACTGGTACGGTTTTTGTTGCAAATAATCTGTAAAATACGAGTACCGATACGGTTCAGGGAGAGTACTGGTACGGTTTTGTTGTAAATAATCTGTAAAATACGAGTACCGATACGGTTCAGGGAGAGTACTGGTACGGTTTTTGTTGCACATAATCTGTAAAATACGAGTACCGATACGGTTCAGGGGAGTACTGGTACGGTTTTTGTTGCAAATAATCTGTAAAATACGAGTACAGATACGGTTTAGGGAGAGTACTGGTACGGTTTTTTGTAAATAATATGTAAAACACGAGTACCGATACGGTTCAGGGAGAGTACTGGTACGGTTTTTGTTGCAAATAATCTGTAAAATACGAGTACCGATACGGTTCAGGGAGAGAACTGATACGGTTTTTGTTGCAAATAATCTGTAAAATACGGGTACCGATACGGTTCAGGGAGAGTACTGGTACGGTTTTTGTTGTAAATAATCTGTAAAATACGAGTACCGATATGGTTCAGGGAGAGTACTGGTACGGTTTTTGTTGTAAATAATTTGTAAAATACGAGTACCGATACGGTTCAGGGGGAGTACTGGTACGGTTTTTGTTGTAAATAATCTGTAAAATACGAGTACCGATACGGTTCAGAGAGAGTACTGGTACGATTTTTGTCGCAAATAATCTGTAAAATATGAGTTTTGGACGTTTTTGGGTGTGCAATGAAAAGTTGTTGGAAAAACACGCATGTTGTGTTCTAAATCCCGACCGAATAGGCACTAATTCGCAAGCAATGAGCCGAAAAACCTAGGGAAGGAGCTGTATGTGAGCATGTACAATTCGGAATTAGGGAACCAATGATCCCATGCAGAAATAATTAGGCGTGATAGATTTCTTTGTCCTCCTAAACTGTGCCTAAGAATGGATGACTATATCACTCCTTAAACTGGTAAAATGTGTGAGTTCAAAGCTTAGTGGATGCCCTCCATTGACCAATCATGCGATCTTTTGATCAATTACGGTGGAAGCGAACGGTGATGTGAAGAATGTATAAGGAGTGAACGCTAGTGCGCTTTCATGGAATTATTATCTGTGAGATTATCGATTTTGAACGATGAAACTGTTTTAAATCGTTCCTCAGGCGAAAGTGTGAGTCGCTCAAAGTTGTCTGACTGAAGAACGTTATATGCATTGTTCCTGGTCATAATGTCATGGTGTTTCGATAGTGATTGATTTCAGCACCGGACAAAGCTGCAAGTTTCCATTTACAGGCTGTCACCGTTGCGGAATTCTGAACTTCTGCAGAATCCATTTTCATTTTGAAGTAGCTATTCTGAATTCTGCAGAATTTTGCGTTCTGCGGAACTTGGTTTGCTCTAGTCTCTCGTAGTCGCTGCAGCGGCGGAAGCTGAGCCCTCACGTACCGGCGACAGAAAGGGACGGTGGATCGCTTATTTGGCCGATCGCTCCAGGTCACCAGATGCCTTTGGCTTGATGTGAACTCAATTCAATTTCACCATTTGATCTATCTTGGTCTTGGTGATATTCAGGGGTGTGGATTTAGAGAGTAATGGGGGGGTGCTGCAGGAGCGGATGTAGCCGGTTGGTGTGGGGAGACAGACCATCCCGGTGAGAAAAGTATTGGATGGCTAGGGCGGGCGGCAGGATAAAGCTGCTCGAGTAAATAAATTTTTCACATCAGATACACCCAAACCATGTGTTCAAACTTCAATATTGGCCTCAAATATTTGAAAAGCATAGGGGCGTGGTTTTTTGTAAAAATAATTTGGGTTGTCCAAATGTGAAACAATGTCAATAACTACCACACTTAAAGGTGCTAGTATGATATAAGGTGTGTTTTAGCTTTCTCATTGGCCTGTTGAAAGCCACAATACCAATAAAGAACCCCCAAATCAAATACACGAAATTTTAAAGTATATTTTACCACTACTTCAACATTTCATAAGGAGTGCCCGGGCAACCCCAATGAGATATGAATCTACACCATTTGCAAGTGCGCCCTGACAAAACATTTGTGCATTACATTACTTTTAAAATAAATTATCCCGCCCGGGTCCGGCCCTGGGGTGCCCAGACGAGGAAAGCTGTCAAGGGTTTCGGCATTAGAAAAAAATGAGTCATGAAACCTGTACTAGTTCTGTAGCAAACATTCTGAACACAGAAAAGCCTCTCTAAAGTTCTCAAGTAAGATTAAAACTACACTATGTGTGTACATGTTTTAACACTTTTGGGCACCTGATTGGGGGTTATCCCCGCACGCCTAGACAAATGGAAATCCATAACCCTAATCTTATATGTCTTTTGATTTTCCATGGAAGGACTGCAATGATACCCTGTTACTTTGATCAGTAAGATCAGAATCTAGCTTTGCCCAGTCAGAATCTATATGTGGGGGAACATTTGCTGTTTAAATCCTGCCATCTTGAAATGCGGGTGTAATTTCATGGAACCCAGCTTTACCTCTGGTGTTCTGAATATTGACGTAACTTGAAACTGGTTCACTCTTCCTGTTTTTCTTGTCAAGAGCTTTTGGATAGCGCCTACAATTTTGTGCTAGCTTTTCAGGAAAGCAGGGAAGGCAAAGGAGGTTGCAAAATACGCTCTGCCCGTGTGACGCGGACGTATACAAGAGAAAATGTGCTGACACTAAATTTTCAAATAACGTAGTACTGTATTGTATGGAATACTGTTCTTGTATGATGCTTTACGTCATGTTTTTCCATTAACGTAAAATAAATAAGTCGTTCAGATTCCGCCCTGATTTTGAGTCATTAGCAGAAGGCCGATGTGCGATTTCCAACCCGAGACTGTGCCTTTGCTGCCGAGCAAACCATTCATGCGGAACCTAGGGAAAAGCGCAGGTGTCAAAACGCTTATGTAATCGTTCCAAGCTGGCGCTTATATAATCGCTTGCCATCGACTGCTGCGGTAATTCAGATCATAGTTTTTTCTCGGTAAATGCTGGCGTATTGGTCGGGCGGGGTATTCAGGTTCATGAATGAACCAGTGATGACGTCACGGGGTGACGTGCTGGTTGCCCAGCTGGGTGACGGGTGCCGACGTCATTCGGCCGTCGCGCGCCACTGCGGACTATCAGGTGTTCCTGTCCCGACATTGAAGCCGTGTCAGACCGGAGCTGGGTCGAAGTCGGACCTGCTCCCAGAGTAATGCCAAGCCCATTTACGGACCTGTTTTTTTTGCTCCATTTTCCCCCTGTTGCATTCATAGACTGACTTCAATATGTTTCCATTTTCCGTCGCGGTGGACTGAATCGGTAACTCTCCCAAATATATCCTATACGTTCGAGCTTTGGCTCCGAATCCCGGGTCATGACTATTTCGAAGTCAGCTCCCCCCTCCAGAAAAAATCCGCGTCGACTCTTCCATACCTGGGCATGACAGATTTTGGGACCTGGCGTGGCCTCCAATTTGTTGCTCTCATGCCTTTGCTGTCTGGAAGCAAGGGAAACGCGACTGTGGTAGAGTTCGTGTGCGTTGTGTGGCGCATACGTGTGTGTCTGCGTAATGGGTTGAAATGTGTACGTGTTTTCTATCGGTGTGTGTATTATGTCTCGATCTGGTCTCGATTTTATCCGCTGGTCGATTATGGTACAAACTTGCCCAGTGGCTGATACAAGAAGGAGGCTAGGGGCTCAAGCCCCCGGTAATTTCAGAGTCCCTATAGTGACTATATAGCTTGAGGTTGTTCGAGATAAAGGCGGGGGAGGCTTGAGCTCGTACCCTCCCCCCTCCCAAATAAAATCTTGGCTCCACCACTGATCTGACCATATTTATTTTCTGACTTCAAACAGTGAAACACTCCCTAGATACCTTAAATATTATGTGGGCGAATTTCAAACATATTCTGCTACCTTTCCTATGGGTGGAATTCATGTGTTATTCTTTGTAGGAATCATAAGAACCATTTTCTCTGACGGGATTCATACATTTGTTTTAAAAGAGACGAAGCCCCGCTCCGACCTACGATTACTTGATGCGACCCCTACTTGATCCCCGCCAGAAAACAGACGGCCTTTACCTGATCATCTCCGTCGCTGTTTGTAAAGAACACGCCAAAAACTGGTGACCGTCTCGTTGCCCTGCCGTTTTTCATCGCGGAAAGAAACTGACCCGCTCTCTGTGCAGTGTCAGCCACTCGAAAAATCTCCTGCCTCTGGAGATAAACAGTTTTTTTGTTGGCCAGTAATGGCCAGATACAGTGCGACAGGCCGTCTTCATGCCGACGAGAGGGTCTCCTCTGAGGAGATCCAGGACTCTGTCGGGTGACGGCGCCTATCTTCTTGGAATTCGGCGCCATTTTATGCGAATTGCGCGCAATATTCTGAGAAGCGTCTGGCGGCTGTCGGGCGCGGAGGCTGGAAGGGGGCAGCGAGCCGGTCCCGCGTCTGTGACTGGTCCACGGGCGTCGCGACACGTTGGGGCTCCGTTGCCGTGACTGCATGGACGTCGGTTTTCTTTCATGTGGAAGGCGTTGCATTTTTGGCTGTCTGGAGTCTAGGAATTAAGCCCTGCTGATAATCTATTTGATGCTGTTTTCCCTTGGCCTATAATGTTGCTTTGGAGTTAAAGGGAATGTGGCACCTCCATAAACGGATTTGAATTGAGACAGGCATGCGATAGAGCATGTGTAGAAACTACTGAATCGATGTTTCACTTGTCTCAGAACTTACCATTCGCGAAGAAAAGGGCGACAATTAACCCACTACCGACCCCGTTCTCCCGGCGTGATTGTGTGAGCTATCTTAGGAAAGCGACATAGGGCAGTTGAATAACGACATCACATCACGCTCAAGCCCTGCAGCGCGTGCTGCGCGGATACATTTTTCTGGCTTGGACATCTTTAAAACCCACGTGCTAAATATGGGTTTGGTACTGACGATTATAATAAATGCGCATAACCTGCTTTATTTGTCAGTTTGAAACGTGATATATGTTTTAATATATCGAGAAAAATAGAAGAAATGAAAAAATACCACTTTGCTTCCTAATGTTTGGGGAGGGTGGGTACGGTTCGGACACTTTTCGAAATTTATCACCTGGCGGGTAAACTAATCAAGCCAGGAGCATAAAATAGTATCGAAGGGCTCCTTATCATCTTGGCAATGTACTGGCTAGAGGAGAAACCGAAAGTTTTTGGCGATTGAGGAGCAGAGGAACAAACGTTACACCATGTCAAATGTGCGAGCCTGCCCCACTAGTGCGGTAGGTTCATGCAGAGGACGGATGGGTCTGTATAGAGTTCTAGTGACAAAGCTATTACCGCTCCTATCTTGAGGAATTCAAATATTTTCACGCTGATGAAGGACTGGACTATCATGTGTTCACAACCAAAGTTTCATGTCCACAGCCTCATAAGTATGGGCAGGGCACCACCAAATGACTGCCCATGAACCTTGAATTTGGGAATGAAAATGTTCAGGTCACTGGAAGCATCTCATTTTAGCATGAAACATCTCTTTGGCGTAAAGTAAGGTCACTGAAATTCAAATCACGTCAAAATTAAACATTTTCCTGAAACCTTTCTTAAAGCTAGGCTATCTTGTTTTGTCCGAACCATCCCCATACCACAGTTTTGGGGATGGGATGCTTCAACCACGGGACATTGGCAATGCGGGTGAAATGAAATCCTCTGATTGCTTCAGAATAGGGTAAGGATGTCACATGTAAACTGACGTCCCTATCCTGTCCTAGCTTAAAACATCGGTCCTAAGCTTTTTTAGATGCCTCAGCTTGAGGTGAAAAACTACTTGCAAAATCTTTAAGAAAATTATGATATACGATCTCTCCTAAACTCGAAATCAAAGTTGAAGGTATTTTGGTGGTAACCGATCGCTATCAGGGAAAATATTTCCAGTCATAGGCTGCCTGAAATATCTCTGATGGTTTTGGAGAAAATTGAGTTGCCCGAACCATCCTGCTATCCGAACCATACCCACCCTTAACTACCTGTTTTAGATAAAAACGCTTCATTTGTATTCGTATTCATTTTTGGCGGAAATCGAAGTTTTAATCTGGCACAAAGTCTTACCAGCTCATACGCCAATTTGACGTTGCGCTATTTTTGAGTAAGGTTAACAGAGGAGAAACGAAATATCAGGCTTATGAGCCATTTTCAGCCGAAATTGGGGGGGTTTTAGGGCACGTCAGCTACTGAGGCTATATGTGAAATAGCCGAAATGAGGTTAAGTCCATTATTTTTCAACAAAGATTGCCCCTAAATCCACCGCAGTCTGGAATTCCAGAAAGGTGTTACATTCCCTTTTAAATACTTATTGCATTTTTGCGTTGTCTCATCTTTATTGTGCGATTTGAACTGAGCTTGTCATGTGATAGGGCATATAAAAAAGCACGCCTGTTCGATAGTCCATTTGTACAAAGAACACCGGTGGCCAGGTTTAGGGCAACGTATTGTAATGCTGACACCACGCTGATTCTACAAATCTTTAATTCTTCGGTCGTCTCAAAACCTCTGCTATGGCGCAAAACGGGGAGGTTCCGACTGTTTGGTTCTCTCTCTCTCTCTCTCTCTCTCTCTCTCTCTCTCTCTCTCTCTCTCTCTCTCTCTCTCTCTCTCTCTCTCTCTCTCTCTCCCGAAAATGACGTAACCAGCGGTGGGAAAAAAGATGGAAAAGCGATAGAATTTCCATCTTTTTTAGAAAAAAAATGGAAAAGCGATAGAATTTCCATCTTTTTTAGAAAAAAATGGAAAAGCGATAACCACACTGTAAACCAAATTGACGAGGTCCTCGTAGCGGATCCATGGTACCTATCAAAAATTCTGATGTTTTCCCTTGTGAAATGACTTGTTTACACTCCTTGCGCTTACCAATGCCTCGTACTTTTCCGAAATGCCCAAACCCCAGTTATATTACGAGGATGTGAAAGAAAACGTGGTCCTGGTAGCGGATCCATGGTACCAAAAAGTCCGATGTTCCTCCTTGTGAAATAACTTATTTATACCCCTTGCACTTAACAATGTCTCGTATTTTTCTGAGATGCCCAAACCCCAGTTATATCACGAGGATGTGAAAGAAAATATGGTCCTCGTTGCGGAACCGTGGTACTGAAACGTTCTATGTTCCCCCAGGTGAAATGACTTGCTTTAACTTCTTTCGGTTACCAATACCTTGCAATGAAATGGGACACGCAAACTTCGGTATCATCATCATCTTATCAATGCCTCGTAATATTAATTGCTATTTTTAATTCCAGCTTTAACGTTGCCAGAAGCCCCACGAGTTTTCCGCACTATCGTGGTTTTAACGCGTCGCAGCTTGTTAGGTTGCGAGTGCCTGGTACGGCGATGACTCACAGATCTGCCTCGTGATGGTGCGAGGATGCGCTATACTACTATGAAGACGCGAACTGTCCCCATATATTCATGTCTGATTCATAGGCATACGAGCCATGCGTATTGTTAGTTCTTTCGCATAGTACAGGAGCTATAAACATATGATGTATTGTTTTACTGTAGACATATATAAAAATGATACAATGTGTAAATAATATATAATGTAACGCATGCCATATTTATATCATTTGTTATACCCACTACCCATTTAAGAGGTGGGCAGGAGTGCCCTTCCATACCCATGCGGCCCGACTACTTGGATTCCATAACAAAATATTAGGTAAGGTTGGTATCTATATTATTGGACCGCACCACTCCCCGCTCCATTAATTTTTTACCTTTTTCCTGCTCTAACAACTATTTAAGGTTAGTTTGTTTTCCCCGGGACTCCCCCCGAAAATTTAGACAAGCTAGTTACGCCCGAGGGAGCCACAGAGATCAAAGTTAGGGTATTAGTAGGTTATTAATTTATATAAGATAAAAATCTCAGTGTTAAAAAGCCACAAAGCTAACTAAAGAAACAAAGAAAAGATCAGAACTAAAGAAAAACACATTATATATAATACTTCGAATCGAAGAATTAAACCAGAACCCTGGCATTCATACTACTATGCATCCTGCTGTCTTTCATATCTTTCAATAAAGTACTTTCTAAGGTGGTTCTTCAACTGTATTTTTGCAAT
The DNA here is from genome assembly GCA_034440635.1 of Lepas anatifera. Taxonomy (NCBI): domain Eukaryota; kingdom Metazoa; phylum Arthropoda; class Thecostraca; family Lepadidae; genus Lepas; species Lepas anatifera. The sequence goes on along the minus strand of JAOTON010000652.1, from coordinate 688,110 downwards.
GGTACTTCTTCAATAATTGGGAACATGGGGCATATTATTTCATTCCATACTTTAGGCGCGGAACATGATAAAGAAAATTGTCGATAATTTGTAGCAGCAAAACGTACTTGGAAATGTTGAGCCAAACGTGTATTGTTTGGTGAATGCAGTTCGAAAAGTGATGAGATAGCTTCAGGCATTGTTTGGTTCAACATTTTAGATAAAATGACGATTTTTTGTTCCCGAACAATATCATGCACTTTTAAAAGTTTGAATTCGATAAAAAGTCCATTTGATGGAGAGAAAAATGTTTTTTTAGCTATTATTCTTAATGCCCGTATTTGGAGTCTCAGGAGCCTATCCAGTTTCGAGGAATAGTTGCTTCCCCATATTACAGCACAATATATCAAATAAGGGAGAACAAGGCTATTATAGAGACATATCAATTCACGTGAACTTAGGTAATATTTTGCCCTAGTCATTAATCCTACGCTTTTACTAACTAAGGCTTCAGTACAAGCGATATGTCACCACCGCCGTGGCGCAGTTGGTTAAGGCGCCTCGGTCCAGTGTGGGAGGTCTTTGGATCAAAGCTGACCTCTGGCAGACTTTTCCTCGGCCGCCTCCTACCCAGGAGATGGCAGTACACTGGGTAGTGCCCGCCTTGACTAGGGACTTCCGCTGACCAACCAGCGCCCTTGTTATTGGGAGCACGGGCTTGATCTGCCTTTAAATAGATCCACCGGTCCGGTGGCACCGCCCGAGGGCACGGCCTCGCCGCGTGTCACCGGAGCAGTCCTCTGTTCCGCCGGGTCCGAGAAATCGGGATAGCTCCACTGCCTGGTACAGTGGGGCGTGTGACAGGAAGCGTGCGGACATGACTGTCCCGCAAGGGTGCCGATAGCGTAAGCCCCGCTGCCGTGTACATGGTGTGTGTCTGCTTGTGTGTAGTGCAAATGTGAAAAATGTTCCCAGGTTGGGAGCGCAAAAATATAAAAAAACAAGCGATATGTCTGTCCTATTTTAAGTTTTCATCCACAAGAACACCTAAATATTTTACAACCTTAGCCCTATGAATGTTTACCCCATTTAAAGTAACTCGTATATCACCAACAACATTTCTACAGTAAATTTGAAAGTGTGATTTTTCAGGGTTGAGAGATAGCCGATTGGAGTGAAACCATAGTTCAATCTTAGGTAATACGTATGATATTTGATGTTGTAGAATTTCCTTGCTCTTAGAAGAAAATATAATGGCCGTATCATCTGCAAAATGATAAAATTTTGCTAAGTTCGAAACACGATAGAGGTCATTTACATAAATTATAAAGAGAAGGGGCCAAGTATCGATCCCTGCAGTACTCCCATTTTCATTTGCTTTATGTCAGATATTTTTTCCTTAATTTTTGTTGCTTGATGTCTGTTTGACAAGTATGAACAAAGAATTTGAAGATGTTTTCCCCGAACACCTAGAAATTCTACTTTTTGCAAAAGAATGTTACAACTAACGGTATCAAAAGCTTTTTTAAGGTCCAGGAATATTCCACACGAAATATGACCCCTTTCTAGAGATTTTGATACAGTATCATACAAATGTGCAATAGGCATGTAACTACTATGATTCTTTCTAAATCCAAATTGATGTGAGTACAGTATGTTGTTTTGCTCTAAGTAACTCACCAGATACTGGCGTATTATTTTTTCTAAAATTTTTGAAAAAATAGGAAGAAGAGATATTGGACGATAATTAGTAAATTGATCCCTTTCTCCAGATTTATAGATTGGTATTACTGTTGGAATTTTGAGCATGTCTGGAAAAATGGCTGATGATAAGCAAATATTGAAGAAGTGTGTTAACTCATTAACTCATCTTAAGATAAGCAACGGGAGCAACTCGTTTTTACTTCTCCAGCTTCAGGGATTTATTTATTACTGAGCCTCATCACTTAAGCTGGAGGAGGAAAACGAGACACATCTGAAAAGCCATAAAATGATATCAATATCATTGTTCTTATGAATTACATCCGTACAAACAATATAAGTGACGCGTGCACAACATGCTGTTGCCAGGTTTAAGACTAACTGTAAAGCTTTTGTAAGTTTTGGACTACATTATTACCACACCTATAGGAAAGGGTAGGTAGTAACAGTACGTTTGGACCGTCTAAGGCCAGCACAATATTTTCTCAAGCATAACTTAATCTGGGTTGAACGCAGGCAAGCAAAATAAAATGGTTTTGGTGTTAATCAAGCGAGCGTACTACTTACGACATACGTGTACAGATACACTTCCCTTCCATTCCACTTCACTTCACTTCACTTCAGTTGCCTTCCCTACACTACACTTCCCTTCACTTAACGATGCAGCCTGGCCATAAACTACATCGGCAGCAAGGGCACCCCACCCACACCCAGCATATATCGCAGCACACTGGTCGCTATAGTGTCCGCTGCTGTCCCTTCTCTTCGCCGTCCATGCCGTTCCTCGGACTTGGGAACGATAACTGGAAGACTACGAAGCCCAGCGCCCACAGCAGCAGCTGCTCCAGGCGGCTTCTATCTTGGAAACACACGTACACTTCCGACGTGCAGCTCCCCTTCATGCTCGTACAGCTGCGAACTCCAGAACTGATGTCTGCGTTTGACATTTTTGAATCATCGTTTCCACCATTTGATCCTCTGAAACACAGGTAGGTACATTTTAGTAAGCTTAATCGCCACATTTACTTTCAAGGTTTAATTACTGAATAATGATGTGATGCATATCTTATTAACTTTGTTTTTACCTGCTCTCATTGCTGAGAAAAAATGTAGCAAATTGTGAACGCATGCATCACTTTCTATCCTGTTAAGTGAATGGGCAACTTTGAAAATCTCTATTGCATGCCGAGTAAAGGGGATGATCGCTTATGGCCCGGCCCCCAGACACTCTCCCCCTAGGCGTTGCCCCTGGCTGCACCTATAGTTCTGATTTTATTAAAACATATTTGATATCTGGCTCGGCCCGTTAAAGCAAAGAAAATGTACGCGCTTATAATCGTTACTAGACATATGTTCTCGCGACTGTCAAAAAAGGAGAGCAGATCAATAGGTAATGCAATTGTACTCACCATCCCTCCTTGATGTCTCTCCTCCAGCCGAAGTTCAAAGCAATAGAAACACGGAAATGAATTCCACAGCGCGGTTCGGAGCAAGATAACCGACCCAGTTACACACACACCAGCGATAGAACGCGTCGTTCCGCCGAATTTCGAATACTCCTCCATGATTGGCTGCTCCGTCCATGACGTAACTCTTAACCACGTAAGCTCGTAATCGGACGATTTTCTGCCAGGTGCACGCACGAGGTCGCGCAATTGAATCGACAACCACCGTAATAAAACGAGAACGCGATAAAAACGGGCGTTTCTTATAGGAAAACGGTATGTCGGTAATATAAAGGCTTGTATGGGTACACAAAGATTTCCAGCATAAACAGAAGACTAAGGTTCTCATACCAATTATTTTACTTAGTGACAAAGGCGACAATACGAGGCAGGTTGTCATCTCAAGTATACTATTTCCTTTGAAGGCACGTAAGCGATCCAGGGGCTCGTAACGAAAGAGATTGAGAGGGATAAAATCATCTCAAACCTTATAAATATTGTTACCCCGCTTGTATTGTGCGTTGAATAATGACGAGGCTTCATCTAGTGAATGGAAGACCGTCCAGTTTCCGTCTGGCTGATTTTTCGGAAGTAAAATCGGTAGCTGGTATGGAAGCTGCTCTTAATTGTTCTACCTTTTAAAAGTCTGAAGAGCAATGAGGCTTATTTTTCATTTTCCCCACACTGTGACTGAACTGTCCGTGAGCGTGGCTGCCACTTAGACAACCATTTCCAAATCACTGGCTCTAATGGTGAAGCCGTAAACTCCTGACGACTACGATTTAAAAAAAGTTCATATATTGCATCATCGTCGATTTGGTTTACAGTGCATAGGCGTGCTCAGGAATTGCAACTAAGGGAGTTTCACGCATGTGCAAGTGTATTTTGATATACTAAGTGGAATGGATGGGACAGACATCTTGGCATACATTTGGTTCCAAGACCGAATCGAGGTTTCATCCATAGGCGGACCAAGGAGACAGCTTTATTCAAAATCCCACTGGTTTTGGCGTGGGCGGATAAAGGTAGGGCAATATGAAGATCGGCATTTAATTTTGAATTTTCACATAGTTGAAATATATGCCAATTTTTCATGAATTCTCCGTTGATGCGTACCAGTTTTCTGAAAATCAAACAGCAGGGCCAAGAGCTATGGAGAATCCAAATCGCAGTAAGCAGTAAAAAATGTAGACCTTGCACCGCTTCTGACAATATTTAAAATATTGTATGTTTTTCTTTCTCGGGACACAAATCGATCCTACATTGATCTTAAAATTCGGGCTGGCAGATTTTTAGATCTTGGGAGGCGGGGAGTGAATCCACCCCTCCCCCCGCTGACAGGAGTACTGGTAGAGCCTGACAGGAACAGGGTGAACAGACCGTAATTCGTGTGGCAGTGTCTTCCCCCTGACTCGGGCCGCGTCTGACGCCTGTGCGTGCGCTCAGGAGGAGGCATGGAGAGTCAGAAGTACTCGGCATTGTACCGTGGCCACACTACAGTCAGCAGCGGCTACACCCGGCACGTCATCCCCTGGCTGGTGAAGGAGGTCACCCGACAGGCGCGCGCCGAACAGGTCAGACGCAGCGCCAGCTTAATGGTGGCCACGTCCGGTCTATATGGACGCATGCGCGGGATTCTGGCCCGCTGAGATAGGTAGAGTGAAAGCTCCGCGGAGTTCTGATTGGTTGGTGTTAATTGCAGGCTACACTGTGCTCTTTCACATAACGTTTTTCGTTTCTATTTTAGGATGTTTTTAATTTTTTCGTTATCGAAAACAAGTTCACGCCATTGGAATGCATCGGGCAAGCTATGCTGCGCAAAAGAAAAGAAAAGAATTAAAAAGTGAATAAATAAAAAATCGTCCTTTGAAACGAAAACGTAGTTCAACAGTGAAAAGCTTTTCATAAAAGGAAAAAAACGAAACCTTCGTTTCTAGATGATTCTTTAGGAGTGTCGCGCAAGTGTTGAAATCATCACTAGAGTGGTCTTCGGAGGCGGGAGTGGCGAGCTATTGGTGTAGGGTGGTGTTATTAACCCGCGCAGTGGAGGGGTTCCTAAAGTGCTCCCCACCTATTTTTCCCTGGTGGCCGGACACCATTCTCAGCCTGGAAACGCTACTCGGCTACATCTGAGAGAATTCATGGGCGCGTTGATCGATGAAATAATTTTGAAAATCGGTAAATTAGTTTTTGACTTACAGGCCTTCAAAATAAGATTTTAAGACCGTCGCGATCGTGCAGCTGCACTAGTTAGCCTGCAGTGTAGACAGAGTGGTGACGTAATAACGTAATATGGTCGGGATTATATATCCAGGTCACCTCTCATGAAGGTCAAGGTGAAAGACCACAGGTCAAGGTCATTGATCCCAGTGTTTCAATCAGATGGCATTCTTCAGTATGACGTATGTTATGCCATGACTCCATGGTTAAGGCTCCTCATTGTTAAGGTCACAGTTCAAGGTCAAAGGTCTTTGTTCAAAGTCCAAGGTGATTAAGGTCAAACCATCATTTCCCGCACAAAGGCTGCTACAGTGCCAGTTATATTGTACATTATTGGGTATATGCCATATTGTTACGCCATAAATCAGTAACCTTGAATGACCTTGTCCTTAAAATTTCAGAGAACATTGTGTGAGACAGTTCCGTTATGTATTTAGTCCGCTTTCAGTGTACTTCCGGCGTTTTCGCATTATCCCGCGATTTGAATAGGTCTCAAGCGCGGCCGGGATTTGACACGTACTACCTCGTTGACCTTGAAGATATTGATCTAGGTCAGTGAAACTTGGTTATAACGGAGACCACCATCGCCGTAATACACTCCCAAACGGGTGTTGGGATCTCAGAGTGGGGAGGAGGTATTTACGACCCCCTCCACTGCGCGTTGAAGCCAGACCCCTCTCCACCGCGCGTGTTAAGTATTGACACCATAATTTTTATTTATTTTATTAGGGTCACTCCTAACAGGCACATTGGCCCAATTACAGGGAGTATTGGCGTGGGTGTTTAAGGATCCTCTCCACCGGGTAAGATCGGACACGGAAGGTGGTTTCTCTCCGTGGGGATTGAACCCACGTTAATCCATGCTATCTGATATTGATTTTGTGCACCAGGATGAATAGTAGTGGCATTTGGTGAGTGCATATATGGGAAATATCTAAAAGTGAGGGTAACATGGGTAGATACTGCTCTCAGATGGCATCTATGCTATGTTGATGATGTTGGGGATGTAATTACATCGCAGGTGCCTGAACTTCTGCATGCTGGGTGACAGGCGTATCCAGGGGGTTGGCAAAGTAAGAGCACTCCCCGCCCCCATGGACCCTTAGTGTCCCTTGAAAAGAATATATTGGCGCCCCCTTTCTCCTGAAAGGTTTCGAGTATCGGCACCCCGTTATAAGATTAGCGCGCTTGATAAGTTGCCTCGTCCAAAATTGGCGTCCATTGGTCCAAATGGCGCCCCTGACCGGCGCCCCCCCCCGATTGGAAATCCCGGATCCGCCCATGCTTGGGGAGCGCAGCAGGTGGCAGGTGGAGCAGCAGTCTAGTTCGAGGAAGGTGGGATGAAAGTAAGGCACCTGCCCTTGTTGAATTTTTACTGAATCCGCCCATGGTCCATGGGCGGCCATGCGGCTGCCGCGCTGCTTTTGCTATTCATATAGCTAAATTGCTCAATACAAATCTTAGTTTGGCATTGATATTTGTAAAAAATTCCCAGAAAGATACGGGATGAGAAAATAATAAAGAAAACGGAAAAACGAAAAAGCGTTGTTATAAAAGAAAAGCATCCTTAAAAAGTGCAAGACGAAAAAAGAAAAACTAACAAAGATGGGCGGTGTAGTTCGACTTTAAGGGGAATTTTGCACTTTTATAACATGATTTTAACTGAGAGAGCCAGGTTGTAGAGCATGCCGGAAAACCCGGTACTCAATATATCATTTGTCTTGAAGCTCAAAATTTCCGTGGAGAAAAACTAAAAACCTACCTGAAATGTACCTCAAATCTACCCCAGCTAGGCGGCCACAGCTGTCAGCTGTTGTTATGACGACAGCGCTGACGTCATGGTGAGTAATCAGTCAATTGAAGCCCTTGAGACCTATTGAATATGGTAGTAGGTTTGCCAGATCATAACGTCATCCACTGGTAGAGGTTTATTTTTCACCCTAGAGGAACATTTTAAAAATAAAAATATTGAGCTCATTGTACATTTTTCAGAGAAATCATGGACGCTTTCATGATTTTCGGCTAAAAATCCCCCTAATTACACTAAATTCCTGGAGCCCTCTAAGGTGCCACTAGAAAAGGTAAAACTGCACAGCGGAGATATTTAGGCAGGACGTTGCGTATGACTATTTTTATTATACCAGAGAAGGATTGTTAGGCGATTACCACTCCCATGCGTTTTGATAGGCCTAGCATGCGATTATTCTGACTCATAAACGTTCTGAACTCGACAGGTCTTAATTACAGTTCAATTGTGCACCAGCTAAACCTGGGTGGCGAGTACACACATACCTCCGCCGTCATTCCATTAGTAACAGGTGACTCAAGGGCCTTAGCACTACTTCGTGATGGGGTTTACTGCGAGTCTTATCGCTACTTAATGGAAGAGCTGCTGTCAGAAACGGAACTGGATCTAAACCAATTGTGGAGGCGGAGGGGGGGCAACCCAGGTAAAATAATAAAAAACAGTGTTTGTGAAGAAAATCAACCCAAATCGACTGAAAGTACATACCAATTGGCCACTCATGGCGGGGGGTAGGGGAAGTGAGGACTGACCAGATTGTCCTCCCCTTTGGTCCACCCGTGCTCACTATTGTTGATAGAATTTCATGGAATTCAGTCTTACGACGTTGTCACTCGCGTAATTCAAAGACCCAATGGTAAGAGCATATATACAAATCACCGCAACACCAAACCAAATGTGTAAAGCTACCTATACAAAGCATTCAAGATAGGGAGGCACTATAGCATATAGATTAAAGTCTAGGGACTAGACTTGCAACGTTCTGAATGTAGGAATGTTTGAATGTCAGAGAGAGAGAGAGAGAGAGAGAGAGAGAGAGAGAGAGAGAGAGAGAGAGAGAGAGAGAGAGAGAGAGAGAGAGAGAGAGAGAGAGAGAGAGAGAGAGAGAGAGAGAGAGAGAGAGAGAGAGAGAGAGAGAGAGAGAGAGAGAGAGAGAGAGAGAGAGTGAGCGTGAGCGTGAGCGTGAGCGTGAGCGTGAGCGTGAGCGTGAGCGTGAGCGTGAGCGTGAGCGTGAGCGTGAGCGTGAGAGAGAGAGAGAGAGAGAGAGAGAGAGAGAGAGAGAGAGAGAGAGAGAGAGAGGGGAGAGCGCGTTCCGATCAAGCTATGAGGTACGCCCAGGGACTAGAAGGGAAGTGTCCGCTTGCTTCGTGCTTTTTTGTTCTGCTCTGACTACGACATACAAATTGTGCCGGTGACGCAACACGTGGATTTATTGCATTGTTTAAGGTTCTGCCAAGGACTTTCAGACCTCATGACAAAATCCTGCTGACTTTTAAATCTTCTAACAAAAGAAACCAAACTAAACGCAACGAAAACAGGATAAGGTATTAGCAAGGACTGCTTATCTGTACCGTAAATGTGATGAGCTCCCGCTAAAAGTGCAATGGGAAATATCGATTTCGAGAATAGTTGCTCAAAAGAACTTCCTGGCTTGCTCCTGAACACTAATCTGGGGAAGGGGGTGGGGTGCAGACCCAGGGGTGGTCCCAGACACTAACCTGCGGGAGGAGCGCAGACCCAGGGGCGGTCCTAGACACTAACCTGGGGAGGAGCGCAGACCCAGGGGCGGTCCTAGACACTAACCTGCGGGAGGAGCGCAGACCCAGGGGCGGTCCTAGACACTAACCTGCGGGAGGAGCGCAGACCCAGGGGTGGTCCCAGACACTAACCTGGGGAGGAGCGCAGACCCAGGGGTGGTCCCAGACACTAACCTGGGGGAGGGCCTCAGACCCTGGGGCGGTCTTAGACACTAACCTGCGGGAGGGCCTCAGACCCAGGGGCGGTCTTAGACACTAACCTGCGGGAGGAGCGCAGACCCAGGGGCGGTCTTAGACACTAACCTGGGGGAGGGCCTCAGACCCTGGGGCGATCCTAGACACTAACCTGGGGGAGCGCAGACCCAAGGGTGGTCCCAGACTATCCTGGGGGGAGGGGGAGGTCAAGCAACCAAAATCCTGAAAACAGTGTGGTGTTGGGAGAACATTTGTGCAAAATGGGGCGTTTCGAGAGGACTAGGGAAGGGCATGACCCGGATTCCCCCACCCTTCTTTGGGGCTGAAAGGGCACGGACTGCAGTGTAGGAGCTCACCGGGAGCACAGAGCCCACAGTGGGAAATGGTAAGTTTGTGAGACCCAGTTAATGAAAGGGATGGGTCAGCGAGAAACTGACGGCGATAAACAGTGATTTAGAGATGAATACCAGAAAATGACCAGTGTTTACTGCGAGGATGACAACAGCCTGTGGTATAAATCTTGTGTTTAGTGGCGCTGAGACTGAACGGAGGGCGTACGTAGGAGAACGGGAAAAATAAAGCGCTCAGTGACCGGGATATTAATTGCGAAAAGAACCAAAGGAAGACCAAATCACCAGTACTGTTCGGATATGAGTTCTTGTGTGATTGAACTTATGCTTTTAATTAGTTTAAAGATGCCCCTATCATAGGCGGATCCAGGGGGCAAGGGGGCACGTGCCTCCCCGATCGACCCTCGGCGCCCCCTGAAAGGTCTACGGCACCCCCTGAAATGTCGCTTCCCACCCCCCCAAGATACGAAAGTCGGCGCTCACCGAAAGGATTTGGCGCCCACCTTATAGGTTTTGCCGGTCATAAGTGGCGCCCCCTGGTCCGGATGGCTCCCCCGGGAAGGTGCCCCATCCGATCGGCAATCCTGGATCCGCCTATGGCCCCTATTATTATGGGAAGTGATTCTCTTTGTCGAATTTGCGGTGTGACAACAAGATCTTAAGTTTCAAACCGATTTGAAATGAGTATTGGTGTAGAGAGTGCACTGGTGATGTGCCCCCGTCACGTCCCCCCGTCAGGTCACGCTGCAGCTTCAAGGCGGGTCGCTGGTGGTGGCGGCCCCCTCGGGCAGTGTGGTGGCCTCCCACCCGGTGCTGCAGCTGAGCCACTTCAGTCAAACGGTGGCCGACCCGCGCTGCTTCCTCTACTTCGTGAAGGCGGGCCGCGGCACCCACTCCATGTACCTATACCAGCTGCGCGACAAGGACATGGTGAGTACCCCGCCGACGTCCGCCGACGCCAGGGTGCGTGGCCGTGCCTCACGCAGCTGTGCATGATGCCGTCTGTCCCGGTCGATGTATGAATTTATGTGTGCTAATTTCTGTGCCAGCGCCATGACAATGACGATTGTAGGCCCAACCCACTGCAATACATCGCTGACGTTCATTAGTGCTATAACAAAGCCCTAGCTGGATGACATTGTTTTCCGAGGAGGGTAGTGAGCCCTCGACTTGGTGCGAAAAACGCGGCGCCACTTGCGATGGCTGCAACAAGGTAGGGGAGAAACAAAAGATGGAGTTTTTCCCCAAATTGATTTGTGTTATGTTCCCGGGCGTTTCTTATTATTTGTAACAAAGTTTTATGTGTGTAACAAAGTTTTATGTGGGAAACAAGAAAACTGAAAGGTTTCTGAAAGGTGCTTGGCAGGGAGAAGCCGGCAACGCCTCAACAAGTAGCTTTGACACAAAACGTTGGAATGACTCGGAACAAATTTCTGATATAAACATGGAATAAAATGTTGTCATTAACATGGTCTCTTTCCAGTTTAGGAGACATTCAAGGTGTTCTGTGAACTTAGATTAAATCATGCGAAGGCACAAATGCACACTATTTACGTAATAAACTAAAAAACATCACCGTGTAAACACAGATGACGATAAGACCAAACACATCGCACGGGCGTTGATTTGTTTCTGGCTAACGCTTCACTCATCTTTCTCATACTTACTTCTAATTTCTAAGGCCCAGTGAGGCTCTCAAGGTCATGTCTCTGGACTTGGCCGTCATTTTCTGCCTCGTCTTGTACCACACTAACTCCAACATGACAGAAACAATTGACAGACTCAAACCGACAGCAAGCAACGAGAACGCTGCTCCCAGGTCTTTGACCGTGAGACTGATCTCCACCACCAAATCTGCCCTGCTCTCGACCTCACCAGTCGCTTGCTTCGTCCACTGCTCTACTAGTCCTGCCTGGAGCAGGCGCGCCAATGCCTGGTTGAACACGCCCCTGAAGCAGGCGCCGCGCCTCAGCGGCCAGGCCAGGCCGGTTGGGAAGAAGCGTGCTTGCGACACGTACAGACGCTCCCTGTCAGCACGCTTGGCCGCCGTCTGCCGCACGATGGCTAGCTCGTCAATGTACACGGTGTGTGGCTGGAGAACTGGGTCCGGACCGGTGGTAGGGAAGGTGTAGTAGCTGATGCGGTCCGGAAGGCGACTGAGGACAGAGTCGGTGCCGCGGAAGCTGAAGAGATAGTCGTTCACCGCCACTTGCGGCAGGGATTTGACGCGAAGGCTGGAGCGGGCAAGCTGTTCTAGACTATCCACGGCAGGTGGGTACACGGGCACTGAGAGACGCGATGTCATGAGCGTGGTGTAGCATATGGTGATGGTGAGGCAGAAGGCGGACCAGGCCAGGACTACTCCGCGTGAGGCACTGCTTGTTGGCGCCAAGGTTACGGGCTGGTTAACGAGTGAACCACACAGGAACATCATGATCTTGGACTGACGGTTATAGGACCAGAAGCTTTGTGATATCCTCTTAACCTCGGCCCAGTTAGCGTTCTCCATGTCTGCTTGTAATATCCCCACTTCTTCTGTTTTTGTTTTCGTCGGTGAAGCGGTTCCAATGTCCATCTGTGTCATATTGCAAGCGCGAGTTTCATCCTCTCTTCTTACGTTCTCTAGGCAGCTCCCGGGCATCATGTCTGGTCGTTCTTTGCCACTACGGTCGCTGCACGTCTGCCTCTTCCCGCGGGAGCCTTCTTGAAACCCAGTAAACAAGGGCAGGACCACACTGGCCACGGCCAGGGCCAATAGAATCATCAGCCAAGTAGCAGTGTCGAACGGCGCTATGATAACCCACCAGCGCGGTAGCGGGGTGGCCGGATCATGAAGAACGATGATGGCTCGATCTGGAAGGGCTGGGTGTAGTCCACCGCGGTACCACGCTCCAGGGTGAGGGAGATGTCACCGATGGCGACGTCCGCTTCGCCCCTCACGATCATTCCGATGACGCCCGTCCACGATCCGTCGGCTGTGCGACTTCCGAACACCCCTTCAGACCGCTCCGGATGGACGAAGCTGACGCTGAAGTTGTAGGCACTGGCGATTGCCTTCATCATGTCCGTCTCGACGCCTGTCACTGGGCATTGGGTGTTCGGCGATGGCGAGGTACAGGAGCTGTCGAAGAGAGCGTAGTACGTACCTGCCGGTGCCGTGGTGGCTACGCGCAGATGGTGTCCTGAAAGTTTCACTCGCAGAGGCAGTAGCAAGCGAGTAGGTTGCCGCTGATGCCGAGAATCGAAGAGAAGGTGAGGCGTCGTTTGGTGGCGAAGACAGTCAAGCTCGAAGCCAGTTACCTTAACGAAGCCGCCGTCTTCTGGAAACATCACAGAAGTGGCCGCCTCGGTGTGGACAAAGCTTATTAGTTGATGGGCGTAGGATTGTTCCATGTTTTTAATTGTTTCTAGTATAACGATGAAGCTACAACGATGATGTCATCTGGGGAGTCCTGTACTATCAATTTGTGGGGAGGTATGTAGAACGCTTTCTTGTTCATTTAGGAGAAATAAGCAGATGGATTGTGAAGCTGGCTTGGGACCGTTTTTTCCTACCTTATGTCCTACAAAAAGCGATGAAAGCTCCGTGGTTTCAACCGAACGGCTTTGCTCATGCAGCGCGTCCCAGATGCTGTTTGGTATTACCTTTCTTGAAGTGTACTTGAACTCATTTCGAACGGCGATGGCTGTTACAATGAGGATGTCGTTGCCTGCTGAAATCTGTTTCAGTACATTTACAACAGGGCCAAGAGGTTGAACTGCAAAGCTCACCACAAACGGGTTAGTACTTGGTAGACAAACTGTGACCAATATGCATATAGAAAGCATCTCCCCGACACCAAATGGACTGCTACAGAGACACGGCCAAGTGCGATGCTGCCCCGTTCAGGGCGTTATGGGAACTGGCATCAGTTGCCGGGCTCCGCACCAACTCGACGCCAATGCCATCATTGAAATTATGCAATTGATTACGCCAGTCGGTGGGCCTGCGTCGTTAGCATTTTACCTGGGGTAATGTGCCAACAAAATGTCTGTCTTTCGTGATGAAATAGCCTGAAGTCGTGATCGATTATGGTTAACCTTTCCTGTTGATAGGCAATAGCACAGCAAATAAGGTCAATGTGGTGAGTTATGTGTGATTGGTTACTAATCTCGCCTATACCTGAGTACGCCTACAATATACGAAGACAAGCGTTGCGATAGTTGAGTGAGTGATATGGCAACGTTAAGATAACTACATGGGAGTCGTTGGTCCCTATTAGCAATATTCATTTTCAGGGGGTAACATAGGCTTGAGTCTGGTCGTGATGCCATTTGTGATGTCATGCCATTCCTGGAGCAGTGTTTTGAACCTCTTGCTCCTGCAGGTATGTCACTGGTAGCCTGTGTCCTGATGTGCGCACTGACTTGGAATACATTAAGCATTCTGTTTCTTTTTTAAAGGGTGAACACAAGCCTTCAATAAGTGAGAGGAGACCCCTACCATCAGTGAGGGCTAAATTAATGGTCTATTTATTTTCGTAGGCCCGCCCGAATCCTCGGGCACCACCCAAAGGCAGCCGACGCCCAACCTGCGGGTTTCGGAGGCGCGCAAGTTTAACAGACGTTTATAATTTTCACACAAAATTGTTCTTTTGTTCACTATTTCTGCTGTGACATTCATGCTTATTTGGCTCCCGTTCCTTCTTTTCCGTGGCTTAATGTACTGTGCAGTTCCAAAACCTTGCGGAGAACCTCAACAACGCTTGAGAAAACCCAGCGCCGTGCTGGGGACTCGAACCCCAGACCTCTCACTCCATAAACTGGAACGCCATCGCATGGGCTGTGTCCGAAAATGTGGTTGAAAATGCGGTTCAAATGAAAGCTGTTATCACTATTTTTATCAGCACCAAATTTATAACTTTCACCTGTCAACAGAGGACGACGACGGACACAGATTGTCTTCCCGTCCCCTGCTGGCGGCACCACGGACCCACCCGGTGCTCACTCTCCTCCTTCCTATATGTCTCTGATCCACACCTGTCTACATGCCCTTGTAAATGTCTAAATGTGTGAAATACACGTGTATGACTTCAAATGTGCCAGGCTACCACCTAGCTTTGCATTGCCGACCTGGCGGAGGGGGTTCAGAGGCGATGAGCGGTGGAGTCCTCAAAGCTATGCTAAATCAAGATACGTGTAACTTTTCGAGGTGCTTTCACGAGAAGCCTATGCGTCCAAGCTATGTAATATTTTTGTTTCAATGATGCTGAGAACTTATCAATCCTTGCATTATTTCTAATAAGCACGAATGGAAAATCTGCATTTTTTGTTTTAATGCGTTTTATCTATATTTGCATGTTTTCGTACTAATACATACCTTATTCGCGGGAGGCGAAAAACCACCGTCAACACTTTGCACTATAGTTCAACGATCTGGCCAGTAACTTTTTTCGGAGAGGGCGCAGGAAATAAAAATTTTAAAATAAAAACCCCAATATTCCTCCAGTGTTAAGAAACGAGCCAGTTCCTCCTTTCATACACCCGAAAAAAACTTCAGCTCTGTGAAGGGAATCCCCTATTCTGCCTTGCAGGGTCTTTTCGAAGGTGCATCAGATGTTGAGGAAATCCAAACTTGACAAGTTAAGGGTAATTTACCGGAACAAAAAGAACCACATATTCTAGAATAGCGCCTAAAGCATGTCTTTTACGCATTAGGTATCGGAAAAATGCTTCCAAACTTGGTAAAGATTTATTGTTGAAGATAGGTACAGGGATTTTCTGGCGCCCTGATGACGCCACAACATGGCGGCTTGTGACCAGGGGCTGGTGCTAAACGGGTGCGGGATGTTTGCGGCCATGACGTGTGATGCCTCGGTATGCCGTCGTGACGAAAGCATACGGACAGGTGGAGTTCCCAGCTTTGAGCCGTGCACACTGATACATTGTTGTGCCATGTAAACAATCTAACTTTCACTGGATATATAGATCTATACGAGTCTGCCAACTGGATTTGTTTGCCCATCTATTGTATTTATAGATATATTTTTCAAATGTATATTCAGTATTTTTTTTAAATTACGGTGGTCACTAATATTTTGGTGAGGCCGTGCCGCAGTTGCCTCATACTAGGAGCCACCACTGCTAACCTGACACCCACATCAGTAATCAGGGATAGGTGGTACACTGACACAGGGCACCTGCTCGCTAAGACCAGCGTACTGGAAATGTGTGTATTTTACTGTTACACACGAGTGTGTAGTAAATATTGTCATTGTTATTGCTACGAACAAGGATGCATAACAGCTAAAGGGCTCCGAAAATTTGCTTTGGTTTGTCGACTGTGGCCGGCGAGGGTTGCGGAAACTAGGAAGTAAAAGTCTTTCTGGGAAGTGGAGGCAAGCTCCTTGCCAGGTTTGGAAGGTGGTCAATAGCCAGAGCCGGATGGTCCGCTCCTTAAGTCCGGTGCTCCGCTTCTTGCAGACTCTCCAAATGGCGGTCAAGTAGTGGTAGTGGTTCGCACTAGTGTTCACGGGTCTGCCCCCTCCCCCCAAAGAAGATGGAGCTTGAGAGAGATGTTATTTTCTCACTAAGAAAACCCGAAAGGAGATTGGATGAATGCTTTTGTGACTTTGTTTGCATATCCTACAATAAAACTGCTAGTTTTATGCAGTATGCAGATAAGCACTAGTTTGTCTTACTTGAAACTTGTTTCAAAAGCACAGTAAAAAAAGACAATGTTTTGGGGCAGCGCTTTATAGTGCCTTAAAATAAGAAGTAGCGATAGCGGAGTACTGGGTAGCGATTTCGCGATAAAAAGACACTAGTTGCCGTAGCGGTGTCAGCCAACTGAGGTAGCGGAGCAGCGGAAGCGGTTTCAACAATTTGGTAACGACGCTCACCTAATGACAGGTGTGTAAACATCCCAGTGTAGGGGGGGCGCCACCAGGACGTGTGGCGTCGGTACTTGAGTTCGTAAAGGAGGGGGATGGAAGGGAGCTCAACCCGCTTTGCTGGCCCGTTCTTGCCTGTGCCCCCTTCCCTGAACACTGCGCAATACGCGGACAGCAGAGGAACCCACTGCAGCAGTTTCGGTGTACTTAATCTGCAACTTAACGTTGCACATGCTCATATGCGCTGCCGAAGCCGATCTTTGTCATATAAGAAGAGATGAAATTAAGATGATGATCAGGAACACTTAACACTGGAGATATCTGGGCAGAGTTACTGCTCGTCCCCGTAATGCCTACCGCACGAGCTGTTGAGAAACAGGTGTTTGAATCCGGTCCCGTCCGTCTCACCACCATGTGCTCGCTCTGAACCGCCAGCTGGATAGCGAGGAATGCATTAGATCGCAAAGGCGACAAAAGATACCATCGCAACGGCCCCAAAAGGCGCAAATACCTGTCGCAGCAGGGGAGGCTCGGCGTCAGGCCGGGCCGGACCTGCCACGGCATCTGATCGGAATGCGGGCAGATTATGTGCGGGTCGGCCGGATCTCTGGATCCGGCTGCACTAATCTCCGGCGTTGTAAAAGAAGGGAACATGGAACCCACCCTGGCGTGTCACCGCTTTACAGGTGAATGCTGGGAACCGGCAGGAAAGAAGCTTTTCAGCAAATGGAAAATGTCATGTTTAGCGGTGATTTTAAGGGAACGCTTACTAGGTGCGGGTTGATGGAGGCGAGGGTGGTGGCCTTAGAACATGTGTACATGCACCGCTGATAATCGGGCCAATAAGGCCGATGTTTCGTCTGGAAATTTGGTGTGCTGAATCGAACTCAGTTGAAATGGGAACTTCTGTAATATCTGAATAGAGCGAAACGAACTCCAGTAAACTCGTATTGTCTAGAGGATGTTGGTTTTGGAGGGACGTGTTTTTCGTGATGAGGCTAATGCTTGCCTGTTGAAGATGGCGGCGCCGAGCAATCCCGTGGAAAGAACAGTTACAAACGGGGAAAGTAAGATTACTTCAACGGCTTTAGATGCTGGGTTGAAAAGATGAGCACCGTGACATGTCCTACCGTGAAACTTGGAAAGAAACCTTTGCTAGTTTAATAAGCAGTTTCCCTAAGTCCGTCACCTGTCCTTGTTTCGAGCAGTGGAGAGACGTTGGACTACGCATTGCATACGGGCACCAGGCATGTGTTGTTTTCATTACTCGGCGGCAGCCCCACTGTTGCAATGACCAGAACAGACTCGGACAAAAACACTGGCGTCAGACTTCTGGACTGTGGAAAACCAGAGCGGACACAAAGCGGACAAGTCGAAATGGTCGCGCCCCCTGGAATTGGCTTGTTTAGTTTGCTGCTCCACAAAATTACCATCGATGCCGAGGAGTGGTACCAATCATCGAGACAGCCTCCGAGCATTGCAGCGTTTCTTTGGCTAAAAGAAGTCTGGAGCCTAGCTCTTCAGAGGGGCTGGCGAGGATTGTTTTCTGTGAAGAGGGGTGCGTGGCTCCGTGGATAGAGGGTGCATCTACTGAGTCCCGCGTCCCGCGGTAAGACCCTGCGGGTTCTCTGAGTGCAAGGCTTTATAACCTGAGCAGCTGGTGGGCCGTTAAACCACAACAATTATTGTTAACATAAACCTGAGCGCAATGCGACTGCGTAGCCCTAATCTGGCATTGCCCTCTATTTTTGTGGTGGTCGATCTGCCCTAATCTGGCATTGCCCTCTATTTTTGTGGCGGTCAATCTGCCCTTATCTGGCATTGTCCTCTATCTTGTGGCGGTCGCAGTCAGGGGCGGACGCAGAACCGAGTTTGGGGGGCAAACCCATGTTTGCCTCTCCTCCTGGGGGGGGCGTGCGATTTGGGCGCTCGACAGACCTAGCATAAACTATCTCTCCAAGCACATGCTCGCTCTCCTGGGGGGAGGGGGTGGTGGGGGGTTGCTCGACAGACCTAGTGTAAACACATTTTTTCACAAATTTATCCGGTGTTTTTTTTTTGGGGGGGCAAAAGATAGTTCCCCTCCGGTGCTTTGGGGGAGGGGGTCATGGCCGGAATGGCCCCCCTGCGTCCGCCAATGGTCGCAGTACCCTAGTCTGTCATTTTCCACTATCCTGTGATGGTCTCCGATCCTAGTCTGTCATTGCCGTCTATCTTGTGGCGGTCGCGCTGCCCTAGTCTGGCTTTGCCCTCTTCCCTGGATTGGTCGCGCTGCCATAGTCTGTCGTCCTCCATCCTGTAGTGGTCGCGGTGCCCTTGTCTGTCATTGTCCTCTATCCTGTAGTGGTCGCGCTGTCCTAGTCTGTCATTGTTCTCTATCCTGTAGTGGTCGCGCTGTCCTAGTCTGTCATTGTTCTCTATCCTGTGATGGCCCCCTACCCGTAGTCTGTCATTGTCCTCTTCCCTGTAGTGGTCGTGCTGTCCTAGTCTGCTGTCCTTGTCCTCTATCCTGTAGTGGACGCGGTGCCCTAGTCTGTTGTCGTTGTCCTCTATCCTGTAGTGGTCGCGCTGCCCTAGTCTGTCGTCCTCTATCCTGTAGTGGTCGCGCTGTCCTAGTCTGTCATTGTCCTCTATCCTGTAGTGGTCGCGCTGTCCTAGTCTGTCATTGTTCTCTATCCTGTAGTGGTCGCGCTGTCCTAGTGTGTCATTGTTCTCTATCCTGTGATGGCCCCCTACCCGTAGTCTGTCATTGTCCTCTTCCCTGTAGTGGTCGTGCTGTCCTAGTCTGCTGTCCTTGTCCTCTATCCTGTAGTGGACGCGGTGCCCTAGTCTGTTGTCGTTGTCCTCTATCCTGTAGTGGTCGCGCTGCCCTAGTCTGTTGTCGTTGTCCTCTCTCCTGTGAAGGCTGCGCGGCTGCCAGAATTGGCGCCGCGATTCCTGTAACCAGCCCCCTGTCTCCCGTTACAAGACAATACTGCGTCGCATTATTTGACCACGCGCGCTTTTTTGGCACGGCGGGTACACTCAGAGGCAAGTTGTGACACGGAGCAGAAATCCACACCATAGTGTCAACGACATTCACGCAAAACATTGCGCCATCTTAAATCTGCTGTCTTGCCAAGAATCTGTAATGTCGGCTTTCAGCTTTCTTTTTCATTTGTTGTTACCAACGGAAGTGCTCCACCGAGAGGTTAACTCACTAGCTAACATAGCTTAAATATTTGTACAGTAAAAACGTGAGATAAAAACTACGGCTGTTAATGATGAAAAGAGGTAGCAGCAACACACAATAACACAAATGTTGGCTCTCAAATTTGGGAGCTTATAGCTTGGGAGAGCTGAGAAAAATATGCGCGAAACAATAGCTACGGGTAAAATGAACAGCTAAGCAGTAGCAAACAATCCGAAATAAGAGCAAAAAGAGTGTATCAGGTACACGATCACAATCTTGCCACGTTATTAATCACGTGATGGTGATAGGTGCTGAAACCATCCACGAAAAACTCGGCTTCCACAGTTCGGGTACCGCGCGTGGGCGCGCGGAATTTTGTTGTTGTTGCGCGGAATCATTTCGTCAGCCGAGGTGTTCGGCAGAACAAGCACACTGTGCTCTGTTTACTCGTCCAGTGGTAGGTGGAGTTAGTTTTGACTGTGGGTTGATTAGGCGGGTACGTGTGAGGGAAAATCTTCTAAATTTGGAGCGCCTTGCAGTGTAGGAAAAACGTTTCAGAGCAGAACAGCCGATAAGACAACCTAAGACATTGTCAAGTGACAAGTTCTAACACTATGTATGGAGGACCTGAGACCTCGTGGCCATTTGTCGATGTCTTTATTTCACAGGCAATTTCTGAAGTCGTTGGTGATGGAAAACAGCCTCTCATCTGTAATATACTTTTCGTTTGTTTGCTTGCTGTTTTGTTTTATTAATAGAGCTGAGGTGTGCGCTGACCGGAGATGCATTGGCGAATCGCGATTACCGGGACCACTGATACTAAAACAACGTCCCGATGGAGACGGGGAGTAGCTGCCTGAGGCGATCACGGGACCAGGGCTGATACAACCGTGAACCGTGAATCTCTGAGCGGGTACTGTGGTCTCTGAGAACTGTGAATCTCTGAGCAGGGACTGTGGTCTCTGGGAACCGTGAATCTCTCAGCGGATACTGTGGTCGCTGGGAACCGTGAATCTCTGAGCGAGTACTGTAGTCTCTAGGAACTGTAAATCTCCGAGCGGGTACTGTGGTCTCTGTGAACCGTGAGTTTCTGAGGGGCTGCTGTGGTCTCTGTGAACCGTGAATCTCTGAGGGGGTGCTGTGGTCTCTGGGTACCGTGAATCTTTGAGCGAGTGCAGTGATCTCTGAGAACCGTGAATATCTGAACGAGTACTGTGGTCTCTGGGAACCGTGAATCTCTGAGGGGGTGCTGTGGTCTCTGGGTACCGTGAATCTCTAAGGGGGTGCTGTGGTCTCTGGGTACCGTGAATCTTTGAGCGAGTGCAGTGATCTCTGAGAACCGTGAATATCTGAACGAGTACTGTGGTCTCTGGGAACCGTGAATCTCTGAGGGGGTGCTGTGGTCTCGGGGTACCGTGAATCTCTGAGGGGGTGCTGTGGTCTCTGGGTACCATGAATCTTTGAATGAGTACTGTGGTCTCTGGGAACGGGCTCCGTTGCTTAATGCATTAATCGATCTCTGCATTACTTCCCCGCCGCACATGTAGACAGATTTCACCGGCCTGTTCCCCGTATGTACCTCACATATTCATTTCATGAAGCAACGTCTTTATAAGCAGCAGAAATGTGCTTCTCAACAACTAGCGTATGGTAACGTTTTCTTTTGATTTCACTCCTGGAGGACATTGTGTGTCGCTTTAAGCGATTACCAGGCCATTGCGTTGGCGTTTGGGTAGAGCTTCTGCCACACCCGTGTCGGCTCCGAGCTCGGCTTCCGACGAATGTGCTCAGGCCCTCCGGCGCTATTATTGTTGATCAGTTGCTTGCTCCGGGAGAGAGCATCCTCTGGAAATGCCTATAGCTTCTGTTTATAACCTATATGTGCTGACTTTAAACGTAAACAGCGTGTTTTACATGGGGTCTTATGCGATGTGGATACCTTTGTTTCATTATTTCTCCTGTCCTGCTGGCATAGCTAAATGTCCAGCGCTTGGTTATTTATCGCTTACATCGTCTAAACTTGACGTAGCTGAGTTCATTTAGGCATAACACACCCACTTACATTCATATATTAAAACTTGCCAAGTTCCTTCGAGTTTCTCAGGCCATATTGTACCCACTTACATTCATATATTGAAACTTGCCAAGTTCCTTCGAGTTTCTCAAGCCATATTGTCCACAGTAATGGCTGAAGAATCCTGAAGACCATAGACACTGAAAGGCTGCTTGGTTTGTTGCTGTTAATTCGTTGACTGTAGCAAAAAACCTCCGCAGATATGAGTGGAGCATTGCCGACCCAGCTTGAGGTCCGCAGACATATAGTGACATCGCTGAACAAGCGAACCTAGAGGGCGGCACAGCAATCATCACCTTCGTCCGTCTGCAACGTTAGACACGTGGCCTCCTCGGGAGAGTGAGGTTGGGAGGGGGTGAATTTCGATTGTTTTCAGGTTTGTTAGACATGCAGGTGAGAACCTGCTTACATATTGGGACGTATGCAGGGGAGCACACCTTCATCATTGTATTATGCATGCATAGTTACCGCCTACTATTTAAGTCAGAGGGATACTAGGTAGGTGTTTCGTGCATTTAGGCATGACCTTATGCCTTCGGCTTTATGTTTTTCGTAATATTTGGCTGTTCGTTGTTCACTTGTACTTTTAGGTGTATTTTTCAAACAAGGTCACCTCACTTCAACTTTTGAGCTCCATAAGAGCTACATTTCTTAGTTGATTGATTTGAAACTTCCTACACTTCATGACCCCACTAGGGTCTACAAGGTGTTTGTCCGGTATTCTTCGATTTCGTGACCTGAGGTCAGGTCATGAGGCGACCTCTCCCATTGAAAAAGCATGGGGAAAGCTGTCTTATGATCTAAAAGTCGTAAAAATGATTTCAAATGATCAAAATGCTCAGAACAGCGTTCTTGGACACCCTTCCATTGATTCCAGGGGTCATATTTGCCTTTTGACCTCTCCGAGGTCATCCAAGGTCACCAGGGGTCAAAAACAGTATTTTGACAATAAATTTTTACCTAATTAAGCTGGAGCGCTGAATCAAACACCATCGTGTATGTCTTGTCACTGGCTTTCATTTGATATACGGCAAGGCCACTTTCTGACCTTTCGTGACCTTAGGTCATATGAGGTCACAAGGGGACCTCTGGAGGTCAAACCACTGGTGGGAGGTCGCTACGTTCCACATAGCGGAAAAAGGTCTGCCATACTCCTATCAAATTTAGTTGACCAGGTCTTAATAACTCTAATGGCACAAGAGTTGTGCCGAATTTTCTTAAGCATTGCATATTTGAGTGAAAATAGCCTATCGTTACCTAACTTGACCTCTGGAGGTCAAACCATTGACCTGAGCGCTTAAACATGTGAAGTGATTTCTTACTGAATTCACGCGAGCTTTCTAATGTACTTTGCAGATTTGCGCTAACCCCCATATTTTCGGAGTTAGAGAGGGGGCATCGATGGCCCCCGGTGGGGTGAAGGTGGCGCCGGACCCCGGTGGGGCACGGGTTAATGCATAGCTACGAGCCAGAAAGGGTTTGCAAAGTGCTCAGGGGGTCCAAGAGTGAGGGTATGTCAAACATTTATGGCACTTAATTATCCATAACTCGGTGTTTGTTTATCTGCATGGATCCAAACTTGGTGTGCAAGAAAAACGTGTGCCGTTAGTTTTGCTGTATTGGTTAACCCAACCCCGGACCAGATTGCGCGCGCTAAAATGTATGGAAAAGGGGTGAGCGATTACACTGAGGAATGTTCTTTCACGCTGAGGAATCTTCACCCCCTGGTAAGTTGCCCCCCCTCCCAATTGGCAATCCTGGACCCTTCTATGTTATGTTTGCTGGTACATAGGCGGATACAGGATTGCCAATGTGGGGCGCCATTTTTGGCCAGCAAAGCCTATCAGGTGGGCGCCAAATTCTGTCGGTGGGCGCCGATTTTCGCATCCTGTGGGAAGTGACATTTCAGGGGGCGCCGTGACCGTTTCAGGGGGCGCCGAGGGTCGATGATGGGTGGGACATCTGCCCCCTTCTCCCTGGATCCGCCTATGTGCCGGTATGCCGTCGCCTTTCGTGTTGCTACCTGCCAAGAGGCAATGGTACCGCAGGCCTGGGGCGACGCATCAGGAATGCTGCGTGCAGCAGGCGGCCACGCCACTTGTGGATCTATATGGATCGCGCCAGCTTTGTTGCTAGCCGGATCTAGGCCCGTCGCGAAATGTGCATTACTGGGCCGATGTAGGCCGACGGGGCGCGTGATTTCGCCACTGTCTCGATGTTAATCCCTACCGCGTCAAATGTCAGGAATGATGCCATCGGCACCGTGTGGATATGCAACCTGATGTGATATACATAAGCATCGTCACAGGAAAAAAGTGAGAGGACCCGACAAACTTCAACCTGATGCTGATAACAAATTTTCCACGTTAGCACCAAAAACTGTTTGAATTGGGCTCCTCGCTGCCTTCTGCAGCGGCTGATTATAAAAATTTCCGGTTACCTCCCATTTTGGCGGAGATCAGGAAATTCTTGGCCAAAAGTGGGGCCCAGACCCCCTTTTCCGGCGCTTATGGTGATTTATATATTTAAAAAGTAAAACTCGCACCAGAAATTGTTCAATACGATTTTTTGTAATACTTAAAGCTGTAATACACTTACACTTCAGTGTACGTCATAGGTGCAGAAACTTTTTCCAGGTTGGGGGGGGCAAAAGTTATCTCCGCTGGTGGGGTCAAATATGCTTCTGTCTATCAATTGATTTGTTCACAGGAAAGGTCTGGAATCGGCTCAAAGTGGGGGAGGGGATCCCTTTGAGTCCGAAAGTTGGGGTCAGTCGTCCCCCTGCCCCCCGTACCTGAGCCTGTGATCTATGGGTGTAACGTGTGTACGTGCAATGTGCAAGCTTACAATCGAATAGATCTATACGTTGTACACTGGGGTGCCACTACGGATCTTTGGCCGTGTGTGTCCAGGGGCGCAGCCAGAGCTTTCGTATGGGGGGGCACACCAACTTTGAGGGGCACCCCGGGAAAAAGGGCACTTTTTAACGTAACCTAAAAAACTTACTATATCTTTGTTTATATAATTTTTTGGGCATCTTTGGTTCAATAAAAATGCAAAGAAATCATTTGAAAACTCGATTAAAACCGAAAAAAGGAACGAAATATCACCAAAATGTCATGGAAGTAGCCAAAACACTACTTTTTTGGATAGATTTAAGGGCAGCCAACTCACGCAAGTACTTAACATCAGAGAAATCAGCGGAGCATGTGATATCTGTTACAATGTGCAGGTTAAGGCATATTGGAGTCGAAAATTTTTCTGTTATGCCCACTGGTTTTGTCGTGACGAGTGAGCCCTAGCTGAATGCGGATTAAGTTCCTTGCCTCCCACAATCGCCGTAGGACGAGGAGTAGTATAGTGTCTTTGGAAGAACACATTTTTGCTGCCGGAAAAATTTGGGAGATACATTTTGAACGCGTTTATTAAGTTCCATATTCGCAAGGCTCGGTCCCAGTTAAGAGTAAATAAAAGGTGAACAGGCCGGTGGTTTGGATGGGGATGGTGTGACAGGGCTAAAAATTGTGAAAACTATTTCTTCATCTAAATTAATTAGTAGAAATCCTGGTTTAGGGGACTGTGCTCTGAGCTCAGGGGCACATGCCTTTTTATCATTCCTTCCCAGAATCCACCAGTATAATAAGCAATTTATATAACCAGGGGTGCCTAGGTATCACAAGCCGTTTTAGAGATTCCTCATTCCCCGTTAGCTCCGTTTTACAAGGGGAGTTTCCATTGGGTTCTTATTCCCAATCTATTCAAGACCAGCTCTGGGGCCCCCAAGTGTGGATCAGAGGCCTCCAGAGCAACTTCCCCCATCCCCCCAGATGTGCCTCCAGGGAATAGACTAGCTCAGTGACCCCGCCCCAAGATGATGGGAGTTGGCCTTGTGTTCTTATTATCTATCTATTCAAGATCATCTCAGGGGTCCCTGATGTAGATCAGGGCCACAGAGCAGCTCATGCTTCACCCAGGGACTAGACTAGCTCATTGGTCCCAGAGATGAGGTCATGAGACTAGCTCAATGGGCCACAGATAGACTCATGGGGCCTTAAACCAGTTCAAGAAGCCCCAGAACAGTTTAAGGCGCCAGATCACTTCAGGGGGCCTCAAGCCAACTTAAGGGGCTCTCACAAGCTCAGCGCACGGACCAGCTCAGGGTACCCTCAGAACCTAGATCCGCTCTTGGGCCCCAGATCAGCTCTTGGGGCCCCAGATCAGTTCAGGGGCCTCAAGTCAGGTCAGGGGGCAAGATCAAGTCAGGGGCACTAATTCAGCTCAGGAATCCCTCACCAGCTCGGGGCCCAAGCAGTTCAAAAGCCCCAGAGCTGCTCAGGGGACACCAGATCGGCCCATAGGGCACCAGATCAGCCTAGGGGACAAACAATCAAATCAGTGGTCCCCGACCAGCTCGGGGCCCAGATCAGTTCGGGAATACCAGATCAAGTCAGGAGGCACTTAATCAGCTCAGGAGCCCCATACCATCTCAGGGACCCTCACCAACCCCTGTGGGCCCAGCTCAGCTCAAGGCCTGGGAGCTGCTCAGGAAATCACGTAATTAACCTAGGAGGCCCGGGTCAGCTTAAAGGGCATAATATTATCCATGGGGCACCAGACTAGCTCAGAGGGAATAAGATGGGCTCAGGAGACACACTGATGACTCAGCAGGCTCCAGATCGACTCAGGGGCATTAGTTAAGTTCAGGAGGCAGTATATCTGCTCAGGGTGCACCAGATCGATCAGCACAGGGGGCATGTTCAAGTCAGGGGCACTAAATCAGCTCAGGGATCCCTCACCAGCTCCGGGCCCAATCAGTTCAAAAGCCCCAGAGGTGCTCAGGGGACAACAGATGCCCATAGGGCACCAGATCAGCTCCGGCGACAAACAATCAGATCAGTGGTCCCCGACTAGCTTGGGAATACCAGATCAAGTCAGGAGGCACTTAATCAGCTCATAAGCCCATACCATCTCAGGGGCCCTCATCAGCCTCTGTGGGCCCAGCTCAGCTCAGGGCTTTAGATCTGCTCATGAAATCACGTAAGGAGGCCCAGATCAGCTGAAAGGGCACCAGATTTCTCAGGGGGGCATCATATGGGCTCAGGAGGCACCAGATCGACTAAGGGGCATTAGTGCGGCTCAGGTGGCACCAGATCGATCCGCTCGGGGTCCAGATCAGCTCCCAGCCCCCAGACTATGGCAGGAGCCTAAATCAGCTCAGGGAGCAACATAACAGCTCAGGGGACACAAGGTGGACTCAGGGCCCACCAAACCAGTTTAGGGGGGGAACCAGACCATCTAAGGAGACATCAATAATCAGTTGAGGGGGCACCTAATCAGCTGAAGAGGCACCATATTGACTTAGGATATAGAATCAACTTGGGGAGGCATGATATCAGCTCGGGGGCCCGAATCAGCTCAAGGGGCACTAAATCAGCTATCAGGGCACCAAACAAGCTCGGAAGCATTAGACTAACTCAGAGAGCATTATATAGGTTCAGGAGGCACAATTATTTGCTCAGTGGGGCACTCGATTGACTCAGGGGCACCAGATCAGCTTAGAGGGCAAGTAATCAGCTCAAGGGGCCACGAGATGAGCTCAAGGAGCACCAGATTGGCTTCACCCGTACGATTATTGGCGACGATGATGCAATAGGTAGACACATACTAGGTGCCCATACTCTTCCCGGGTGCTTGGAAAGGCGACAAAATGCCCTAGCTGACCGAGAAAGGTATAAAGTTGGCCAAAAATAGTTTCAATCGCTACATGCAGTCCAGTTAAATCTAGGTTCAACGGCTAGGGCTCTAAATTTCGAGCGGTACGGCCCAAATTGGGTACACCACCTGGCAATCAAAAGGGCACCCTGGCAGTGATGGGGGCACGTGCCCCCTGTGCCTTCCTGGCTGCACCCCTGGACAGTAGATAAACTCCGGGAGGCATTAAATAAGCTCAGGGGGCCCGGATCAGCTCAAGGGGCACTAAAACAGCTAAAAGTACACCAGGCAAGCTCGGAGGCATCAAACTAACCCAGAGAGTATTTTATAGGTTCAGAAGGCACACTTATTTTCTCAGGAGGGCACCAGATTGACTACGAGGGCACCAGATCAGCTCAGAGGGCACATGATCAGCTCCAGGGGGCACCAGATGAGCTCCGCCCGTACGATTATTGGCGACGATGAGGCATTATCTGGAAACGGATTACGTGCCTATGCTCTTCCCGGGTGCTTGGAAAGGCGACAGAATGCTTTAGCTGACCAAAAAGGCACTTAATTGTTAAACAATAGTTGAAATCGCTAAATGTGGCCTAGTTCCATCTAGGTTCAACGGCGTAGGGCACTAAATTTCGAGCGGCACGGCCCAAAGGGGGTACACCACCTGGCAATCAAAAGGGCACCCGGCACCGATGGGGGCACGTGCCCCCTGTGACCCCTGGACGGTAGATAAACTCCGGGAGGCATTAAATAAGTTCAGGGGCCCGGATTAGCTCAAGGGGCAATAAAACAGCTAATCGGGCAGCAGGCAAGCTCGGAGGCATCAGACTAACTTAGAGAGCATTACAGGTTCAGAAGGCACAATTATTTATTCAGGGGAGGGGGGGCACCAGATTGACTACGAGGGCATCAGATCAGCTCAGAAGGCACATGATCATCTCCAGGGGGCACCAGATGAGCTCCACCCGTACGATTATTGACGACGATGAGGCATTATCTGGAAACGGATTACGTGCCTATACTCTTCCCGGGTGCTTGGAAAGGCGACAGAATGCTTTAGCTGACCAAAAAGGCACTTAATTGTTAAACAATAGTTGAAATCGCAAAATGTGGCCTAGTTCCATCTAGGTTCAACGGCGTAGGGCACTAAATTTCGAGCGGCACGGCCCAAAGGGGGTACACCACCTGGCAATCAAAAGGGCACCCGGCACCGATGGGGGCACGTGCCCCCTGTGACCCCTGGCTGCGGCCATGGACAGTAGATAAACTACGGGAGGCATTAGATAAGTTCAGGGGGCCCGGATCAGCTCAAGGGGCACTAAAACAGCTAATAGGGCACCAGGCAAGCTCGGAGGCATGAGACTAACTCAGAGAGCATTATATAGATTCAGAAGGCACAATTATTTTCTCAGGGGGGGGCACCAGATTGACTACGAGGGCATCAGATCAGCTCAGAAGGCACATGATCAGCTCCAAGGTTCAAGACCAGCGCTCAGGGGGCACCAGATGAGCTCAAGGGGCACCAGTTTAGCTCTGCCCATACGATTATTGGCGACGATGAGGCATTATTTGGAAACGGATTACGTGCCTATACTCTTCCTGGGTGCTTGGAAAGGCGACAGAATGCCCTAACTGACCAAAAAGGCACTTAATTGTCAAACAATAGTTCAAATCGCTAAATGCAGTCTAGTTCCATCTAGGCTCAACGACGTAGGGCACTAAATTTCGAGCGGCACGGCCAAAAAAGGGCACACAACCTGGCAATCAAAAGGGCACCCCGGCACCGATGGGGGGGCACGTGCCCCCTGTGCCCCCCTGGCTGCGCCACTGTGTGTGTCAGACCTGAGTTCTGGTCTTAGTTGGATCCTTATCGCACGTGTAGAAGCAGCAGGAACATTGTGTAACTTGCCAGTGCTGAAACCAAGAGCGAGCCCGAATCCGATTAGTTTTTTTGTTCTAAAGGAACGTTTCCTGTCAACGACAATTTGTACGCACTATGAAGCAGTCTCAGGAAAGTGACGTCATGCTCAAGCGTCACTGCACGTGCTGCGCGGACATATTTTTCTTAATTGGACATCTTTAAAACCCACGTGCTAAACAGGACTTTAGTACCTTCGGTTATAAATACGTATAGCCTCCTTTATTAACTTGTTTTGATTGTGCAATGTTTTAATCATAGACATGGGTGGAGAATATGCCCCGGCCACCCCCGGCGCGGCCGGGGTAACTTTTGGAGGCCTTGTTAATGCTGCAGAAGCTCAAAATTTACGGTTAATATGGTCAGATTTTACAATAAATAGAAGATGCATTTACAAACAATATGTACCTACATAATACCTATTGATGGATGCATTTTAATTTTAGCTAATATTATCTTGCTTCCCTGCACCTACTTAACCGTTCCCATATTTCCACAGCTACCTGACAGAGACAAGAAGGAGTAACGAGTGTCTGGTGTTTTGAGACGTCCTACCTATCACGAATCCATTTTTCTTTATAGGTCACATCCTTCCCCTACATTCAGTAAAGATGAAGCGGCAAAAAACTTTGGAGGCATTCTTTTTAAGCAAGCATCGAAGAGAAAGGTGAGGAATTACGTTTATTAAATAATACAAATGTCGAAAACTAAACGTTCTTGGGTGGGGGACGTCAGTGGAAGCAAATGGATTTTCATAAAAGGTTTGTACTGAGGATGATTTGATATAATTTATGATGACATTATTCATAATAGTCTGCACGGCTGCCTGCCAAGGACTTAGGGCAGGGGCGGTCATTTTAAGTTTTCTATCATAACTCACGTACATTGTTCCATGTTTTATCAGTTTGTGTAGATGATAACATTTTCCATTTTATTCACAACATCCAGATGGAGTGTTTTAGTTGGCAGCCCATTTGGTCTCTTCCTTTCTATTTCATTTTCATCCGCCTTTTTCCAGTTTGTCAGTCCAGTCAACCTCCTCTACCACCACGTCTGGAGTACATTGAAAAGTGCATACATTGAGCTGCATTGAAAACTGTGACTCATTGCCCATTTTAGATAAACTACAATAATAATTTAATGCAGGCTTTGATAGCATGATATAAACAAGAAATCACGCTATATTTAATACTTAATGTCTGGTATTTACTCCGGGATTTATTTTGTTCAGAAGGCTTTTTCGATTTGATCTTAACTACATGTGAATGCACATCTTCAAAAGTCCATCCAGCCGTATGACCCTGGCAGTTGGTGCGTCCTTAAACCCCAACAAAAGCCCACCCAGGTTTCAGCTGAAACTAAGGCCATTGTGATATTATCCGACGTTGCCTGTTCACTTAGTTGTAAAATAACTCTCTTATCAACATTTGTTTATTCTGCAGGAAACATTCGATCAGCCGTTCCCCAGATGGGTATCCCAGCACCAACATCAACATCAAGTCAACACACACCAGAGGACGTCCCTCTTCCTCGTCATCGTTCCGATATATTTTGTTCATGCCATTTACCGTGTCCCTTTCCAGGAAAACCTTTTGCGGCCATTCACTGTCTCAAAAAATCATACAAGCTGTTATTGAAAATGAAACGATATTCTGTGTTTCGTCTTTACTTTTTTGTCTGTTTTGTGCTCTTTTACTTTTCAATGGACCACTGTGGACCTCCACAGCTGACCTTAGCAATAGGCATGGCAGTTTGTGCGGGGAAACTGTCCATTTTATTATTCCTCTGGAGTATGTAGGTACACTGGACGCATGCCAGGTACGCTGGCGAATCCAGGGGGCAGAATGGGCTTAGCCTTCCTAAAAAAATGTGGGGGACTAACAATACAAATTAGCGCCCGCCCCCCCTCTCTCCCGGTCGACGACACAAAACCCAAGACCACGTCAACACCACTTCACAACCCCCCCCACCCCCGTGGACACAATAAAGGCCACGCCAACGTAGTTTCCCACCCCATGTACCCCCCGGTCGACGAGCCCTGGTTAATTTTTTTGCCCCCCCCACAAACAGGTGCGCTGGATCCGCCACTGGCCAGGCATCGGCCGCCGGCCGGGGTAACTTTCAGAACAATTCTCCACCCATGATCATAGATGTCTACTATAACTAGAGGGGACATAAAAAACTAGAGAGGACATCCTGTATAAAACGGCAATACCCTGACGTCCGAATTGGAAATTTGATTAGTATAAATCGTGGCCAGCATAATTTGAGAATCATGATGATTGCAACTAGAGCTTCGTGATGTAGTACTCGCAGGAGCGGACGCAGACCCGAGTTTTTTTGGTGTGGGGGCAAACCCATGTCTGCCTTTTCTCCTATGGGGGGGGTGGGTCGTGCAATTCGGTTGCTCGACTGACCTAGTATAATTTACATCTCCAAGTACATGATCGCTTTCTTGGGGGGGGACGAATATTTTTTTGCTTTACAGACCTAGTGTAAACATCTTTTTTTAAATTCCGGCGTTTGGGGGCAAAATATAATTTGCCCCCCTCCAGCACTGGGGGGCATGACCAGTGGCGGATCTAGCCGGTTGGTTTGGGAGGGGCAAACCAAAGTCGAAAAGCAAAAAAAAAAACGTTGTGCAGTGAAAAATTGCGCTACAATATGCCTTTTCGGTAGGATTTTGGGAACTGGAGACGAAAAGAAAAGAAAAAAACGTCACGGGGTGAAAAATATGGGCTCAAGATACATTTTTTCCTATCCAAGCCAGGGGGCGGACATGAGATACTTCTCTAGAATTCTGGGGGTTTTGAAGGTTCAATTTCTGGTTCTAACAGTTTTTTAGCAGCAAAATTTAACATGTAATTCCAATGGGACTGTTTGGAGGGGTTTGGGGCATGGGCCAGTGGGAAAATGTAAGTGGTGCTTAAGTGTATATTTTTTATTTTTGGTATGTAAAATTGATCAGGCTATCTTCTGGGTGCAGTTTTTAGTCTCTAAAGCGCTTTTATAACAAGAAAAATCCACGATAAACTTCATGCTAATTCCTTCATAATTCTGTTTCAAACGTTTCAATTACCAAATCAAAACGCTGCATTCTACCTTATGCTAGCCAAATCAAAGTTATCTTGAACAAAACCCTTCAAAATACTACCATATCCTCAACGTGCTGCCAAATCAGGCAGTCAGCTGGCTGTCATGTCCGAACCGTATCTATGGGAACCGTGATCCAAGCCCCAATATTTACACTGAACTTCTCTAATTCTGTTTGAAGTTGAGAGTTGAAGCACCAAAATTTTGCTTACAAGCTAAAAAGGAGTCGGGGGAAAAAGGAGGTCGATCGCTTTGGGGGGCAAAAACATAGTTTTGCCCCGAGCTTTTCCGTTTGGGGGGCAATTGCCTTTTTGCCCCCCCTGGATCCGCCACTGGGCATGGCCGGAATGGCCCCATTCCTGTGTCTGCCAATGAGTACTCGACTTAATAGCTTTCGCAGAGAGTCATTGGGAGGATACTTGGCAAATTGGATAGTAGTTATTTCGTTGCTTTAACTTTTTAACGTAGATCAAAACGAGCAGCTTGCTACCGTGGAGTGCACTACATAAGCTTTCTGTTCGCCCCGGTGATAACGAAAGCCAATGATTTGGGCTTTGGTTGTATATCTTTGATAACATTCCTCACATACCCCTAAAAGCACTTCAGCACCAAAAAGGGCAAGTGTAAGCTTCTCAGTTTTTACCTCATTTTATCCTTTCCTGTGCTGTTTTTCGCGGGTTAAAACTGACAAGTACAAAAAACCTTCTGCGAGAAAAAGGTTCAACTCTGTCCTAAACACTTTAGAATATAGAGTTTACTAATGGTTCGTAAACTCGATGCCACAGAAGTGGGCATCAATCTTTCTGAGTGGTACTGTAGACCTCATGACTGAGCCAGCCATGGTGTGTAAGGAGCTTCAGTGGAGTTTACACCAATCGAAAGGTTCATGTCCTATTTAGCTCGAAATGATGTACATGACAATATGACTAAAATGGTAGTTTGTCATATATTGTATATGCATTTCATCCAATACTAATACATAAAGGTAAAAGATGACGTGGAATCTCAACCAAGGCGTTGGAGCATGATGCCGCCGACAAAGCGCCGTACCACCTCGCTGCCATATCCGCCCCGTGCAAATCGTGACGTTTTGGGAACATGTCTCTGAAGTACACTCGCGGCTTCCCCGTACTTCAATGGCGGAAGTTCTTAGCTCTGAAAGTTTATCGGTTATGTCAAAGATCTGTTGATATCGCCTTCAGTAGCACCGGACAATGTGCGACAAAACCCAGCTCTTTCTAGAATATAAGCCGGAACATCATCCCCATCACTGGGGTTTACGGGCGCGTCGACATCTGTGGTCATGTTGTGCTTCCGATAAGCTGGACGGAGTCACGAAAATGCCCAACGTTTTATCGCGGTGGTCTGAAGGCTGCTCCTGCTTTCACCCCAGTATTTTTGTTTTAACACGCGTCCCGCGGGGGGGTGAAATTTGCCCTCCTCCTGTTTTTCCCAAGGTTCTGCAAAAACAAAGAGACACAGAAAAACGAAACTTACAGCACCTTATCCATGATAAATTTTACGCATCTGACCAAATTTTTAGGTTAGGTCATGTCAGGTCCAGAAGCTATCCAAGGTCAAGCGACCCGACCACAAAACCTAAAATCACAAGTTTGAAGCGGCGCCTAAGGAGCATCAGTCAACCAATCAGTTTGAAACTTTCACAACATGATGACGACATTAGGGTCTACAAATCTGGTATCTCGGAATATTTATATTGTTGACCTAAGGTGCGCTCAATTTTTGGTCACCCCCATTATAAGTCTATGGTGAAAAATAGAAAGGGCTCGTTTTCAGTAAATACTGGATAGATAGAGGTGAAAATCCTCAAACCGTGTATTCTTACCACGATCTTGACCATAAAGTTGAGTTTTTGACCATCTGACCTTTCAAAGGTCGTGTCAGGTCATAGGAGCATACAGTGATTGTTTTTCCAAAAACTTCTCACTGAATTGTGATAAAGCTCCTATTTTGCTTGCATTGTGCTTATATTGACACGGGAGTCGATTGATATGCAACATGACCATACCAGGTTACCCTGTGACCCTGACTTAGCTCTATGCCAGATCATTTTCACAATTTGACCTAGCAAGCTCATATGATACATAATTCGATTCACCACGATGAGAGGAATCCAATGATGCATAAATATTTGCTCTAGCTCTGCAGAGTAAAAATCTAGAGGGGAAGCGTACACTTCCCTTTTGTAAGCCTATGGAAACTTCTTTGATCTATGCTGACCTCAATATGGACCTTAAATAAAAATACTTCGTA
The DNA here is from genome assembly GCA_034440635.1 of Lepas anatifera. Taxonomy (NCBI): domain Eukaryota; kingdom Metazoa; phylum Arthropoda; class Thecostraca; family Lepadidae; genus Lepas; species Lepas anatifera. The sequence continues at coordinate 653,547 of JAOTON010000652.1, read as the reverse complement.
TAATTTCTCTTCGCCTCGTCAAGACCTTTCGAACGCCGTCCGCAATTTTCTTTAGCTGTCCTGGGAAATGAGATACGGAGGGGGGCGAAATATGCCCCCCCAGCGGGCCGCGTCATGTCACGAACCCCAGCGGGGCGCGTGTTAAGCGGCAGTTGCTGCCATTTCGTGAGTTACTGAAGCCGGAGATCTGGTGTTCGGACAAGTTGGCCTCACTGATCGGAATTGGTTACGTCAGTGCCTCTGCCTCATGTCTGAAGTTCAAAATCCCACCGGCATCCTGAGCATGCGCCCAATTAAGACGTTTGTCAATACTGGCGAATACCTGCTCGATCCGGTTTGAATTGTGCACGCGCACTGCAGCGTGCAGGACTTCTCTCCTGTCGTCCAGCCGCGGCCGTACTTTGGCGGTGTCATAGCGGCCAGCGCAGGCGTAAACTCCGTGCAGTCTCAGTTATGCAACCAGCAGCGGTGATGTAACACAAAGTCCCGAATCACCACCGTACATCACACTAATCGGCATGGTTCCCGGGAATAATGCTGTGTGTCATCATAGCGGTCGCCAGAACCGGCCTGGATGCGGTCTCTGGTTCCTCTTTGCAAGGTCGGAAAGAGCCTGGCGGAGCCGTGAAGTAACAGTGCACATTGGAGCAGTACCGACGAGATGACCACTGGACGTGACTGCGTTGGGCAGAGGTCGCCCAAAAAAAATTAGTCGCTTCAGGTGCTATTTTCTTTTTAAGGAGGAAAAGAGACATTTCATAACAAATGGACAAGTCGGATGCAAGGGGATGAGGTGGCTTAGTGGATAGCACCCTTGTCTTTTAACCCACGCCCCACCGGGGGTCCGGCGCCACCTTCGCCCCACTGGGGGGCATCGATGGCCCCCCCTCTAACTCCGAAAATATGGGCGTTAGCGCAAATCTGCAAAGTGCAATAGAAAGCTCGCGTGAATTCAGTAAGAAATTACTTCGCATATTTTAGTGCTCAGGTCAATGGTTTGACCTCCAGAGGTCAAATTAGGTCAAGATCGGCTATTTTCACTCAAATATGCAATGATTAAGCAAACTGGGCATAACTCTTATGTCATTAGAGCTATTGAGGCCTGGTAAAGTACATTTGATAGCAAATTGCCAGTACTTTTTCCGCTATGTGGAACGTAAAGACCTCCCGCCAGTGGTTTGACCGCCAGAGGTCACCTCGTGACCTAATATGACCTGAGGTCACGAAAGGTCAGAAAGTGACCTTGCTGTATATCAAATGAAAGCCAGTGACAAGACAAACACGATGGTGTTTGTTTCACCGCTCTAGCTCAATTAGGTCAAAAGTTATTGTTAAAATACTGTTTTTGACCTCTGGTGACCTTGGATGACCTTGGAAAAGTCAAAGGGCAAATATGACCCCTGGGATCCGTGAAGGAGTGTCCAAAAACGTTGTTCTGAGCAGTCTGAGTATTTGCAATCATTTTTGTGGCTTTTATATCATGAAACAGCTTTTCCCCATGCTTTTCCAATGGGAGAGGTCGCCTCGTGACCTGACCTCAGGGCACGAAATCGAAAAATCCCGGATATACACCTTGTAGACCCTGGAGGGGTTATGAAGTGTAGGAAGTTTCAAATCGATCGACTTTGAAATGTAGCTCTTACAGAGCTCTAAAGGTGAAGTGAGGTGACCTTGGTTGACCTCGTCTGTTGACCTGACCTTGGGTGACCCGGGATAAAAAATTTCAGGGATGATGGGAAAATGATGCAGTGAGAGGTAGAGCCCTCAACCGCGGCGCTGCGCCTCGTCGTTTTTCTGCTATCCCGGAAAAACCTTAGGGGGGCCATCGATGGCCCCCCTCCGGTGGGGCGAGGGTTAAGCCACCGGTCCCGGGTTCAAGTGCCCGGCGGAGCCTCTAAATAAGTCGATCTGATCCCCAAAATCCCTTCCAACAGGATGAGAGTTGGCGACGCCGTATGACCCTGGCAGTTGGTGCGTCGTTAAACCCCAACCATTATAAATCGGATGCACCCTCATCTCTAGAATCCTGGGTAAATATTTTAAGGATAATAAGTTATATTATTCTAATTATTATAGTTATAATAATAATAATAATAATGATACAAATAGTTATAATAATGGTAATTATTATTATTATTATTATTATTATTATTATTATTATCATCAGCCACCTCTACAGAAAAGAGCCCGTTCCGACGATTGCCATTCTGCCGGGGATTTCCAATGCAGGAGCGATGACCCGTACCTGAGTCCGGTCATCGATATCGAAAATCCCGTTGCCGCAATTAGTAGAACTCGGTGGTTGATTAAGTGATATGAATATATTCGATCAAGAGATTATTAAACCTGTTTTCACTGGTGCCATTGGAATTTTTCGGAGTTAAGATCATGATCTGGCCTGATGATATGACCCGAGGTAACATAAACTTACAATTACCTATTGAGAGAGGCAGCTCAAATCCAGCAGGCGATTTGAGCTTTGCCCAAATTTGCCCAAATGTTTTTCTGATGGCTATCTTTCTATGTTCAGGCAGAATGATCCCTTCTTATAAGATCCTTCCATTAGCACATGTTGAACAGAAGCCACAGCAGCGCCAACTACCTCTTGTCTGTGTAATATTAGTCTCATTTCATGTTTCATTTCCGCCTTTTGTTTTAATATCCCTCCCCATCTCTAGCTCCCTTGCTCTTACTAGTAAATAGAATTTCCCAAGTCGGAACATTTGTCAAAGGCTTTCCTCAACAAGATCTCGTTGACACCTGTTATTTTTCAATTTTGCAGAATGGTGAAACACGGTTTTGGCATCTGCGAATAACAAGTACCTACAACTCAAGTCATCGACGCACACTGATAGCGCATTAAAAAACCGGACATGAGACTCAAGATGCATCTTCTTCACCACAAAAAAATCATATGAAAAAGAATAGAAGGCGATAACATAAATACTACCCTGAAAATCATTGAAACGCCCATGAAGAAACCACAATGATCCGCATTTCAGGCGTTCGGCTCCTGGTTTTGTTTTGGGAAAACCAGTCACCAGCTGTGGTCGCTTGTGGCTGTACATTGTGTGAAAGTATTTGGCTACCATGATGTCTAGCATAGTGTTAGTATATTAAACGAAAACTGGTACCACAATGCAATTCTAGTTTGTTTGTTTAAGAAACTTTGAGGTACCCGCTCTTCAACTGTCCTGGGCCTGAGCCTGTCCTGTTCTGTCTAGTTATCGCTCAATAAAACAATTCATCGACAGACGATGATTTCCCCCTGCCCCGTCAACAATCGTCGGAAAAAGTCAGACCCCTCCCCTTCGCCAGCATGAGTAAAAAATACCAGACCCTCTCCCCCTTCAGTTGCTGGCGTGTGACTAAACCATAACTACACCTTTTTAGTTTGAGATTAAAAACGATGAAAACCAAATTAGAGAATCTGAATTTCAAATTAAAAAAACTTAAAGTCCAATTACATGAAACCAGAAGTCCAGTTAAAAAAACCTGAACAGCAAATTGAAAAGGTTCAATATAAAAAAGAGGACCCGTGATCCATAAGTCTAAAAAATGTTGATAGGTTTTGGAGTGCTGCGGCGAATGCGGTGAATAGTGTCAGTCTAAGGAAACAATAAGCTCTTTTTGGCTTAGGCTGTCCCGCGGCCGTTTGGCTTAGGCTGTCCCTAACAAAATTGATCAAAAAAATCAATGATAGGTAATCGTTAAACGTGGTAAACCTACCCTTGAAATATTGGAAGCATACAGTGCTGCAATCAAGTAGGGTTGGCAAAATACCGGTAAAAACTAGGTTTATGGCAGCCAGTGGCATAAACTGGTAAATACCGGTATTTACCAGGAAAAAGTCGCAAAAACTGGCAAAAAGTGGCAAAAACCTTTAAACTGACAATGATAGACCAGAAAGGCATTTAAAGGCCATAGGTCAGGTGTAAATGTGAAACAAATGATGGCATTGACATGGACTCCGGTCAAGACTGGTGTGTAAGTAGGTATTTTTATTTTCTAGGCATCATGGTTCTGAATGCTATGAATGACCGGCTTATACCCAATAAAGCGCTGGAAAAATGTCGAAATTCCAAAAAGAGTAAATTCTACTACGTAGACACCAGGTCTTTGTCACTGAAAACGTGGAAAGCTAAAATTCAGCCTGGTTCCAAATATTTTCGAATCTTACCTTTCTTCTTCTTCACTGACATACACTGACGGTCCAATGTCTGAATATGCATGCGCTTTGGGCCTTTAATACATTTGTGTTCATTATTATGAAGGTAACCTGATTATTCCTCTCATTTTTAAGATAACAGTTCGTCGATTTTGCTAACTGAGCAAACAGAACTGTGGCATTTCTGAATTGTACACTTAAACCCTCCCCAGGTAGTAGGCGTTCAGAAACCGATGATTTAATGGCATTTGATATTCAGGCAAAGTGTTTTACTTTCTCTGCTGTAAAACTCAATTCTAAACAAGCCAGAGTTTTTGAATTGCCTGCTTGACACGGCATGTCGAGTTCTTTTGGGTTCTTATGCTGTAGATTATGCGAATCTGAGGAGACAATTAGGCATGTGTTAATATTATCGACAATCCCCTGGTCAGGATTCCTTGTCAACTATACTAGATTGGGAAAGTATGGGTTTACCCTCTACCACCAACCAAGTATTTGTATGTACCTATCATATTTTGTATTGTGACATGGGGACTCCAAAAGAAAAAGGCAGCAGAGGCCAGATGGGCCCTTGAAATCATTTCCCAATTATTTGCAGGGTTATACTGCGTCAATGTGAGTAATTTCACTGTACTGCTCTAGCCCCGGTGGGAAAGGGGTGTTTGAATACCTCTCGGGCTTTTCCAACGGTGACGGAAGGCGCAAGGCGCTGCCGTACTAGGCATCACTTATTCTAGATCAAATAGGCAACTCTCCTGAACATTATGATTTTGGGTCATCTCAGGTCAGGTTACCAGGCCAGGTCATGTCACCTCACCTCATAAAATGTTTAACAATTTAAGTCAGGATGTATTTATCTGAAACGTATCACATAATGGACCCACCTGGGGCTAGAAAATATATTCCGGGATTTTTTATATGGCAGATCTAAGGTCAGATACGAGTCATGCATATCCATTGGAAGTGCACGGAGAAAATCAAAATGGTCGAAAAATGACTATTTCTGAAGATACCTACGGCTTAAAATTACTTATTATATTGGAATGGTAGTATCACTCGGTTTGCTGAAATGAGAATAATTGAATATCGCTTGAATATTGGCTCCAACTTGACCCAGTCAGATGCTAGAGTCAAAAAGTTTTCTCAAAACTTTAATTTTTGACCATCATGACCTCAGCATTAACCTGAGCAAAATAAGTTTTTTTCTGAGCAAAAGAAGTTACTGACATAGTATCCTCAACATTTTTCTTTGGCTATTCAGCGCTTTCGAATTTTTTCCTCTACCCCGTCGAGGAGCCGAGTTCGGGTGGGGTGTTTAACACGCGCATTGACGGGGGAGGGGGCAGGTACTCGCCCCATTGGGGTTTTCGGGGACATAATAAAAACGGCGGGGCGCAGCGCCGTCATGCTTGGTGTATCTTTTGCCTGATCATTTCTCAACTTTAGTCAAAAGTTTAAGGTTAGGTCATCTCAGCTCAGGTCACCAGTGTAGGTCAGGTGACCTAACATAAAAAGTTTAAGATAGCATAAGTCAGAACAAGTTAAGCTTATCCTATTGAAACTCATATCACTTAATGGCCCACCGAGCTCTATAAAAGGAATTCCCGTATTTTTATATTGATGACCTAAGGTCAGGTACGAGCCATGACCTATCCATTGGAAGTGCATGAGCAAAATTGTTTAAACCGAATAACTCAGTAATAAATGGTGGTAGAGCTTTTATTAAAATAACACGCAGAAGCGAGTAGAAAATCCAACTTGTTCAGTTACGGCTCCCCACCCAGCGCCCTGGGATTTGGAACTGGGATTTGAAGGTGGATCTGAGGTGCAATGGGGCGGGTATTAATAATTCTTATGGGCAATTGAAACTTCTGACTGCGAAGGGGACGCTTAGAAATGAAATTACAAGACTCAATGGAAATACGTAAGTACTTCCATAGCGTCTTCCTAGAAGCTATCGTCTTGCAGCTATCATTTTATTTTCTTCTTACGAGCGCCAGGTGATCAGTAACTTTCATCACGTACGATACTCTGCTATTTTGACTGAGATCAGGAATTTGTTCACCAAAAAGTGGGTCCGACGCCTGGTGAAATAAAAGAAAATGTAGCTTCAGCTTAGTTTCCTTAGTCAAAGCTCCGTATCCCTAGATCCGTGCCTGTTATCTAATGTGTGCAGAACTTGATACGAGCAACATGTCGCGCAAATACATTATCGACACATTATACATATTATGGGATTAGTTTGAAGTCAATTGCGGTATCGTAATAGCACTGAAAAGTAACTCCAAATAAGCCTTTAACGATTCTGAGACCTACGCTATAAGATTTCAATATATATGTAAATCATTTTCTTAGTTCTTTCTGCGTCTTTCCAGCGAGAATTCGAGAAAGACAGCCAAGCGATGAGGAACCCCTATGATGCCGAACAGCGCCGCTGCACCGTTCAAAACGGAGTAGAAGTCTAGCGTCGATCTAAAGTAAAGACCTTTTTAGGCATAAGGACATAAAATACACGTATATGTTGTATTATCAATAATGATTACATACGTTTTTTATTCTTAACAAATGTTGCAAAAAGTGGCAGAAACTGGCCAAAAACTAGTTTATGCCAGCCGGTTTTTACCATGGCAAATACCGGTAAAAACCACCAAGTGGCAAAAGTCTGCCAACCCTGCAATCAAGCAGTCCTGGATAAAATAATTTCACATGCCTACTGATCTCATAGTGGCCTGTTGGTCACGGGCCCTCCTTTTTGCTCTTGAACTTTTTCTTAATTTACTGCTCGGGTTTTTTAATGAGACTTAGGTTTCTTGAATTGGAGTTCAGTTTAAGTTGAAGCTCAGGTTTTTTCAGTTTGGTGTTCATCTTTTTAAACTAAACTAAAAAGGTGTAGTGTCTAGACTTATGTGCCATTGTTTGAAGAAAGCCCCCCAAAATAGTGAGTTTTAAGACTAAACATATCAAATCTGGGGTTTTTGCCTTTGGGACCGATATATCAGTTCAAATCTCATGTCATGCCACATTCCTTTAAGCAAACTAGGGTGCAGCTATTCGAGGATGCAAGAGAAAATTATGTTGGTGAGAAGGTAGGTGACATGGTAATTTCAATGCATGATTGGACATCTTATTACGTCACAAAGTGTAGGATATGGCGTGCCGATCTCTTCGTCATCTCACTCTGTACTTTAAAAGTGTCATTTCATTTTGGTTAGCGCTTGCTTAGGGATGAGCTTGGACGCGGTCTATACTAATGCCAGAGATGACACGAGCGGTACTTATGACGAAAACCGAGCCGCGACGGGCGGAAACCAGAGGTCGCTCCTTATGCAATGGTGAGTGTCCTGGCGCGGGCAATCCGCCGTGAACCCCAGATGACGCAACGACTGTGGAATTTTGGCACCAATGAAAATAGAGCCCGGTACCAGACCGGGCCGTATCCTGTGAAATATTGTTAACATTTTATGCAATTCTGGAGTAATATGTAGTGGTGCATGCGCCGCGCAGTGCCACCAGCAGCATAGTAATTATTAAACAACAAACTTAAACTTAGGTAATAGTTGAGTGTTTACACTTGGAATGAACAGACCTCTTTTGTTACGACAGTGAGCCTGGCAAGAAATTCAGGCGCCGGTGACAGATTAGACGGCAATGGTGGTATGGTGTTCATAAACATTACCAACTAATGTAAAATATATATGTTAAAATAAAGGGACATGCTTTTACATAGGACCTTCGGTCTTCTTAGTGGGATTATCATGACATGATTTCGATCACTGCATCCAAACTGACCACTTGTTTAGATGTATTCTACTGCCTCTTGTTGGCTGGTGTGCAATTTCGTGCTATGGTTTAAATTAAGTGGCATGATCATATCATTAATTATTTCAACAAACTCAATAATTTATAATTAACCTCAGAAGGCAGAATCCTGCATAAACGTGGAAGGATGCGTTCCGCTCGCAATAACGAGGCTCACAAGAAAACAAATGTAACTAGTGGAATCTTGGAAGGCAGTTGATAATGCGACGAAATGAGGTCAATTTTCAGGCGATCGTGATTTATAAGTGCGCCCATACGACTGGCTGCCCGTGAACAAACGCGTCACTGTTACTGTTAAAGCAAGCAGAATTCCTCCGGAACAGGCGGCATCGTCTCCTTATGCCTAGAAAAACCGTCACCTTGGATTTTTATTTGATTTATTCTCACTGGTGAGTGAATCTTGCTAATTATTCGAATGTTTGCTCAATGTCCGCTTAATGATTCCAGAAGGTTTGCGAACATCCAAATTGGGGTTGTGGGTGTAGGATTGATGATCCATTTCCCCAACGATATAAGTGGGGCTTATCGCAACCGAAGGAAAGCTTGAGCTAGGAGAGCCTCCATATTGCTGCTGATTATAATCTACCAAAACAACATGTCCTGTGCTAAGATGCGCATTTTTTTATTTTTGACATGATCTGAGACTTCACCTTCTTCTCCAGCTCCAATAAACAGGCATCATTGAACAGCTTAATGAAGGGTAGGGAACGTAGTCGTTAAGAGTTAAGAGTCGTAGGAGCTAGTCACCTGGGTCTTTGAGCTGGATAGTGAAAAACCGAACCCATAAACCAGTTTTTAAGCCGAAAAATGGAAAGTTTTTAAATCTACATGTTTTATGCTGTCTAAAAACGCTTCAGATGCGAAATCGGTCCCGGCATTTTTGCCGTCTGATATTCACATACCAAACCCACTTTATGAACTCATGCTTCCCTCTGGTATCAGTGTCGCACATTTCACAAACACATCAACCCATTGCAGAATATCCCTTGCCTGTACCAGTCATTCTCCTTCACTCTGGCAGCACGCACATATAAGCCACCATCAATGTCCTCACCGCGACCCATGCAGGATTTACAGTCGACCCCTCCCCACCGGCGCTTTGACCCGGTCAGCAGTGCCAGCGTGACCCCTCTCACCTTTGTGCCCGCAGGCATGCGGCTGCCGGCGAATGGCAGCCGCTGATTGGTGGATGCGCGTTCACGTGTTCTGCGAGAAATTCAGCAGACATTTTTAATGAAAGTGGTCGTCGGTCGAAATATGAGCACAGACATTTGTTAGGAATATATTAACCACAAATTTCGAATCATATTTGTTTATCTATCGGCTTGATTGTTTGCTTATGTATGCACGTTTTTTTTTTGGGTACAGGCTGCCGAGTTTGTTGAAGGCAGGAGCTTCTAGGCGTGCTTCTGGAAGGTGTAAGGGAATGGGGCCCAGTCCGAAAGAAGATGAGGGTAAGGGGAGGGGGCAGCGTTTGCGGCATAAAACTGATAACCGTCTGAGAGAAAATAACCCGACTGAAACACTTCCGCATGACAGTATCCTATAGAGTTGAGTGTGTTCTGCACTGCTGGGTTTGGATGTCCAAAAAGGGCACGGAACTTCAGTCGGGTCTCAAAACACTGCCAATGTTATAGCACTATTCACCTTTCTGAGGCCATACTTCGAACACTAGAACTACATATATTGCGATACCCAAAACCATAGGCGGTAGAACATCTTCGTCTAGGGATCAGGGGCGGATCCAGCTGGTTGGTTCGGGAAGACTGGGGAAAAAACCTGTGGCAGTCTCGGGCTCTAAGAATAAGAAAAGAACGTTGAGGTTTGGTCGTCTGGACTCGGTGGTGGTGGGCTTCACTATTGCAGTGTATTAATTTTTACATCAACCACTTCTAAGCAATCGAGCGAAAAGCGGAAAATACCTTCAGTCTTCCTCTTCAGGTGGAATTTCACTCACGTCCAAAGAGGTGTTCTTCTAACCGACAAAAACCCCTGGAATTTTTCTATTGATGATCAATTATGAAAAACCAATTCCTTGTTCAAGGAGCATTTACCTCCTTTGTTTTGCTTGGGAGTGGGGGGGGATGGAAGTTATAGCCAGAGTGTTCACCTAAAAGATTCGGGAAAATGTGCGAAGTCCACATTAACCGGCCTCTGCCTGAGCAGGTAGACCTGCCTCCGCCTTTATGCACCCACGACTGCCTGGAAGGGGGCCCACCCGCTGTGATTACGGGAGCCAATGGGGACAAATGAAATAGTAATCGAAACTGTGGTAAAACTGCCCTACTGCTGTGCCATGTCTTAAACACATCTGGAGCCATGACGCGTCAGGAGTCCAAATTGCGTCAAATTTAGGCTGACTCAGGAAACCCCTCACAACTTGGAAATCATAAGGCTCAGAACAATGCCATCAATGTGTTCATCTCGAACCAAGAAGTGATATGCGAAATAACCTTGTTAGGTCACATGGGCGCGTCATAGCCTAGTATCTGAAGCGCTCTTAAACCCCAAGACACACACACACACCCTGGTCATGTGCTCAAATACATACTTCTCAAGGTCATGCCAAAAATACTTTTAGTCTTTAGATCATGCCGGTGATCTCTATGATATCAAGATTATTTCTGTCAAGATTATTTCTTCGGCCAAAAATTATAGACACGAATCCATTCAAAAAGTGCGATGCTTGATGACTTCTGCTGACTTTATTATCGAACTGATCCCAAAATGGCTGGTCGCACACCATTTTCTCTCTCGAAGGGTTTCCGAATGATGTGTTAACCTTCATCTTGTTCTTTTAGGGGCCGAGTTACATTCTGGTTTGCTGTACCTCGTTTAGAAGAGCAAAATTTCAGTCGGCTCATCAGTAAGATCATAGCTCGTTGACCTGACCTAGCCTGATATAATTTTTGGGGCCGAAATTTTTCAACTTCATGACCTGACTGGTAACTAGGCGATGCGTCTCTAATTCAAATAATGCACTAAAAAAGCCTGGATAGGGTCAGCAATTGTCTTAGGCAGCGGCGGATTAATTAGCATAAGAAAAGACGAAAGTATCGGTTGAGTACCGCAGTTCAGGAGCTAGGCGTAGTTGAAGTTGAATGACGTGAGCTTATGTTCGTATGACATAATCAGATTCTGAGTTTTTTCGTGCTGGAACTGCAAGAACATCTATCGTTCACCGGCCCCGCGCTGGCTTCAGAACCACCGGACAGCTGACGGCAGCCGCCGGGCCCATGGGGGGGGAGGGGAGGCGGGAGCTGTGGCCGGCTAAAAACGTAGCGGAACTGTGATGAGTCTCCACCAAACCGCGGCACTGCCGATCCCCAAGTCAAATAGACCAGTCATCGATCTCGGGAGTGGCCGCGGAGATATACTGTGCCGCCGTTCACGCACACTGAACGGCACAGTCGGTATCAGGCGCTGTTGATGCCAGTCAGCGAGGTGGGCGGTACATCTACCAAACGTATTTTGGGTGGTTGATGCCAGCAAGGGACAACACCTCAGCATTCGTGCCGTCCCGGCCCGTTTAACACCCGCCCCGGCGGGCCTCTGAGCCACCTTCGCCCTGGTCAGGGGGGTGTTTCAGCAGCCTCCTCGAACTCGGCTGCTATATGGAATGGTAAAAAAAAACGCGAACACTGGTGGATAGCTCATAAATGTTCATGAAGAAACTACATTGGTCCAATTTTTGGTTCAAGTCAATATTGAGATCATGACAGGTCAAAGAAGGTTGCATGTTAGGGTGGTATTTTTTGGGCTCTAGCGTTTGACAGAGTTGAGTTAGAACCATTTTTAGGCACATTCGCTTCCTCTTGTCACGGCAAATCTAATTTTGTATAATATGACTATTCTAGGTCAAAACAAGAAAATGACCTGAGCTCAGGTCAGGTCAAGGTGTCCCTTTTCAACCTAGCATAGTCAATATGCATACCAATCGACTCGCAATAGCAATCCAAACCTAATGGTATCTAAATATAAGCTGTATCATTATTTCCGGCAAAGTTGTTGACCCAAGTCTGAAAACTGCTTAAATAGTCCCAGATGACATCTCAGAAGTCACAGGTAAAAATTACGACATGAACCTGGAAAGCGGCCCAGGACACTGCGATTTGGAGAATATGGAGGTATTCTCAGCTGTATCTGCACAAATACAGCCCATTTCCTGTATTTCCAATGGAGGGGTCATGATCCGTACCTGACCCTAGATGTATATGCATCAATTAATATGAAAAATAGCATAATCATGTAGCATCAATATGAAAAATCCCGGAATACATGTTGTAGCACTTGGTGGACTAGTTATGTGGTAAAAGTTTCAACTCGATAGATTCGCCCATTTCTTACTTATGCTTCCTTAAACATTTTTGGAGGTGAAGTCACTTGACCTGCACTTGTGACCTGACCTGAGATGACGCAACCTTAAAATGTTGGAGAAAGTTGCAGAATTGATCAAGGATAAGGTGTGCTAAGTAGGGTGGCGCTTCACGCCGCCGGAAAAACCCGAGGGGTGTTCAAACACCCCCACCGGGGCGAGGGTGAAAGGGAATAGGGCACTTTGTCGGAATTCCAAAAAGTGTTTATTATGGACAAAATAGAGCTTGAAAACTGGCAACTGTATTTTGTTCTACCTTCAACTGCTCAGAACAAAAATATATCCTTGCTTACTGCACTGGGTTGACCTAAGCATCGCATGTAATTACGGTACTGGCCACCAGAGTGCCGTTCGCGGCATGTAACGTTGCGATGAGCGCTGCCGGTGTTTACATTGATCACGTGATATGCCTGACAGAAACATTTAAACCAATGAAATTGCTGCAACCTGATGGAGGGATATATTTTCCTGGTTTGAATGGCCTTGAGGGTTTTTGTGAATTTTGTCCAAGTTCCCAGTTCGATTTTTGTAGTCGCAGCCTCACTAAAGTCATCAAGGGACTTTTCACGTAGACCTCGGCCCCACTAACCGAACGAGCAACTCCCATAATGAAGGGCTAATTTGGAAACCTAAGTTTAACGTCCCACAAAGCACAGGGACGACCGTCCCGCTCAGGTCACCGTCTTACCAGTCAGCTCCCAGCTGACCTACATCGGGTAAATATTGAGCTCTGGAGCCTCTCAGGAGAACCGATACCAAGCCTGGACATGCACTGCCACTGCATGTTCCTGAGCAGGGGCCGGAGCCCAAGGCTCTACCAACTGAGCTACCGGGGCTGCCCGGTAGCTCAGTTTGAAACTTTAAAGGGAGAAATGTAATGCAGAGTCGAAAGTAGATTTTCGACACGCTCTACAAAACTGCTATTTGAGTTGAAAACCCATTATAGAGCTAGGACTCCCTTTATATCTGCCTCGTTCCATACCGTCTCCGGAAATGTGAACAACAATTAGTCCCGTTCCATTTCTGAAAATTACACTCACACTCATTTTGTGTGTGCTATTTTATTACATCAGGTTCAACCGTCATGTAGAATATGCCAGGTGGTGCAACATGTCTGAAACAGCCTGTCCAAAATGGGGGAAACTGTTCGGGGGTAGATTTTTGTTTGAAGTGTGATGGCTATATTCTCAAGTATTTATGTATCTTTAGACCTCGAAAGGGAAGTAAGCATTTTGCCAGCTAATTTGCTCTGTTCGATATCTTATTTTACCAGAGCGTTAGCAGCTCGACTTCATAGGTTTCCAAGACTAGTATTACAGTCTTTTCTTTCCTCAATGAACTCTCGGAAGCTGCTGTTGAGCTTTGATGTTCAGAGCAAGTATGTTAATGGTTAGCATGCTGCTTGAACTTCGAAAAAGTATAAACCAAGAAATATGTAGTAACTATTAAATAAACTCCGATCCCGGCCCTGGCTTTCCGTCCAGTTTGATACAGTCCTTTAATTTCCGTCCCATCCGATCCCGTCCCCTTCGATCTCGTCCACTGACGCTGCCACTCGCATCCTCCCGACTGGAATTGAGCGTTTTGGAATTACCGTGTTCATAGGTGCAATGCATGATCACTCGGGTTCGACGCATGGTCCTAAATACTGCGGAGAGGTTCGACGTTCGGCAGCCTAATTCATGCCAGTTTCCGGGCAGCTTCTTGGCTAAATTGTCTTCTTTTTAACTTTCAATTATATGTTTCTGCCAGTGGCGGATCCAGGACTTCATTGGGAGGGGGCTAGGGGACTCGAGCCTCCCTCACCATTACCTAGGATCAGCCTCCGCCTATGCATTAACTATAGGCACTCGACATTTGGGGGGGGCTTGAACCCCTCTCGCCCTTGTATCCGCCACTGGCTTCTGCCAAGTGTCGATCTAGACGTAGCACAGAATCGTTCTACTCTTCACGTTACATTGCTCTCTTCATGCCATGGGCCATCGATCACCGTGCTTAGTGATCGGTAGTGCTGAGTTGAAAAATACAAACATGACTGGAACAACACAAACGCCAGAAAATGCAGATATTAATATATAAGGTAGTGAGCTGAAATGGCACATGTTGCAGACCTGGACCATCCAGTATCTTCGACGTCAGAGGTCCATCATCGTCACTTAGGGTTTTAGGGCGCACTGACAGCCCGGGTAATGGCGCTCGTGAAAGTCAGAGGTCCCCTCCGGTCGAGTCTATTGTGGGCGTGGTAACTAGACAGAGACATCGTGAGTGCCTCCTGGCATCTTATGGCTTTCCGGTCTTGACTTGAGGCGTCTTGTATGGTTTGCTCAAACTTGACTTAATCAAGAGACTCAGTCTGACGGGAATTTCCTGAAAGTGAATCTAAATCTCCATTCGCAGGAAATGACTTAATCCTACTCATACATGTCCAAAATGATATCTGTACAAAAAGGAAATAACTCGATACAGTTTTTTCTATTTCCCTACTGGTGCAGATTTAGATCCCCACTTCTCTACTGGTGCAGATTTAAATCCCCTCTTCCTACTGGTGCAGATTTAGATCCCCGCTTCCCTACTGGTGCAGATTTAGATCCCCGCTTCCCTACTGGTGCAGATTTAAATCCCCACTTTCCTACTGGTGCAGATTTAAATCCCCGCTTCCCTACTGGTGCAGATTTAAATCCCCGCTTTCCTACTGGTACAGATTTAA
Source organism: Lepas anatifera (assembly GCA_034440635.1). Taxonomy (NCBI): domain Eukaryota; kingdom Metazoa; phylum Arthropoda; class Thecostraca; family Lepadidae; genus Lepas; species Lepas anatifera. The sequence goes on along the minus strand of JAOTON010000652.1, from coordinate 638,478 downwards.
ATCCCCGCTTCCCTACTGGTGCAGATTTAAATCCCCGCTTCCTTACTGGTGCAGATTTAAATCCCCGCTTCCCTACTGGTGCAGATTTAGGTCCCCGCTTCCCCTACTGGTGCAGATTTAAATCCCCGCTTCCCTACTGGTGCAGATTTAAATCCCCGCTTTCCTACTGGTGCAGATTTAAATCCCCGCTTCCCTACTGGTGCAGATTTAAATCCCCGCTTCCCTACTGGTGCAGATTTAAATCCCCGCTTCCCTACTGGTGCAGATTTAAAACGGGCGAGCCGCAGTAACCACCTGATGTCGGCATTCGGTTCCAAACTGGCGAAAAAGTGAGTGCCTGGAGCTAGTCAGTGCTGCCACCTTCAACGTGGTGGGCTCGGCTGGTGCTACCTACGTTCTCACATTTTAACGGCGTCGAGTAGAACTTTTGAGCTTGTGGTGGATAATTGTGCGCTAAGGGCTGCAGGGGTGCGGTAGATTTGGCAAGCAGGGGCTAATCCTCCACTTATTGACGCCCTGAGAAAAAATGAGTGAGGCAGAAGATTTGGCAGGCAAGGACCAATCTGTCACTTATTTAAACCCTGAAAAATAAGGGGCGTAGAAGATTTGGCCGGCAGCGGCCAATCCTCCACCAGTTGTCACCCTGAACATAATGGGCGGATGAAGAAGTGTCCTAAACTGCTTGCTCAGCTGTGGCTTACTCGTACTTTCGGGCTGGTCCGAGCTTAAGGACGTAACCCACCTTCTGGAGTCGATACCAGCCAAAGCTGTAGGCGCAGTCACCTGTGTAGCGGACTAAAGACACATGCTCACCAACCATGACATTCATTTAAGGCACGCCTTTTAGTGGGACACGAAAAAGTCCGTTTAACGTCCGGCACGCTCGAAATCCGCAGAAAGATTGCTGATATCATTGGTGAATTTTCTGGTTTGAAGAAGGCTTTGAGCGATGGATACCGCTGTCTCTCATTGTAAGTTTGTTCACCTTCGACTAAATAACGCCTGAGCTCTGTTCCATCTGTCAGCAGAGTTTTGTCAGCACCAATCAGCGGGCCGCGTTGCGCCTACGTCACAGGATTGTAGCCTCTCCCCGGGAACTAATTCTAGAAGTTTTACGGGCTGACGGCCTGCTGTTTGCGCTGATGAAAAATAGTAAGTGCACGAAGTGGCAGTCTAATATTTTTTAATGGTGTAAAGATTTGAATTTCCTTTGCTTAGCACAAACAAGAGGCGATTATGGCGCTGATGTTACTTTTCTGCAGGAGAGGTTAGAGGTCCTGCTGACAAAACTGTGCTGACAGCTGGAACAGGGCTCTGGTTTCTGCGTATCCCGCCTGCCGCTCGCTTCGCACCGTTCCACCTGCGCCTGTGTGCGGTCCCTGGCCTGCTGGATCGTGCGGCATCGAACTCATGTGCGTTTTAAACCTCATCGTCTGCGTTTTTTTTTACCTCATCATGTGCTCGTTTTTTTTAGCCCGTGTGCATTCATGTATTCTGTGTGTATTCCGAAAATATGTATGGATGTAACCGCCTTGGCATCCCACAAAACTATGTTATAACGTAGTTTTGTGTTTATGATGGCAACTAGTTTTAGTTTTATAACGGTAACTACTATAAATAGTAGTTGCCGTACATTTTCGTGGATGGTATTTTCGTGCATTACAGTTTCGTGGATGTGCGACACGTAATGGGGATGGCATGTATGGAGCAACGTGAACGTCAAGCAAACTTTTCTGTCTTTGAGTCAATGTATTTGATAAATTCGACCAGATTTTACAACGACTACGTCGACAACTATTCGCAAAAACTGACGGCGCAAAGGCGTCTCTGGTGGATTTTTTAACGAACATTCATTCGCAATCATCGGTCTGGAGAGCGGACAACGCCCTGGGTCATAGGCGCGGCCCCTGACAAGGTCAGAGGTCGACAGGTGCTTGGATTTCCGAAAATCATTGGCGGTGTCCAAATTGGAAAAAGTAAATGGTCATTATATGAAGGGAGATAACATAATATTATCTTTGTTGTTTTAGCCACACACAATCCTTTCCAATCCTGAAAATGACGAAGAATAAAAGTTAAGAGAGTATTTTAACACTAACTTGACATTTCATTGCGGGTGTCCGGGCACCCCCAAAAAGATATAAGGTCACACCCCTGCAAAGTACCGTTCATTAGGGTCCGAGCAACAGCCCATCACTATTCGAGACCCTTCAGACACCGTTTCCATAGACATGTGTCGTGCTATAAATACTTCACAAGGAAATTCCAGACATTTCAAACATACTCTAAATTCTAGCCTTTCTGAAACTGTTGCCGCTCGAAATTGATGTTTCATTAGTATCCTCCCCCATCTTCCTACCAAAATTTGAGTGCACTCTATTGTGTAAGCCATTGCACAACTTTTTGTCGGAACATATCCACATCTACCAAAAAACATTTATTTTGCTAGGATTCACCATTTTCAATTCTTGGCATGAATTGTGAGGTGCCTCAGTTCCACCAAATTTGGTATAATGCGACGCTGAGTGTTGAACGTCTTGATCTAATCACGGTCCACGATTATTGATAACTTATAATAATAAACAATAACTAACTAGAGACGCGACGTCATCCGGGAGATTAATAGTGTAGTATTGTACGATACAAACAACCAATTGTTTTAGGCCTAAAAATAGAATGTCGGACAATCACGGTTAGACGGCCGTGCACAGTGGCTTCTGGCTACGTGGAGGCTGGGTGGCAGAGGCATCGAAAGGATGTGATAGGGGAATGGTCCATGCTCAAGGAATACAGTGATGCCATTAATGTACACATACATGCCATTAGAATGCACATACCTGCTCAGCTAAGTGCCTAGTGCATCCCCTATGATTTGTCTTGGATCCTCCTTGTGTACAGGGTCAGAACTATACATGTTTCTCCGTCTCAAATACCTATTTTAACATCTTAGCCTTCTAGTGTTGTATACGCACGAAATGTCAGCTGGGTATGTATGCCACATGTACCGTTTGTGTTGTATTGCTTATAAGTATGAGTCAATTTAAATGTCTTGAAAAACTGCATCATGTACCCTGATGCCGTAAAATACTAAGGACTCGAAATCGAAGCGTGCAATTCTGCCCGCCAGGCATATTCGCATACCGAACGCGTTTAATGAAGTCATACTCATGTTTTTCCTGTGCTATCGACACCACACACTGCACAAACACCTAACCCATATATCCACCCACGTTAGTGTGCATCATATGCCCCAAAATCTTCAAAACGTCCTGTCTGTTGACTCATTCTGCTACATTGGGTCCCACGTGCACAGAATGTCTCCTAAACCTGTCCCCCTCTCCCAGCCTAACAGCTGGCACACACACCGCTATTCTTAACACCACGCATACAGGTTTTATAATCCACCACGTGACCCCTCCTGAACTCGGCGTCAGCGGTGACCAGCGTGACCTCTCTAACCTCTGTGCCCCGCAGGCAAACGGCACCCAGTGGATGGCGGCCGCTGATTGGTGTAGGCGTGTTCACGTGTATTACGAGAAATTCAGCGGAAACTTCTCCATGAAAATGATAGGGTTTCAAACCATAAACCAGGAGATGTATTAACCCTATCTTTTTCAAACTTTCCTATGCATATTTTGACCTCTATTGGCTTGACTGTCTGCTCCACCATCCGAAGCTCCACTTTGGTACAGGCGAGACGGCGGTCGAGTCAGGACAGGCTAGCCTGCGGCCGAGATCGCTGAAGTCAGGAGTGTCGCGAGACGGGTTTTTGCTGAGTGGAGAGGAGTGGGGCCCGGCCCGAAGGTAATCGATGGAAGGGGGAGAGAGATGAACATACATAAAACTAAAGAGGAGGCCGAGAGGTGGCCCTTTTCCAGAGCAGTGGAGGACGCCGATCGCAGTCCCCTCTTCGGTAACAACGTCCCTGGTTAAGAATGACGCCTGCTCGCTTTATCCCTTTAACAATGCGTCATGATGTTCAGTCTGCACTCCTAAAGAGGGTCGCTACTTCAGCGCCGTCCATGTGGTGTGGCGAGCTCACACATAGGGAGTGGTACCTTTGTCACCAGATGTCACTACCAGTGAGAATGTAAGCGCATTCTGTAATGGTCTGGGACCCGATTCATCCAGGTCCTATAAGGAGAGAACCCTTAGTTGGAGAGCAAGCAGGGTTCGGAGGAAATGCTCCTTTTCAATGAACTCTCCCATCTGGACGAGTCCCCAGATATAGAGGCATAATTGATGATGCGAGAATGAGGTATAAGAGGTGAGTGATGTTGCCATTCACACTTTATTCACTCTCCCAGCCGGGTGGGGGCTCATTCGGAAAAAGGCCCCAGTTGACAGGTGTTAGTGCCGGGGTCCCTAGCGAGGAAGTGGATGGGCGCAATGATAAACGAAGGTCCTACTCGGCAGCCCCTCCCAGCTGGGCGAAACCCATGCCGGGATATTAAAATGGGTCTTGACAGGTCCAAGCGCCAGGCCCCTCCTGGGACGGTGTCCAACCAGTAATCTGACGGGGGCTCAGAGTGAACAGATGACCTATCCGAGAGACCCTTCAGCTGGACAGGCCCGGGTCGTAAAGGCAGAAGAGTTAGACGGCCCCTATGAGGAGGGTTCCCGACCATGCCTGGACATTGTCAGCCCAGAAGTCTACTAAACCCCCAAAAATTATGTTGCCGTGTAGTGGGGCTATCGTTAAAGCCTTATCTTACAGCTCTATCCCCATCCGTGTTGTGCCACTCAAGGTGTAAACGTGATGGGGCCCCATCCAACTGGAGGGTATTTCACTTCCCTGACTCCGTAATTTTGTAAGTGATAACTTAAACCAAAGGTTCCAAATCCGATCTCTAGGGGGCGGGGGGGTGCAAGCCAGTAGATATTTAAAGGAAGTAGTGGTGGAACGTTTTCATCCAAGAGGGGCTTCAATGAGGCCCATCTTGTCACCGAGAAATGTGCTAGAGGTTCGCGGTAGATATTACAGGAATCATCGCTTCTGTATTGGGTAGTCGAAGATACAAATTATTCCCAAACTCACCTTCTCTGACTTTGATTACAAGAAAATGCCAAAATAGTGACCGGAAACAGGTCACCCGACCCTGCCATCGGTGGCTGGGTCAGAGCACTAGGCTTACAGATCACCACCGGGAACAGATCACCCGACTCTGCCATCGGTGACTGGGTCAGAGCACTAGGCTTACGGATCACCACCGGGAACAGGTCATCCGACGGTGCCATCGGTGACTGGGTCAGAGCACTAGTTTTACACATCACCACCTCCCAGTGGTGATGTGTAAACCTAGATGTGTAAGCCCTGTAAACCAAGATCACCCGACTGTGCCATCGGTGGCTGGGTCAGAGCGCCAGGTTTACACATCACCACCGGAAACAGATCACCCGACCCTGCCATCGGTGGCTGGGTCAGAGCGCCAGGTTTACACATGGCCAGTACGCCACCTTTTACAAAAGTACTGCAGAGCAGTGAGGTGCTGCTATCTTACGGCCGCAGAAAAAAACCCAGCGTAGTTGAGCCTCTACTCTCTCCCCGTCAACGGAAGAAAAAAAACATCGCACATTCACCTGTAGAAGGATTCTGGCTTATTACATATAGTCCAGTCAAGTTACGGCGGGACCTGGACATGTTCCATTTTCATTCGTCACTTTCATTTTCGGACACAGAACAGTAAGGTGGACCTAGGACTGTAGCCATTTCAACATCGGACCATAGGGATACGGGCAGCAGGGGTGTAAACTGCACGTGCTGAAATGGGCCAGTGCATTTCCGGATGAGAGAAAAACCTCCTCAGCTGTTACTTAGAATTCACTAAACTAGAGATTTAACCTCATGCACATTACAAGGGTACCACCCGAACCACCGCCGAACCTCAATGCTTGAAACTGCACATTGCACGCGCACTACGCACGTGCAAAGTACAAAAATGACATTCTTAGGCTAATGTGACCCTCTTTACATAGCTCTCCAGCAAAAAACATTGGGACACATGCAAGTAACTTAGCCTCTTATGTTGGGAAACATGTTAGCCGTATGCATGCATGAACAGGATGGTGTCGGACGACAGGTTTGTTAGCTCGTGCCAGAAAAGTATTTTTGGACTGAGATCCTCCGCTGAAAGAATATGCACTTTCGAGCCGATAGCTGTGCTCCTATATGTGCCGCACTGACGCAATTTTGGTATAATATTAAAGGGAATGTGGCAACTTCATAACGTGATTTTAACTGAGATAGCCAAGTTGTAAAGCAAGTCGGAAAACCCGGTACTCCATATATCATTTGTCTTGGAACTCGATATTTCCGTAGAAAAAAGCTAAAACCTACCTGACACCAGCCCCTCATCAGCCCCTCGCCGGGCGGCCATTGTTGTGAGCTGGTGGTGTAACGACATATGCTGACGTCACGATGAGCATCAGCCAATCGAAGCCCTTGAAGCGTTTCGAGTATGGTAGTGGTTGTCAGATAGTGACATCATCCGCAGACTGATATTTATTTCTTTTCTAGAGTAGTATTTTGAAAATAAAAACCCATTGGCACGTGCAGTTGTGCCCCAACCAAAAAACTTGTGACCTTGCTATCTTTGTGACCCCATAGCCTAAATTCGAGCCATAACATTTTGATAGTAACCCTGTTGTAGAAGGCATATAACCTGATTTAGTTGTCCAGAAAGTGGTATATGAATTGAACGGTTGTGATAGCTTTTACGCCGATATGTTCAAAATACCTCCAGTACGGAGAAATTTCACTTTCTACCCAATGGTGCTTGCCGGTACAGTTGCCCTTCATGAGTTACAATTGTTGTGCCTAACATAAAAATGCCTTCAGTTACTAATCTACTGAACTTCTCGCACGTGCCAATCGTCTCAGAGGTGTCGGTGTTTGTACGGTGGTGCCCTGAGACGGTATGGCACCTCCAGTTTTTTTCTATAGAACGGCTCATTTTCACTAGCCCTATTTACATCACACAGCTTCTCTGAACCCATTTTATGCGTACGTTGTGATACATTTTACCTTTATACGTGGTATGACCAAAAGAAACGGGACATTGGTTGCTGGCGGTACAACTCAGCAGCCACATGCCGATAAACTATATCATAGTGGTGCACAACATTTCAACACAATATAAGCAAAGTCCCACTTTAGCTAACCCATTATCTTTCTTTCCACAGCTGTGTCTCTTACTCCCACGCAGTGCCCCGTGTCACAACATGAGCCTTGAACAAAGGATCAACATCAAGCTTTTGGTTAAACTGGGGGCATCTGGAGGGCAACCCAGAGTTCCTGAACGATGTCATCACTGCAGATGAGACCTGGGTCTTCCAGTATGGCCCAGAGACAAAAGGGCAGAGCCTCCAATGGAAGACGGCAGGGTCTTCCAGACCAAAGAATGCCCGCATGTCAAAATCCAAAATCAAGGTGATGCTCATTGCCTTCTTTAGCCATCAAGGATTGCTTCAGCACGAATTTGTGCCACAAGGGTAAACTGTGAACCAAAATTTCCACAAAAAGTGCTCAGGCACTTGATTGCTCAAATCTGACGATCGAGCCGTGACATGTGGGAGAACAAGCGGTGGCTCCTGCACCACGACAGTGCTCCCACGACCCTGAAAAGCATCGAGAAAGAGAGTTTGCGAGGTGCTTCAAGGCGTGGAAGAGGATATTCCAGAAGTGCATCGACTTCGAGGGGGAACACTTCGAGAGGGAGAACAATTAGTTTCCTGTCATCTAGTAAAATAAAGCTGTATTGGCTGAGTCCCGTTTCTTTTTGGTCACACCTCGTATTACCTTTTGGCCTTCTTAGGTCCATTTTAGGTATGTATGCTGGTCACTAGGTCAATATTCTCCGAGTAAAGCCCGGTGACAACGCTTCTGGGCTGTTGGTATTAGCCTATCACACCAGCCAGTCTACTACATTTTCTGTTGGAGGGATTTCAGATGCAAGTTAGTGATTCATCCGGTGGAGATACAACTGATTGATCAGCAGGGCCTTGGACGCAATGGCCCAGCGGGTGACAGGGGTAACAATATTTAAATGCTACAGTATAATGTTTTTCAAGATAGAGGCCACTCACCGCAGTTATTGTTAGCTCAACCCTGGGGGTTTGTCGGTGTACTTTCTGCACACGAGGTTGCATCTAGGTGTTACCAATGCCAATGACACCGCCAAGCAAGCCCTGGACCTATGAGTCACGTGGTTTTGGACCTAAAATCTTGTCAGGATTAGATCCCTGGTTTGATAATAAATCATGAAATAAATCATGATGAAATTAGATTGGAAGTGAAATGAAATTAGAAGTGGTGAAGATGCCGCCTCCCCAATCTCTCCCTTTCGTAAAAGCACACCCGGTAAATGCCCCGTGAACCTGACAAACACAGGAGCTCGGCTGGGAGTTCCACAGGAGTCACCCGGGATTAATCAAGACAATGGAACCCGGGAGACCCAGGGAGCTCGGCTGGGGGTCCCACAGAGTCACCCGAAGTTGATCGAGACAATGGAACCTGAGAGACCCAGGAAGCTCGGCTGGGGGTTCCCACAGGAGTCACCCGGGATTAATCAAGACAATGGAACCTGGGAGACCCAGGGAGCTCGGCTGGGGGTCCCACAGAGTCACCCGAAGTTGATCGAGACAATGGAACCTGAGAGACCCAGGAAGCTCGGCTGGGGGGTCCCACAGGAGTCACCCGGGATTAATCAAGACAATGGAACCTGGGAGACCCAGGGAGCTCGGCTGGGGGTTCCCACAGGAGTCACCCGAAGTTGATCGAGACAGTGGAACCTGAGAGACCCAGGAAGCTCGGCTGGGGGTTCCCACAGGAGTCACCCGGGGATTATCGAGACAATAGAGCCTGAGAGACCCAGGGAGCTCGGCTGGGGATCCCACAGGAGTCACCCGGGGTTTATCGAGTGGTCGCAGCCGGGTCGTCAGGGGTCAGTGGCGAACAGGAGGGGGGAGGGAGGGTAGCCGTGACTGTTCAAATGCTTCCTTTTGGATGAGACAGCCGAGTTCGGAAAGACGGTTTTCCCACTTTGCCTTAGTGTACATCCGCACTGCTGGTGTTGGACAGTGGAGTTTACCCACCCCCTCACTTGGACTCAAGAAGAAAGGATTTTTCAAACCCAACTGTTATGGTGATCGCAGATTCATGGTGAAGTGCATGCTAGTGTGATAAGATTTGTCACGGGGAGGGGAGATATGTGCACTTCTGCGGCGATTGGCTACACTGATGGCATGGCATTGCTTCGGTGTCAAACCGGGACAAAATTTGGAGAAACCTGAGGAGCAAATAGTAATGTTTTTTTCCTGTTCTTCAGCGAAATATTTGGCGGCTGTGCGGGGTTATGTGTACGTCCAATATATATTGTTTCCTTTCTTTAGCAAGCCTGAGCTATAGGGATCTGATTGCTGTTTTAAACCTCTACCTGAAAAATGGCAACAACATGTACCTCTTGAGTGTTCGTGTGAGAGGTAACAGTATTGGTTTTCTGTAATGTGTTAAAGCTTGCCTGGTAATGTCATTGGCGCATCATTTAATCTGAAGATAAACTTTTTAACACGTGCTTTGACTCAGGTATGCTGCTGTATTGTAAAGATTTTTATCGGTAACCTCAGACGATTACCACGAAATCAGCAGAAAACCTTTCCGACTAATATGTATCTTCGATCGGCCAATAAACTCCGTAAATATGACCCGGGGGGGAGGGACCGCCCACCGCCCTTGGTGCGTTCGACAGGGCTCAGGGGCTGCACTCGCTGGTGATGGCTGATGTGTTCGACCCATCTCACCCCGGTCACGTGCCGTGCGTCCTTGACCTCTGCCGAGTGCCCAGATTGTTTTGGTCTGTACCCGGTGCTCCGTCGCCACTCGCGGTCATTGTTGGTGGGTGGAGGGCATGGCTCTCGGGCGTGTGGAGTGCATTCTGGTGCGTGTATCGCACGATGAAAAGTAAAATGGAAGCTGAAAAATGAATTGCTCGGCCCATTTGATCGCATCCAGGCAACGCATTCTACTCTCACTTGTCAAAAATGACGGCTGATGGTGGCACGGCGCCAGAGGCGGATCCAAGATCTCCCATCGGGGGAGCACATGGTTGGGGGGCGCATCCAGACCAGGGGCGCCTGTCAGGGAGCACCAAATCCTATCGCAGGGGCGCCAATACCGTTATCCTGGGGGATGGGGTGGGGATGAGAAGTGACATTTCAGAAGGGCGCCATAGACATTTCAGGGGGCGCCGTAACCATTTCAGAGGGCGCTGAGGTTAAATCATGGATGGGGGCAAGTGCCTTCTTGATCCGCCTATGCGTGGCGCTGAAAGGGATTGAGACTTATTGATCTATGCCTGGCCTAGTTTGTGTCCAGCTATGAATCTAGAAATCGGGTGCAACAGCTACTTAATTCCCTTTCACCCGCATTTTTGATTGGACACTTTCTAGCTACAAGTAGCCCATCGGCCTCAAAATCTCATCACGTACCAGTTCTTAAACCAAGGTAGTCGTGCCTTGACGGAAAATGATGCATAAATATATTGAGCTCAAATCAAGTCCAAGCACGCAAGATCGTATCACTTCTCATTGACGCCTGATTTTTGAAGAAAATAAGGTCTATCTAAAAATGCAAGCCCATCCGCCTGTATTTATGCGTGTGTGTGTGTTTATTCTGTAAGATATAACATTACGCGTAGGAAATGCAGTCCAATTTTTGTGCGATCTTTCCCTGACCATCGGAGTTAAAATTTGGACGATATACATATACATATTTATTTCAAACTAGCCAACATGCTGGACATTTCATTTTCCAAACAAACGTAGCCGTTCTCTACCTGTAGCACTTCCTACCATCCCGTAAACCTGTCTTTCCCTCCTAGAGATATCACTCGCAGACCCCCACCGTCCACCACGCTCTCGGGGAGGCCAGCGCCGTTACGTTATTACCAGCTGGCCGGTGCGCTGCTCATTGCCGTGTTTATGCTGCCGTGCGCCGTATTGCGCGCGCGTCGGTGGCGGCGAGACGGCGTGGGGGCATCTGCAGTGGCCAGTGCCGACCCGCGGCTGTTGATCCGTACGCGCCCGTGCTCGAGTACAATCGCCGCAATTGCAACAGGGTTCATCTGAGAGCGGGTAAGCTCGCGTGTCGTAGGCTGGCGTTGCGTTGCAGTGTGTTGGTGTTGTGATGGGCGACAGGGATGCATCTGACAGCGGTGGTGTATCCACGGGCGACGGCCTGCCGAGACGGTGCTGTGGGGCTGATGGGAGAGGGTATGGTGTTGGAATTATGTGTGAGTAGGTGGCGAGAATGGCTGTTTAAGATTTCAGACGTCAAAAAGGAAATGGCGTAGAGGTTGGTGATTTGTCGGAAGAATTCGGGCGGTGCGTTTGAAACGGTCGGAGCAAGTGGTTCTAACGAGGCCGCCCCGGCACATCTGTTTCCCGGCACAACTGTGCAGCGGGTTGGGCCTCCAATCCCCATTTGGAGCAGCTGACATCTCAGCGGAGAATCTCTGAACGACTTGCATTCGGCTCAGTTCCTGTCCTGTGCTCCCTGTTGCCATGACGCTTTCTTTGTCAGCAAGGAGTTGTGGTGGCTGCACTTTTTATTTGCTGGTGCTGGTCTCAAGGCCGAACCTAATCGACTGCTGAGCTGCACTTGTGCGCTTCTTCTTGATGTATATTTTATTGCGGCATTTACAGCACATATTTTCTATGTCGCTCAAATACACCGTATTCCGCCCTGTGAATTTGCAAGACTGGCGTGGTTTGGCCGCTGAATCATAACAGCAAGTGGGACATACTCTCCTCCAGGCTCGTTGCATCACGATGAACTGTATACCACTAACCGACTTAGTACCGATGCCTGACTCGGAGCAAGACAGTGGCAGCCGCGCTCACCCAGCGCCCTCGAGCAGTCACGTCACCATCGCTCCTCCAGGCGCCCTTCACACGCGCCGCAGGAACAGTCTTCCAGGACCGCCCTGGACCGAGCTCGGTGTCATCCCCGCCATCCGACACCATCGTCAGCGGCGCAGCAGCCTGCCGATTCTGGAGGAGAGCGACGAGTCCGACATCAGCCGGTCAGAACCCGGTCCGAACAGGCGCCGCAGCTCTCTGCCTGCTTCAGGGCACGGTCTGCCGTCCAGCAGTGCTACTGCGGCAGGGATCAGCTCAGAGGGGGCTCGCAGACGTGGCAACACGTGTCCCTTTGCTGTGAAGACGGCTCCACGCGTGGGGCAGCGCCGTGCTAGCCTGCCGGTACAGATTGCGGCAGGTCGGAACATCAGCCGTGCTCTGCCGGACTGGAGCCCTGGACGTCACGCGGTCGCATCCTACATCAAAGCCAGCGTCTCGACCTCCTTCCCCGGCGGCAGAAGGAATGGTACTGGCGTGCCGCAGCTGGGAGAGGAGCGAATTAGCGGCGACTTTGAAAAGCACAGCTTTTCTCGGCGGTCCGTCCCAAACTTACCGGTAAAGCCACCAGTAAATGGTCTCCAAAGCGATCAAGATCACGGTCATATCGGAATGAGGCGAGAAGAAACTTTTCCGCATGATCTTGTTCCCATATTTTGTATCTCCATGCTACAGTGTTTGCTTCCCGGGGATTGAGTTCATTACGCTTGAATACCAAAGTGTTTAAGTGCCGCCGTCAACTTATGCAATATTTGCTGGTTTTGTTTGTCTTAATGCCAAGTAATTGCTTGGATCATAGGTTTCTGTGCCTAGGGTCTTGGATTTTTGAAAATGATTGGGGCTGCCCAAATTTGAAGCTAGTTAATAACCACAATATTACAGCAAATGCGGTACCTTCACAATCGGTTTTGAACTGAGATAGTCATGTGATAGAGCCTGCCGAAAAATTTGATTTAAACTATTCACCCCAGAGCTCATCGTTCGCGGAAAACAGGTAAAAATGCACCCTTTACTGACCCCGTCCTCGCTGGCCTGGTCACATGACATGGGACGTTGTATGGAAAGTGACGTCATGCTCAAGCCCCGCTGCGCGTGCGGCGTGAACAAATTTTTGTTGTTTGGACATCTCTAAAACCCACGTACTAGACATGCCTTTTATACTGTCGATTACAAGTACGTATGACGTGCTTTATTGAGCAGTTTGAAACGTGAAATAATGTTTTAATCTATCAAGAAAATAGGAGAAATTGATCAATATAACTTTACTTCTTAGTGGCAACCTCTTTTGCCTAAAAACGCCCCATATGTATCTATTTTCATTGATGGCACTAATCAGGCAGGTTCATTCTATCAAAGCGTTAGCAGCTCACACGTGGATTTGCCATCACGCTAGTTTGGAGACTTCTCATTGGTAAGAGAGGACAAATGAAATGTTCGGCTTTTTAGCCATTTTCAGCCAAAATAAGGCCAATTCCATTATTTTCAACATTAATTGTCCCTAGAACCACCACAGTCTGGAATTGTACCAAAGTGCCACATTCCCTTTAAAAGAGATAATGTAGTATAAAGTGGAGTTTGGCCTTTGAAGAGGCCCTTTAAACTGCATAAAACCAGTTGAATTTCTTAAAAATGAAAAAAAACATGAAAATTTAATGGACATACTAAGTCTATTTTGACGTTTCATTGGGGTTGTCCGGGCACCCTCAAAGAGATATAAATCCACACACCTGTCTGTGCGTACGTCTCGTGTTATCGTGCTTATGACGATTTATATCCCTTTTCATTAGAAATGCTATCATTTTAATTGCACCAGGCTTATTCACCCATCTGATGCCCCGCTTACCCTCCAGAAACAAGGCAGAGACCTCCTGGCCCGGCGTAAAGTTTTTTTGTTCACGGCGCTTTGAGCTTCAATCACGCACCAAACACGGCTTGTGTGAAACTGTGAAACTTCACTGCTCACTCATAATGCGCATTTTCCGATGTTTCTAGGAAACCTGTGCTTGCTGAATAGGAGATCAAGAGTCATTGGGTCCAGTCTGCATGTTTTGGGTGAAGGGAGGTTAGAAATAATTCTGGAAGAACAATAATGAGGAAAACGTCGTCGCTAACATTGTCAGGTCTAGGTACGAAGGCATCTTACAGGTTGGTTAGATTCTAGGTCATGACACGAAGTTCTTTTCCCTCTGATTGTACCAGCGACCTCATAAGATCAGGCGTGAGCCGTTGGTTATCCGCGGTTTTCTCCGTACCAGAGGTGCCTGATGCAAACAACCACTTCGTGGCGCCGTGCCAGCGGGCGCCACGCCGGTCGCGCCCTCTTTGAAATTCGCCCACTCAGCTGCGGAGTCCTGCCCCTGCCCCATCGGAGGCATTCCGAATGGGTTCTGTTGCCAGCCCTGCGTCGTCGGGGCTCGGTGGTGCTTCCTTGTTGTCATGCACTTGACAACAATGCTGCAGCTGCCAGCTATGTTTCACGGCCGTCGCGGAGACGCCGTCCAGTAGGTGTCCCTGCCTTCAGCCTTTACAGCCAGGCGGCCTTGGTTTTTCTACGTCATCGGGCTGAGAGGTCTCTGAGACATTACGCGAGACACCAATCTGTACTAAATGCGCCATAAGTTCAGTCGTCCACGTAATTGGGTGTGTTGTGGTGTGTGACGTGCGGATCCTGCGGTACACAAAGCCAAGAGTATTGTGTTTGTTTTCATCGCTTCTACTATTGTGTTTGTTTTCGTTGCTACTACGAGACTCCGAGTTGGAAGGCTAAGCATCACTTTCCATGTGGGTTGCGCCTGCACAGGCTCTAATTGTATCAGCTTTTTTAGTTGAGGATCCATTTGACAGAACGATACAGGTAAAGGAACACATGACAAGTTGGATATTAAATATATATATTCAAAAGCAAGCACACGGACGCATTTCGTAACTTCTTCAGCGTGTGTTTTAACACACGCTGAAGAAGTTACGAAACGCGTCCGTGTGCTTGCTTTTGAATATATATATTTAATATCCAACTTGTCAGTGTGTTCCTTTACCAGCTTTTTCAGTGCTGGTGATATCTGGGTGATGTTGCTTTCCTAGTGACATAACCCCCCCCGCCAGGAATGGTAGAAAACGGTTGCTCGACTTAATCTTGAGATAAAGTAATATGATATCTTCTGACTCAATTTGGTGCTGTTTTGCCTAAATGCAACTATACAGAGTTTGTAGCGATAAGCATAGGAGCAGGGAGCCAGGGGACACTGCCTCCCTTTTCTGCAGTGCCCCCGCACCCCTCCCTCAAATAGAAAAATATTGTAAGATTGTGTGCGTGCGTGCCTTATTGACTCCATACAAGCGGGTTTAAAACTGCTGCCAAATATGGGCCCCTTGGGTTGGGGACCTCCTGAGGTGGGCTCCCGCGATGGCCGGCTACTTTTGTAGCGCCTCCTGTTCTCGGCGGGGTCATGGGCTGGACTTACTGGTGACACCGCTAAAATGAGTCCACGCATCTCCGTCCTGTTACCTGCGGTGCCTCCGCGGCCGTGGATCAGGCGTGCTCTTAATGTTGGTGGGGGGGGGGCATTCGTCGACGAGGGAAACTGGAAATGTAGTCCACGTTAAATTATTGCTTAAACCTCGCCCCAGTGGGCCTGAATGACATAATTGTGACCGAGGGAGGGATTGGGGCGGACCACTCCGGCTCTAGGGAGAGAAACTGGTTGCCGGCGGTTCCGCGACGCTTGCGTTCACCTCAGGTTTGTGTACTATTTCAGCTGACACCCCAAAGCACCTTTCGTCTATAGACGCAATTACCCCAGATACATGCGAAGCCTCAGGACGGTACCAACCACAGGAATGGCCCAATCAACTCATGTATGCGGGTGTTTCGTACCGTTCTGCCACAAGGTTCTGGTCAGAAGGATCATGAGGGTGGTTCGTACCATTGGACATTGTTTTGATTGAAAATGCAATATTTTTTTGGATATAGATAATTTGACTATAAATTATTCTTTAGAAATGACAGAAAATAGGTTTATGAGCTTACGTGAATATTTCACTCAAATCAGTTTGATTTGCTCCTTACAATGGTACGTTCTGCGTCGCCACATTTGTCTGGGCCGCGCCATATTTCGTCGCGACGTAATGATGCGAAGGGTTGCAATGGTACCAAGGGCCTGGGTACCGAGGCTGCTCATGTATCGGGGGTAACTGTCTCACGGAAGGAACACCATTAACATCATGGTGCGCTTATCCAGGAGACTAAGCTTTCGCTACTCCCCCCCGGGCCACCCTGCCCAGACGAGATCATTTTTTCGCGGCCGACTCTTTCTACTTTCTACCCAGGTACCTACTTCTTTCTACCCGACTGCTTCCGCGCAGGTAGCGAGCTGAGTATGACACCCGCTCCCGGGAGGCAGAGCTGTTCGTGGTTGTTTCTGCTTCAGTGCCGAGTCCGCATATCCGCCAGGTGACTGAGCTGCTGAGTGTCTCCCCATGCCCGACAGGTGACTGAGCTGCTGAGTGCCTCCTCATGCCCGACAGGTGACTGAGCTGCTGAGTGCCTCCCCATGCCGACAGGTGAATGAGCTGCTGAGTGTCTCCCCATGCCCGACAGGTGACTGAACTGTTTGCGGCGATTCGGGAGCATTCGCGGCGCACGCAGCAGACGCAGCGCTCTCAGTCGGACGCGTCGGCGCTGAACATGGCGCAGTTGCGGCGAGTCTGCGCCACTAACGGCGCACCGGCGGCGCCCGCGTCGGCACTGTCGCAGCCCTCCGGCCTCAACCCGCACACCGCCTCCTACTTCGAGGTGGGGATCATGATAACCTCGAAGAGGTGCCTCCTGGTTGTTGTTTTTTTTGTAATCTTACGATTTGGTGATATGCTATTTTATTTATCAGGGAAGTTCATCTATATATTCAATCTGACTTGTGTGGTGACTGGATGGCATGTAGTCCCCAGTCCTTTTATTCTGACGGCAACATTTCTCTGTTGTTTGAAAAAAAACGCACGCGCTACCACCCGCCATACTATCTAATTGTTTTCACTTATTTATTCAAATTTACGGTGCAGTTTCAGCATGAGCATAACCACAAAACACGGATCCAACTGGAGATTCCGAATTGCAGCGAAAGAACAGCAATACAAGCGAAACATGACACCAAATATCTGCATGGACAGTAGCAGTGCGCAGAACCTGTTGTTAAGTACAATATTTTCCATCCAGGACAAAAGTTACCGGCAGCTTTGCCTCATTAAACACTTGTACAGAGAAAATCACCTGACTATACATCAGCAGAGCGGAATTAACATACCAGTACAGAAAACGTTGCAAACACAAGATGACTAATTACTTCATAATATTTGTATTGCAAATTCTAGTCAATATCTTATAATGCAAAGTTGCATAATATATGGACTTGGAACATTGGCGAACAGAATAATAAGTATCGATCCACGAATCTACCCTGAGCTGCCTCTCCCAGTAACCTTCCCAAAGCTTGTCCGGTTGGTCTTGGTAATTAACAAGAAGTCGGTAAAAATGGCTCGTGCCGTAAGTTTTTGAAAGAGAAAATTGAATGGTTTGGTGTATAAGTGGATTTTTAAAGCCCTGCTCTGAACCGCCTGTCTTACTTCTGGCTTCAAAGAATGGATTAAGACGTTATAGTCCATTCTGTTAGCATGCTTTAGATCGAAACGATATCGTAGATTTTCAAATAAATGAAAATTGACTTGTTCATCTAGTATGTCATTAAGTCTAATGATTCCTTTGTTAAACCATTGCTCTATTCTTGCGTTTGAGAATCTGCGTGTAAGATCAGAAAACCATAAGCATATGCTCGGGTAGTCTTCGCAGTAGACCGGATACATCCCTGTGACTTGAGCCCATGCAAAGAAACTTCTTAACATTCAATAACATTTCGTTCGTTCCTTAAGAGTTGCATCCTATCTAATTGATATTTTGTCAGTATTCTGTTGAATAAGTCAACATGACACTTTACAATGCAGTTTTACGATTGAATTGGAATATTTAACTCTGTACAGCATAGCCTTGATATCCGAGTTATGATGCTGTCGTGGTAACTTTGAAACCTTGCTAGATAATCCATCTCGGAATAGTTCAGTGTGTTATAGTTGCAGGACTCAGACTCTTTAGTTTTGCTGATCTGAACGCTAATCCTGAATCAGGCAACAGCGGCACATTTTTTACTTAACTGGTTCAGTTAGAACCCGGCTGTTCCACCCCTTTACCAGTGGCTGGGACCATGCGCGTCGAAATAGGAAGGGCCAGGGCGAACTGACCCCTGCTACCCGACTTTTCATAAAACCTCGCGATTTCAGCCAAATTGACACGGAAAGACATAATTATGCCGGTATGGAAGGTAGCAATGGGCACAGATCCAAAGTTTTAGATTCTCGAGGAAAAGTTTTTGTCAGCAGGAAGGTGGAAGATTGACTGGCCCATTCACTTTATGCCGGTGGTGACGCTTATAGCTGCAAATAAGACTTGCAGCTGATCTCCGCAGTTTTGTACAAGCCTGAATGCGCATGATGGGAAGACATCATCGACTCCTCCGTTCCCTTAAGTCGTCAAATGGCGATGCAGAAGATGCGGGGTCATGGCTCATCCGCGCTGGTCGCAAAACCTCGTGTTCGCAGCCAGTCGTGGCCGGAGGTCATCAGCAGGCCTTTGGTAGCCCGTGCCAGAGCCGTGCAGATGTAGAACCAGGTGATGTATCAGAGCTGAAGCTGAAGCTACTTAACGTGAGGAGGCTTCTGCTAGGGCCTCCAGCCGGCGACTGCGTTTGTCGATGGACGCCCGGTGGACCGGTCGGATCCAGAGGGTGCGAGAAGCACGTGCTGCCTATAACTGTAGCCTCTTCCCCACTACTAGACCTATCTGAATAGTCTATGTAGTCAGATTTCGACACCATGCCAATGGCAGGTCGGCAAAAAGTTGTTGAAATATCATTGTTCATTTCAGAGTTCAATATAATTTCGCTTCAGAGGCTCCTCAGAGTACTCGCTCACGGCGAGGATATTTCAGGTTGATGCGCCCAATGTGTGTTTTTCTTAGCTGCAACTGCTAAAAATTCGGAGATTTATACCTAAAACTTAATTGAAGATCAATCAAGAAATCAGGTTTTGATCAATTCCGTCCAAACGGAGTCGGAGCCCCCTAAGATCCTGCAGCGAGATCCTCTAAGATCCTCGAGCCGAAGCCAGCCTGAATTTTTCCGGCTCGGAAGACTTTGTTGTTAAGATTGCGACTAGCCGAAGCCGCTTTTTGAAAACATAGTTTACCATGCATTAATCAGTTACTCGCGCTGTGCTTCCCGTGCGCAGAATGTGTGAACGCATGCTTCTACTGTGATCTGCGTTCTGTGTTTGTGAAGACCAGATAGTCCCGATCAGGTGGAGGTAACGTATTTGGGAAATTCTGGGACCTGGATTCATGCCTACTCTGAAATCCCATGAACTCACTCATATGAGCCACCATCGTAGCCTAGAACCAAATAGGCTACGACTGCTCCCGCTTTTTGTCATCAGACTGGCACTTGTTCTTTTTGTTTGATTCTGCCTGCGGCCCTGCGTTTTTGGTGAACGTGACCACTAGATTGTGCCGTTTCTTGTGCGGGTGTTGGTGGGACCGGTCGGATTTCAGAGTCGTGATGCGAAGCTGCCTGGACTTTGTTTGGTGGGCGTGCAGGGCTGTGTCTGTGCTTGGAGCTGTAATGACCCATTCAGTCGCGGATGTTGTCATCTTGTCTTCCTGTGTTGGGTGTTGTTCTTTAAAGTAAGATCTTACTTCAGCGCTGCCCTTTGGACTGTTTCTGTCATTTCCCGTAAGAATGAACGTTGAATTGAACATGTCTGGAATCACCCTGCTGAAAGGCTGAACAAGTGAAATTGTGTGAAATATTTCAGCTGAGTGTTTTGTTTGGCCGGCCGACTACAGTATTTGGTTTTGGGAGTAGCTACTCAGTGCATAGGGACCACTTCGAGGTTTGAATCGATTTGAAGTCGATTGGGGATGAGGAGACTGTTACGTCTTCGGTCCAGCAGGTGTACAATATTGTGTTGGCCCCCTTGATCCAGGTTGTCTCCACGGACTTTGTTACGTTGGAGCCGGACCCAGCGTTGGAAATGTCTGTTTACATCTGTTTAGTCGTCCCGAGACCAACGCGTGGCGCCTTTGTAGTAGGTATGAGGCAGTGCTACAGCCATTCTAAAAAAATGTAAAAAGAAACGACTTGTTCCCCAAGTTCAACATTATTACGCTTTCTTCAAGGGTTCGTGTTTGAAAGAGCGTGTGGGGTGGGGGTGGGGGACGAGCGACCCCTGCGCCACTTTTTCAGAGCAGGGACCTAGCCCCTAGATCCCACCTGACGAAACCTCATCCCCTCCCGCACTCCTGATGTGAATTATCTTCCTATGGTATCTCATGCACATCTTACTGATGTGGGTTCTTTGATCCTTGTTACCCCCCGGCTTGTCGTATTGTTTATTTGCACGAACAGTACTGTTCATCACCGATTCATTATGCTCACACCACACAGGCATGTTTAGAATCTGTTTGCTTTTGGTTTCCCTGCTCACATAGCTGACGGCACCCATGGCGGTGGGGTTTGATGATAATGTAGTATGGGTTGTTTGGAACGTTTATTCTGCAAATTGTGGTTCACATTTTTTTGGACGGTGTGACAATATACCGTCCGAGTAGCGTGAGCACTTGGGATCTGCCGTTAGCCGTCGGAATAGTCTATGAAATCAGTGATCAGCCGTCCGGGCTGTGTATGGGATCAGTGATCAGCCGTCCGGGCTGTGTATTGAATCAGTGATCAGCCGTCCGGGCTGTGTATGGGATCAGTGATCAGCCGTCCGGGCTGTGTATGGGATCAGTGATCAGCCGTCCGGGCTGTGTATTGAATCAGGACAGTGATCAGCCGTCCGGGCTGTACCGTATGGGATCAGTGATCAGCCCTCCGGGCTGTGTAAGAGTGGTGTGGGTAGTGTATGGGATCAGTGATGAGCCGTGCCGGTGGAGCGCGGGTTCAGAGTGTCCGGGCGGCGGTGAGATGCGCCGGCGCGGGCTCCGGTGTCGCCGGTTTGTAACGTGACCCCGGTGCCGCCGGTACCGGCCTGCAGTGTCAGGCCGGCTCGGCGAAGGTCGGCTCTGTTTAGGTTGGCTGCAGTCAATCGCGGCCAGTGGGAGTACGGTCCCTGCCCGCGGGCTCCAGTGTTCCTTCCCCCTCCCCTACACGCCCCCCACCCAGCTGCTGCGCACGGCGGCGGGCGCGAATGTCTAGCTGGTCGCCCATCCGTTTGTGTAAATGGGGGGGTATTATTGATGCATGGAACTGGTATTTCAATGCGGTAGGTCACTTTATCTGTTTGTAATTATTTTTGAGGAAGCAACCACCTCAGGACAAGCCGAACACTCCAGGAGATTTGCGCATACATATATTGACTTCCGGCTGTAGCCAAAGCATTACTTTCGCGGATGGAAGATATTTGAGTGAAGTGAAGTACCTAAGTGAATTGAATGCTGAGACATCGGCCGATTAGACCAGACCCCGTTCAAGTTGTTTAGCAGCATTACGTCATCATGGCTGGAGAGGCACTACAGTTACTATGCAGGGCATTGGAGAAATTGCACTTTTTCGAAGCTCTAAATAACCTATTTTAGAACTGTATCAACAGAACTTATATGGTTGAACAGAAAGCTAAAAAAATTTATTTGTGAAACCATCAGACGTTTTACAAAAACTCCAGTGAAGAATATTATTTTTACAAATTTTCCAGAGCGTGTCAAAATAAGGACAGGTTCAGCACTAACAGCTGTTTGCAGTAAGACTAATCTCGATTTTGATTGGCTGTTGATTTCTGACCTTTGATTGGCTGTTGGTGGTACCTGCAGCAGAAGACAATAAACATCGGTGATCTCTTGAGCGAAGGTAAATTTATTTCTCTCGGCTATTAAGTAGGCCTGAGTTGATAAAATAAATGCATGCCCTTTCAACAAATTCTTTGAAGTGTTATAATTTTTTCATTAGATTTACGTAAAATACGCTGCTCGCCGTTGAGATCAACTTTACTTTCAAATGGGTGAAACAAGTTGATTTCGATTTATACTAGATTGGTGCCAAATACGCCCAAACTTGGTATGTTCCAGCTGATCCTTCCAAAAACTTAGTAGAATCTCCTATAACTTAGTAGGAAAGGGCGGTGACGTCATCATGGGAGGACTATATTTAGTAGGAAACTTGGTTGTACCCGTAGTTAAGGTACCCTGGATTAGACACTCGTCTATTTTACAGACCTAGCTAGGTCCAATCAAAATTTACTTACGATATGGTTATATTTGAGGTTATTTCGGCTGAAGCCTTACGGTGACTCGTTCACAGTTTCTACTGCTGGAAATGTGACGCATATGGAATGGAATTCGAAGTGAGGTATTATAGAGCATATAAGAGGGCAGACACTCTGAATAATGTTTCGTTCCGGCTATTCTCGCTGGCGGATATATTAGTGTTTCCCGCTCGTAACCTTGCGTGTTATCTTCCACTCCCCGAGAGTTTGTTTTTATGTGGCGTTATACTGGTGCCGAAATTTATCACAATGAACTCCCACAAACGTTTGTTATATATAGTCGTGACAAAACCTCCAAGCATGTTGGGATCATTCAACGTTTGTTCCTTGTCACTTGCCTGGTGCCACAGTGGGTACCCTTCGTTTTGGTTGGCAAAGGAGCTGTTATTATTAATCCCTAGAACTACTGTTCTAGAACCTCCTTGTGACTGGGTAGGATCAATCACTTTATCCATCATTCCCAGAACCTTTCTTTTTGGTAGTACACCTCCTGCTTAGTTTGTTTATTATTTATATAGTCTTTTAAATTTTCTGTATTCTGAATGATCTTACAAGCTGTATCTCTTAAGAAATCTTACCTGTCACCGCTACTCGGATGTTATTTTAGTTTGGAGCTGCTGTCTATAAATGTGAACGAAACTCTGCCTCCTGTTGTTTCTACCCTTAGGATCTGAACTGTTTTCTCGTTGTTCATAGAAAGCCAGAGAGTGAGGCCCGATAAGACGTAAATGATGCGCTCATACTAAAATTGTGAGGTAGACGATACTCACCAGAAATGCGATACCTATCAGTCTGACTGTTCGTCGGAGAACCCCCTCTGTGACAATAACTCGTGGGTGGAGATCCAGGAAGGGGGGAGGGGAGGATCCCTGGATTTTGGGTTTCCCACGGGCTTTGTATAGGCTTGTATATTTGTGCCAGCGCTAACCCATCCAGGACCCCTCTCCCTCTTGGTCGAGAACAGATATCCAGTCGTACAATAACTCACATCTCCAGCACTCCTGAAACAATCCTCCGAATGCCGGCAGGTCCAGTACGTGTGCAAGATTAAAACATCGCACCGGAAGGGCCCTCCCTCGTTCATAGACGATGCGCTGCACCAGTTTCACGAGTTGAAGCGTCGCACGGCGTCGCTGGCCGGGGGCTCGCAGCCGCACACAGGCACGCCGGACGACCCCGAGTATCTGCAGGTGACCGGACACGCGCCGGGGCGACAGCTCGGCCGTGGGGCTGCTTTTTCTAGGGGCGGCGAGGCAGTGCCTTTTCTGTGTATGTATATGCTATTCAAGATGTTTTAAAGTACGCGAGTTTGTAGAATTAAATAGGATTAACATGCTTTTGGTCCATTATTCGTTTTCTTCATGCTTGCCGTGACGGGGGCTCGTAAGGGATTTAAAATCCAGCTTGAATGCTTCCTGTATTTTTTTACTCAGCTTCACGCGGTTCTCCCATACTCTATCAGTAATCTTCATGGGCCTTTCCATCTCCTCAGAACCTCCATTCAATCATATCATCATAATCATATATGTACTATCCACACGAGGGTCTATTTTGAGCCCTAACCTTGGCCAACGTCCACCCCTAATCTGATGTCTCCACCACCGTGCCCTACCCCATCCCTGAACTGCTCTGGCGACCTCCCACCCTGCCGCCGCCGCCAGGGGGACCACTCGCTGCGCTGCGGCAGCACGGACTCTGTCAACAGCGTGGGCAGCAGCACCGGCGGCTGCTCTGCAGCGGGTGTAGCAGCGGCGGCAGCAGCTGCAGCGGAGGCCCGTGCAGCGCCGGCAGAGGTGGCTGAGGAGGCCACCGAGGCACGCCGTCACGGATCCCCCGCCATGGAGGTGTGGAACGGAGAACTGGTGGTCAGGCTTCTCGGACTGAGGGCTTGTGGGGAAGTTGTATGGATG
Organism: Lepas anatifera; assembly: GCA_034440635.1. Taxonomy (NCBI): domain Eukaryota; kingdom Metazoa; phylum Arthropoda; class Thecostraca; family Lepadidae; genus Lepas; species Lepas anatifera. Next base: position 614,299 of record JAOTON010000652.1, on the reverse strand, counting down.
CAACGTGAATGAAGAGCGTAGTGTGATTTTTGATGGCTGATGTAGGAACTGGCGCCGTTGAATTTCAGGTTTTGTTGTCACTATTTAGCGTAATTTTAATTTGGACTGTTCTCAGGTGCTGTTGCCATTTTGGGTCTGCTGGATACTCCAAATACAGTGAGGTCTTGTCTGTCTTCAAACTATGTTTTCTCTTGTCCAGTGTCCACGTTTCTCGGGGCTTTATTGGCAGATGCTACATTCTTTCTGGGAGGAAGTTGGAGATGTGCCAAATCATTGTCCTGTTTGCTTGGTCACATTGGGAATGATCGCAAGGACGGCAAGCCGCATATTGTGACTCCACGTTTCGCTTTCTGGATTGCCTCTTGTGATAGTGTTGTAATAGCTATGATGTTGTATTATTTACTTTGTGGTTTCTTCGGTCCGGTCTTTGCTTGGTTTCGGGATTTTATTACAGCCGTGCATATGCCGTTTTTATATCTCATTGTACCCTTCCCCCGTAATTTCGTCATTTTTCAATCCTGAAGCTGCCTGTCCAGGCGGCCGTGTTTCGCTTCTTTCAATTTGTGGAAGACTTTTCACTTGTTGTCTCCGCCTCTCTGGTTTACGGTGATTGACGCCCCATGACGTGTTGCCGTGAAGACCCCGCTCTGTGACCAGTCGTCCTGGCAGGCCACGGCGCCGATGTCTGTGCCGAAGATCCAGCAGACGCCGGCCACGCCGCAGTGCACGCCCTGCGAGCGCCACCTGTCGACGGTGGCGGAGACGGCCGAGTCGGAGCCGTGCGTCCCGCCGCCACTGCCGCCGCTGCCCCAGCCTCCGTACCGCGCTCAGCGTCGGCCGACGGCGAGACTCAGGTGCTGGAGCCGGCCCCGCTGGCCTTCCGGAGCCGCGCCATGAGCGGAGACACCGTCCGCATGGTCCGCAGGTGAGGCGGGCTGGGCACGCGGGGTCCGCAGGTGAGGCGGACTGGGCACGCGGGGTCCGCAGGTGAGGCGGGCTGGGCACGCGGGGTCCGCAGGTGAGGTGTACCGGGCACGCGGGGTCCGCAGGTGAGGCGGGCTGGGCACGCGGGGTCCGCAGGTGAGGCGGGCTGGGCACGCGGGGTCCGCAGGTGAGGCGGGCTGGGCACGCGGGGTCCGCAGGTGAGGCGGGCTGGGCACGCGGGGTCCGCAGGTGAGGCGGGCTGGGCACGCGGGGTCCGCAGGTGAGGCGGGCTGGGCACGCGGGGTCCGCAGGTGAGGCGGGCTGGGCACGCGGGGTCCGCAGGTGAGGCGGGCTGGGCACGCGGGGTCCGCAGGTGAGGTGTACCGGGCACGCGGGGTCCGCAGGTGAGGTGTACCGGGCACGCGGGGTCCGCAGGTGAGGTGTACCGGGCACGCGGGGTCCGCAGGTGAGGTGGGCTGGGCACGCGGGGTCCGCAGGTGAGGTGTACCGGGCACGCGGGGTCCGCAGGTGAGGTGTACCGGGTGCACGGCATCTTCATGCGTATGTCGGCAGATGAGCTGAACAACCTGTGACGGGCGGGGCTGCTAGATATGGGGATTGGAGAGTGATGTGATGGGGGATACGCGGGAACTGGAGAGGGATTGTTTTGGGAAAGGGCAGCATGCGAATTACGAACGAGCTTTTTCTGCCTGCCGATACGTTAATGAAGATGCCATTTTTAGGCCAATTTTTAGGCTTATTTTCGTGTCGGAATATGTTTCCGTGATCCACAGCGGAATCAGAAAACCTTTGGTCCAGAAATCATGAAACTACAAAGTTTTCAATTTATGACATATGCCTAATACAGACAACCACATTTTCGGTCTTGCTTGCCGCTGATGCCTTTGTCACGACTATGTTTTATCATGCCAGGTATTCTATACACAGAAAAGGTGCAGTCGGGTAGCACCGCTTCACTGTCTAAGACTATCTCGCTATTAAACATGTTGTGCTCATCACCAACGTTCTGGTGAGCTCTGTATAATGGTCCAACTAGTCCTGTGTAACCAGCTTGCTTTGGGTGACTGCAGCTCTCAGGAAGGGGACCCGCTGGCGGGAGAGGGGTGAGTGCGCTCTCGGTCAGGCGGCGGTCATGTGTCGTCGATGTATCTAGATGGATGCTGGTGTAGACACCTAGCTGAATGTCGGCATGCGACTGCTCAAGCCTGGTCTTATTTGCAGCTTTCCCACGTAGTTGCAACTGATAAAACCATGTCATCATACAGCATGCGTTTAGATCTCGATGGCCGGAGGTTTGAATTGAATTCGATCACAGCCAGCCATCTAGATTGAGAGGGTTGGAAAGTTTTGGAAGCGAACTTTATTGGTGAGCGGCGCATTGACAAATGGATCGTCTAATGTCAGGCACTGCCCTATGCCGACTGTCTTTTAACCGAAGAAAGCGAAGTTTTGCAGCGCGAAAGGATAGTATAGGCATTTGGTTTGTCGTCCGGAACGTTTGTTAAATATGAGCATGTTTGTAAACCATCAGCCTCCATTCTATTGCATGCAGTGTTAAGAACCGAATTGAGTTTTTTTTGCTAGCTGGAAAACTTCGGTAAGTTACCTTTGTTGTGACTTCCCTTTCTCATTTTACTATTGATAAACCTCAATCGGTATCAAAAAATTGATAAACCTCAATCCGTATGGCTGTCATTTGTGTTCGCTTGCATGATTGTCATCATTTAATGCCAGTAGGCAGCTCACTTCTTCTGGAGCGTGGCTGCCGCCACCTGTCCGAAATTCTTGGCTGTACCCTGTTAGGCAAGCTGAATGACAAGGCCTTCTTGTGAAAACGAACAGGCCGGAGGCCCTCCACTACGCTATCGATGCATGATCGCGATACCCGGTGATACAAAGCTGCGACAGCGACTCATTAGAGCTGTCGTTAAGCCCCATCCCCTGTTTGAAGAGAATCGGTCGGCACCTCGTTCCCTCCCACCGTCCCTTTCATCTTTCTTCTTTGCTTATTTCTCTTCTCTCTTCTTTCTTTTTCCTTTCCCTCTTTATTGTCCTTCGTTTTTTTCTTTCTCTTTTTCATATCTTTATTTTTTATGTCTTTTTAGCTTTTCATCATATTTATTTCTCTCTCTTTCTCTCCCCCTCTCTTCTCCCTCTCTCTCTCTCTCTCCTCTCTCTTCTCTCCCCTGTTGACCTAACCTCCTCCCCGCAGGACCAGTCAGGTAGAGGAGATGCGGGCCCGCGCCGGTTCCGTGGGCTCCTCTCTGGCGCGCCGGCGCCTCGGCTCCATGGACCACAACTACACCATGCTCTTCCAAGTGGGCAAGCTCGAGCTGCAGATGATCAGCCCCGATAACAAGGCCGTCAAACTGCACAAGTACTTCAGGGATGTGTCGCAGATCACGCAGGTTCGGAACTGACCGGTAGCGCCGGTGCGTACATGGTGGGAGTGTGAGCAACAGTGTGTGCCTGACTGGCAGATCTGCAGTTGTGGGCTGTTCCCGTATGTCTGGAGTAAAGGCTTCGCCAAAATATGAGCGTAGTACGAGAGGAAGTAGATTGTGTTTTACTTCCGAATCCTGCTCAAGATCTATAGAGACCAGTAGTTGGCGCTTCGTTAATTCCCAAACATAAAGGGCTAGTGCTTCGTAAACTCCGGTGCAGTATAAGTTAAGATTAGTTGCACTGTTGGTGTCGAAAGCTTAAGACCTCCAATTCTAAAACGGTGTGTTTCTTCGTCTAATGTTATCCAATTCCATACTTTCTTCATACATAACTGCTTCTGATGCGTTCTCGGTACCTCCCACGTCAACCAGTCGTATCCTTTACTGTGTGTGATCCCACACTAGTTTGAGCCGGTTAACGGCACCACCACCACGACTGGCAGGGTCAAAAGAACAGTGACCACTTCGGCTTTATCTGTCGCGAAGCACCCTCCGTCTCGGAGTCGGTGCCCGTCCAGAAGAGCTCCTACGTCGGCTACATATTCCGCTGCCAGAACGAGAAGATAGCCGAGGATGTCATTAACAGTGAGTTTCGGCATTCGCTGCGAGAGGTGCGCAGTTTCCTGCTGAGGTTTCCATTGTGCCATTCTCTCTTATGATTGATATTGCTGTCATCTCATAGGATTGGTTAGCAGAGGTTGTGAAACTTATTTCAGAAGCGATGCTTTTACAGATGTCTTCCAATGGGAAGTGGGCATTGATGGGCGTTGGATGGCCCGGGTTCTGCCTTCTGACAGTTTTTTTAGCACCGTAATGCACATCATTACTGATCCTGATCACCTCTCGCTGTATCATTCTCCATATGTGACGCTGCTGCCTCCACCAGCGCTGACGACAGCCTTCCGTAACGCCTACGACGTGCTGCGCGCCACCAAGCGGCAACAGCAGCAGCAGTGCGACTTCTGCCCCGCCGGCTGGTTCAACCGACTCTGCGGCGAACTGGACGGTAAGCAGGGTGAGAGAGAGAACACACACACAAAAACAAAAACAGACAAAACAAGATCACACAAACAGGGGGGTAAAGCCAAAAGAAAAGGAAAAAACCTTTTTTCGGGTAACAGCTTATAAGGTATTGTATTGGTATTACAGGTATTATCTATTGTTCTCGTGTCTACTCAGGTACTTTCATTGGTACGTTGTTTTGCTCTCTCCGAGACCCAATCGATTACCATCTAGTATAACACTTACTCGGAGCTCACCTAGGCTGCACTTCCTACGACACGAGTCGGCAAGTGTTTCACTACTACAGCGCCACACGCTCTCCATGCCTCTTGCCGCCGTGGTGGCCGGCAGGACTGTCGGCCGAAGCGACGCAGGGCGTGATCGTGCGGGCGCTGGAGAGCCTGCCGTCCGAGGAGCGGCGCGAGCTGCTGCAGAAGCTGGCGGGAGCCGAGGCCACCGAGCTGTGGGAGCAGAACGAGCTGCTCATGTCGCTGCTGCGCTTCCTCTGCGACGAGAAGCAGCGCCACCACACGCACGTGCCGGCTGGCCAGCAGCCCGCCAGGTGGGCTGCCGCGGACGCTGGGGTTCCTCCGCCCGGATGCCGACACGTGATCCTCCGCCCGGGTGGACGACGGTGGGGATCCTCCTCCCGGGGCGATGCGGACGCTGGGGATCCTCCGCCCGGGGGACTGCGCGGAAGCGGGGTTCCTCCGTCCGGGTAGGCTGCGTGGACGCTAGGGATCCTCCGCCCGGGTAGGCTGCGCGGACGCTGGGGATCCTCCGCCCTGGTGGGCTGCCGCGGACGCTGGGGTTCCTCCGCCCTGGTGGGCTGCCGCGGACGCTGGGGATCCTCCGTCCGGGTGGGCTGCCGCGGACGCTGGGGTTCCTCCGCCCGGGGTGCTGCGGACACTGGTGATCCTCCGCCCGGGTGGACTGACGGTGGGGATCCTCCGCCCGGGGGACTGATGTGGACGCTGGGGATCCTCCGCCCGGGGGGACTGCTGCGGAAGCTGGGGTTCCTCCGTCCGGGTAGGCTGCTGTGGACGCAGGGATCCTCCGCCCGGGTAGGCTGCTGCGGACGCTGGGGATCCTCCGCCCGGGTGGGCTGCTGCGGACGCTGTGGGATCCTCCGCCCGGGTGACTCCCTGGGACTGCCGCGCGGGGTGGGACGCTGTGTGTACTGTGATCGTATTTCTGGAATGCTCCCTGCCTTCCCCACTGGACTGCCTGCCACTGATGCTGCTTGTGTCTCCCCCTGCAGCCAGGACGGGTATAACCTGGCGTTCGACCTGAGCTCAGGGCCTCAACAAGGCCAAGCGGTCGCTGACCTCGCGGCTGGAGCAGGTGTGGAAGTACAACCGCGGTAGAGAGGACTCCCCCTCCCACCCGGAGCAGCTGGTGCTGCACCAGGTACGGCTGGTTCAGGGGTGTGGGAGCGAGTGCAGATCTCACCCTTCACCCTTCCCGAGTATGCTGAGTTAATGTGTACATTTTCAGAATGGTCACTTCTTGATGGTCTTTGGGTGTTTACCACAATGCTTTTTCATATCAGCCAGTAGTGATATTCTATGTTTTGTAAGTTAGAAGCAGCTCTATTTTTGTAACTGTCTGGCATCAAAGTGAAGTGGGGATCGTGAGGTTAGGACTCAAGCAGTGATGGATCCCATGATTTTTTAGCCTTGAGTCAAGCGAGTTTCTCGTATCAGCACTTCATCAGCATTCATGTCTGGCGCTTGGTTGATATCACGACTGTTTGCAGGGCTCGGGCACCACCACCCCGGAGCACTCACCGTGCCCAACGCCCACCAAGGCCGAGTTTCAGTACGATTACAGCGCCGATACGCCGGTGGGCGCGCGGCCCCGCAGCTCCACTATCGGTGAGTACCACTGGAAGACGAGCAGCTCCAGTATCGGTGAGTGCCACTGGAAGACGAGCAGCTCCACTATCGGTGAGTACCACTGCAGGGCAGCTCGACTATCGGTGAGTACCACTGCGGAGCAGCTCCACTATCGATGAGTGCCACTGGAAGGCGAGCAGCTCCACTATCGGTGAGTGCCACTGCAGAGCAGCGCCACTATCGGTGAGTACCACTGCAGAGCAGCTCCACTATCGGTGAGTGCCGCTGGTGAGCAGCTCCACCATCGGTGAGTGCCACTGGAAGGCGAGCAGCTCCACTATCGGTGAGTGCCACTGCAGAGCAGCGCCACTATCGGTGAGTACCACTGCAGGGCAGCTCGACTATCGGTGAGTACCACTGCGGAGCAGCTCCACCATCGGTGAGTGCCACTGGAAGGCGAGCAGCTCCACTATCGGTGAGTATCACTGCAGAACAGCTCCACTATCGGTGAGTACCACTGCAGAGCAGCTCGACTATCGGTGAATACTACTGCGGAGCAGCTCCACTATCGGTGAGTGCCACTGGAAGGCGAGCAGCTCCACTATCGGTGAGTGCCGCTGGTGAGCAGTTCCACTATCGGTGAGTGCCACTGGAAGACGAGCAGCTCCACAATCGGTGAGTACCACTGCAGAGCAGCTCGACTATCGGTGAGTACCACGGAGCAGCTCCACTATCGATGAGTGCCACTGGAAGGCGAGCAGCTCCACTATCGGTGAGTACCACTGGAACAGAGCAGCTCTACTATCGGTGAGTGCCGCTGGTGAGCAGCTCCACCATCGCTGAGTGCCACTGGAAGGCGAGCAGCTCCACTATCGGTGAGTATCACTGCAGAACAGCTCCATTATCGGTGAGTGCCACTGGAAGACGAGCAGCTCCACAATCGGTGAGTACCACTGCAGAGCAGCTCGACTATCGGTGAGTACCACTGCGGAGCAGCTCCACTATCGATGAGTGCCACTGGAAGGTGAGCAGCTCTGCTATTGGTGAGTACCACTGCAGAACAGCTCCACTATCGGTGAGTGCCACTGGAATGCGAGCAGCTCCACTATCGGTGAGTACCACTGCAGAGCAGCTCGACTATCGGTGAGTGCCGCTGGAAGGTAAGCAGCTCCACTATCAGTGAGTGCTACTGGAAGGTAAGCAGCTCCAGTATCGGTGAGTGCCGCTGGAGAGCAGCTCCACTATCGGTGAGTGCCACTGGAAGGCGAGCAGCTCCACTATCGGTGAGTGCCACTGCAGAACAGCTCCACTATCGGTGAGTGCCACTGGAATGCGAGCAGCTCCACTATCGGTGAGTACCACTGCAGAGCAGCTCGACTATCGGTGAGTGCCGCTGGAAGGTAAGCAGCTCCACTATCAGTGAGTGCCACTGGAAGGTAAGCAGCTCCAGTATCGGTGAGTACCACTGCAAGGGAGCAGCGCCACTATCGGTGAGTGCCACTGGAGAGCAGTGCCACTATCGGTGAATACCACTGGAAGGTAAGCAGCGCCACTATCGGTGAGTACCACTGCAAGGTGAACAGCTCTGCTATCGGTGAGTGCCGCTGGAAGGTAAGCGGCTCCACTATCGGTGAGTGCCACTGGAAGGCGAGCAGCGCCACTATCGGTGAGTATCACTGAAGAGCAGCTCCACTATCGGTGAGTGCCACTGGAAGGCGAGCAGTCCTCTATCGCTGAGTGCCAGTAGAGCATTGTATAGCTCGGAGCTCCGTCAGTGGGCAGCACAGAGTTCCGTCAGTTACGCTGGGGATAGCGCCTAGCTCCGTCAGTTCGGCAGTGGGCAGCCCAGAGCTCCGTCAGTTTAGCATTGTAGTGGAGGCCGTCTCGCCGACGTGAGCGTTGTGTGACTGGCGTCTCTCTGTCCTTTTGCAGCGGGCAGCTCAGGGGAGGGGTACCGGCGGGAGTACCGCACGCGGAAGCTGGTGCAGCAGCCGCAGCGCACCGAGAGCCCCATGGTGGCAATGTGAGTATGGTTCACACCGGAGGAACTGGTTACGGTCGGCTCTCCCACCCCACACTAGCCAGGGCTCTAGGGATTCCAGCTTACGGGTGTGCTTAAAACCAGTCACTTTGCCAGTTGTGCTGGAAGCTCCGCTTATTTAAGGTATTTCTTGAGGTTTTGGGGCTCGGAATGCCTCAACTTTGCTCTACGACATAGAACTAACTCTTATGTTCTTTCTCAGCCAGTTTTGGCTCAACAGCTAGAGTGTACGCTCCCGACAATAGGTTTTTAGCGTCGGGAACGGATGAGGGTGTACCCGTCGTCGCCATGTTAGCACCGGTCATCTATGACGTCAAAGCAAGACGGAGAACCGCTCTCTCTTCAGTACGTGGAAGGGTGCGAGCAGCCGTGGTCTGAGGAATGATGCTTCGCAGGCTACGCAGAAGTTGGTGGTTCGATTCTGGAGGCTGGCGGAAACCTTATTGCTGCTGTACTGCCTGATACTGCCCATGCTATGGACTGATACTCTGGCTGCCACTTTAAGTGCTATGCAGCGGGACACACCTTCAGCTGCGACATCTATCGCCGTTCTGCAGCACCACGGACTGCTCAAAGATGTCGCTCCCACGGCACCGCGAGCACTCTGGTTCCCCCTGCTTCCACGGCAGTGGGTGAACCTTGGGAGAGCGCCCCGCTTTTTTGCAGGGACAGTACAACACAGCACCAAGAGCACATCCCACTGGAACGTCACTCGTCTTGTGATCTCCGGTGATATAGAGCTAAATCCTGGACCAACCTCTACCACAAGAAGTACACCTCGGAGTACCGGCGCTGCTGTTGGTCCTGATAGGACAAAAATCTCTTTAATCACCCAGAACGTACGCAGTCTCAGAAACAAGCTCCACACACTGCGTTCCCACTCACCAGAGCTAAGTAAATTTGACCTAATAGCTCTGACTGAGACCTGGTTGAATCCTGACGTAAACGACACTGAGCTTCAAACCGGACTACCGAATCACGTCTGGTTTCGAGAGGACCGTCCGAGTCATGGAGGAGGCGTTGCATGTGCCGTTCGTTCCAATTTAAATCCGTCGAGAGTTGAACTTGGACATGATGGCACAGAAATACTAGCAGTCAAGCTGAACACCACGCCTGGCACGATTGTAGCCGTGTGCTACTGCAAGCCGGAACCGGACGGAGGTGTACTGCAGAGAACAATGGCCTCACTTCAGACGCTAGTCATCAACCATCCCCAGCATCGTCTCATCGCTGTCGGTGACTTTAACATACCGGGAATCAACTGGGTACCAGCCTACGATGGAGCTGGCTGGGCACGGGCCGTGGTAACTCGCCCCAGTCATCGGACGGCCGCGTTCTTGGACTCGTGTGCGCTGGCCGGGTTGTGTCAACATGTGTGCCAACCAACCAGAGGAGATAACACGTTGGACCTTGTTTTATCTTCCCGACTAGAAATAGATGCGTCAGTGCGCTCAGGTGTTTTTGAATCTGACCACTCTGAAATTGTATGTTTTGTTAACCAAGTGAAAAATTCAGCACCCTTGATATCTAGGACAAAGGTTTTTAACTACAAGCAGGCTGACTTTGATGGATTGAGACGCTCACTTAGCTTGTTACCGTGGAGTGTTCTTGATGGGACGCGTGTAGATGATGCTGTTGACACGTTTTATTGTTTACTTGAGGCCGCTATTGCTGATCATATTCCAATTGTTGAGATCAAGCGTCAATATCCTCCGTGGTTTGATCGAGAACTTCGGCACATACTCAGGGAAAAAGAAGCTGCGTTTAAACAATTAAAACGAATGAAGGGCGACAACACTGTGGTGGCAGAATTCTGTGAAAAACGCCGTGTATTCAAGGAGAAGTCGGATGCCAAGTATGGTGAATATTTATCGGGCTTAGCTGACGATTTCCAAACAAATCCGAAGCGGTTTTGGACGTTTCTCAGAAGTCTCAAACAGGGGAAGAGGGGACTTCCGATCCTGCATCACAATGGCATGTTAATTTCAGATGATAGGGGAAAGGCGAATGTTTTGAATGATGTGTTCGCCTCCAAGTTTACCGAGTCCTCGTGTCTAGCAGCCCCTGCTGCTCCCGTGTATGATTTGCCACCTCTCGCTACTATGGAGTGCAACGAGGGTTATGTCAGAGATTTGTTGGAAAATATTCCGGTTAATAAGGCATGTGGTCCGGACGGCATAAGCGCTAGGATCATACGTGAGTGTAGTAACGAGCTCGCCATTCCACTGACCAAGCTGTACTCACTTTCGCTTGAGCAGGGAACCGTTCCAGCACTTTGGAAACGCGCAAACATTGTTCCCATTCACAAAAAGGGAGACACTAAGGATCCTAAAAATTACCGATCTGTATCCCTTATGCCTCTTTTTGGCAAGGTGCTAGAGAGGATAATCTACACGCAGTTATTGCAGCATGTACGTCCAGTATTGACACCCGCACAACACGGATTCGTCTCTCGGCGATCATGCAGCTCAAACCTGGCAACGCTTCTCTGTACTGCCTGGGAATCCATATCACAAGGCTCCCAAACCGACTGCATTTACACTGACTATACAGCGGCATTTCAAAGTGTAAATCATTCACTTTTAATTCATAAACTCAAAAAGTCTTTCAACATTTCTGACGCTGCTCTGAGCTGGTTTTCTTCATACTTGCACAATAGACTGCAACGTGTTGTAGTAAATGGCAAGTGTTCCAGGTGGCTTCAGGTAACATCTGGGACGCCTGAAGGGGGTTGCTATCACCACTGCTCTTCGCCATATTCATCAATGACCTGCCGGCTGAAATATCTTCCCAATGCTTAATGTTTGCGGATGATGTAAAAATTTACCGGAAAATATCTCACGTTTCTGACTCTGAAGCTTTGCAAGCAGACCTGCTGAGGCTTTGCCAGTGGTCCCGTACCTGGAAGCTTAACCTGAACCCGACAAAATGCAAAGCGTTTCGGATGACCCTAAAAAATTAAGCCAATAGAAACAACATACTTTATTGAAAATACCGCCCTGGAACACGTCAAAATCATTCGTGACCTAGGAGTTGTCTTGGACACCAAGCTCACATTTGCTGACCACATTGATATGTCTGCCAAAAAAGCAAATAGGGCACTAGGTTTGCTGATCCGGTCTTTTCAAGTAGCTGGTCCGAGAGGCCATTTCAGAAGACCAGCAGCGGTTGCATCGTTCTGCGCAAATGTTCGCTCGATACTTGAGTACGGCTGTGTGATCTGGGCAGGAGCTGCAGGGACTCACACTGATAGGCTTGAGAGAACTCAGCATAAATTTTTAATTTGGCTCAACGGGCATTCCCATAATCAATCAGCATCGCTCGCGTACAATGACCTGCTCAACCATTTCAATATGTCATCATTGAAGGCTCGAAGAATGCAGTATGATTTAATGTTCTTACGTAATGTTTTTAGGGGTAGGATAGACTCGTCAGCTTTACTCAACTGTTTTAATCTGTATGTACCCGCCCGACTCTCAAGGCAGCGCAGCCTATGCAATGTTCCGTTCGCCAGGGTGAGAACTGTGAAGGAGGGCTTGTTTGTGAGGTTGCCAACGGCTATGAACGTCTTTTTAAGACAATGCCAGGGGATCGATTTGTTTCACGACTCATTTAATGCGTTTCGTTCGTCAGTTCGAGTATATGTGGCATCGCTTTGATTCACTTTTTAGGGCTTTATCAATTTACTTTTTTACTCTTTCATGTTTACATGCATGTTAACTATGATCTTTTAGTGTACTACAGTGTAATATTTATAAGTTTTTATTTCTGTAATCCTGATTTTTGTCTTATCATGACGACTGTGTATGCATTTGTATATATTTTTAACAACCTGACTTCATCTGTAATTGGGGACTTCCCCGTTGATGATCTAGTAAATAAAATGAAAATGAAATGAAAATATAAAACTGCATTGGAAAAGCTCTGATAGCTGCGGTCTGGTCAGTGAGACACAGAGGGCACGTATATGATATAGTCTCGTCAAAGGGCGTTGGATTATGTTTTATTGTGCCCAATTGGGGGATCAGTGGTTTGATAACACAAAACAAGCCATATTGTGCGGAATTGGGATCACTCGAACAGAAATCATGTTCTGACTACATCCGCAATAACTTGCCGGCTCACACACACTATATAGCTGTGTTCGGAACTAGGGGGCTTCTTCACTTGCTGTCACTCAGGTGCCCGATTTTTTTCTCCTACTTCCCAATTTGGGTTCAAATTGGGAAAAAGGGAAACATGGGAACAATTCTTATAACTTGCCCCGTCACGGGCCTTTCCATTGGAGCTTAAGTGGTCTTCGTTTATACTCACCTATGATTAAGCGTTTATTAGGCTATGATTACCTATGATTAAGCTATGATTAGGCGAATTAAGTTGTATTTCCAGAGGAACCAGTTGTCTTTCAGCAGGGGCTCCCCCACGACTTTCAAGTTGGGGGGGACAAGCTCATGGGGGCCTCCACTGAAGGGGCCTCCTTTTCGAAGGGGCCTCCTAGGCAGCAATGGCGGACCCAGCTTTGGGGGACCAAAGAAATTGCCCAAAAGTTGATAGCGAAAAAGTTTTTAGAACGATGGAGCTAGAATCAATTTCTTCCCCTTCAAAGCGGTAGAAATATTTCCACGAGACAAAATTGTAGGGAAATTGTATAGCCAAAGGTGGAGCGCCCTTAAGGCCCCCTGGATCACCCTTAGGGTCTCCTCTATCGCTACCAGGGCCTCGTTTATTGAAAAAGGGCCTCCTCTGTTGCTACCAGGTCCTCCTCTATCTCCACCGGGGCCTCCTATTTCACGAAGAGGGCCTCCTCTTTGGCCACCGAGACCTATTCTTACGCCAAGAGGCCCTCCTCTATTGTCATCAGAGTATCTCATTTCTGTCACCGGGGCCTCCTCTATCGCCAACATGGGCCTCTTTTGTGCCAAGAGGGCCTCCTCTTTAGCCAGTGGGACCTTTACTTTCACCAAGAGGGCCTCCTCTATTGCCATCAGGGCCTCTCGTTGCTGCCACCGGGGCCTCCTCTACAGCCAACAGCACTACCTCGATCAACAGCAGGGCCTCCTTTTGCGCCAAAAGTGCCTCCTCTATCACCGAATCCTCCTCTAGTACTACCAGCGCTGCCTCTATGGGTACCAGGACCTCCTCTATCGCCACCAGGGCCTTCTCAATCGCCAAAGGTTAAAGCTATTCACGTTTATTCACGAGGATGAAGGACTTACGCCTGCGTCACCGGACAGCAACGAGAGGCACTGATGGCAATAGAGGAGGCCCTCTTGGCCAAAGAAGAGGTCCCGCTGGCCATAGATAAGGCCCTGATGGAGATAGAGAAGTTTCCTACTCTTTCGACTAACGGGCCTCCCTATCGACAAAGGGACCTCCTCTATCAACAAAAAAAGCCTCCCCTATCAATAAAGGGGCCTCCTCTGTTACCACCAGGGCCTCCTACATCGATAACAGGGAGACTGTATAGCCAAATCGGTCTCCACTATCGATATCAGGGCCTCCTGAATCTCCCTCAAGGTCCTCCTTGATCGCTCTCAGGGCCTCCTGGATCAACCTTAGGGCCTCCTCTATCGCTAGCAGGGCCTCATCTAATGACAAAGGGCCTGCTCTGCTGCTACCAGGGCCTCTTCTATCTCCACCAGGGCCTCATCTATGGCCACTGGGAACTTTTATTTGGCCAATAGGGCCTCCTCTATCGCCAAATGGGCCCCATGTATCGCCACTAGGGCCTCCTATATCACTGCCAGAGCCTCCTCTATAGCTACCATGGCCTTTAACAGGCCGAGTTGTCTCGTTATTCGTTTTACTGTGAAATTATCGTTTTTTTGGGGGAGGGGCCTCCAGCTAAAAGTTGGGGGACTGTCCCCCCCTTCGCCGAAGTTGGGGGACGCGTCCCCCTGTTCCCCACCGTGGCGGAGCCCTTGTCTTCCAGTTGTCAAGGTGATGACTTACCAGAGTGCCTTGGATACATAAGCGTGTGTTTTTCTTGAATGCACTGACAGATATCAATTGGGAGGGTTGGACGACGG